>JAUYWG010000038.1:10417020-10448307 GCA_034779775.1 Enteromius afrohamiltoni
TATATATAAAAAAAAAAAAAAAAAAAAAAAATATATATATATATATATATATATATATATATAAAAGAGATTCATATATATTAAGCTTGTTTATACTGTAGCATATATGTTAAGTCATTAACATATTTAAACAATTAATAAAAAAATTAAAAAAGTCAAATGCTGGCATATACGTAACATTTTATGTTTACTTTTTGCTTTATTTTTATTTTGGATGGTCAATGAAACATGTAGCGTAACTTGGGCTTTAGCATTTTAACTTTAGTTAACTCTAACTTAATACTGTATTTTCTTTAATGTACATTTTATTGAAATTAGTGACGACCATTAATTGAAGACCCCTGCTCCAAATTCCCCACTCTGATACCAGCAGTTGTTTGATCATTGAAGTACTATTTAATGGTCCTGTAACATAAGACGCATCAAAACTGGCTGAGGACTGACAAGATCAGAGCAAAGAAACAGAAGGAAGAGAAAGAAAGGTGTGTGTTACCATTAGCAATGCCTGCTCCTGCAGTAATTGCTGCTGCAGTATCTCTAACTGCCGCTGCTCTTCTTCCAACTTATGTCTTATAAACTCCTAAAGAGAGAGATAAATGAGGAGCAGTGGAGGAGGAGGAGGAAGAGTCGGATCAGAATAGACTCAAAAGGAATGAAACAAAAAGATATTTGAGGGAGTGGACAGATACACCTGTAAATGCATCCCCTAAAGAAAGAGGCAGACATTTTAAAGAATTGTTTCTAATGGGCTTTTTAAAATGGCTGAAGACACGGAGTGAAGTGATTTGTTCCACGCGCTTCATTCACCTACCGCGGTAGAGCGTCACAGCGCTTTATAATCTTAAAATGGCGCGCAGTGAGTGTTTACAAGTGGTTCCTGTTACTCTGTAGTATGTGTTGCGTATGTGGTTGTTTTAAGCGGGACAACTGAAGGAAGTGTGATGTGAGGCATGTACATGTGAGGTCGTTTTGAAGAGTGTGTCCTGTAGCACACTATGCACTAATTCATGCTGATTGGTCTTTTGTGGTTCTGTCAGTTTGAATTGTATTGAATGTAGGGCTGCACACGGCTCACCCACACACACACTGCGTTTGAGAGCCTGCTGCCATGGCAACCACTCCACAGACATTCCAGGGCCAGAGCTGTGTTGAGTGGAATACCCACGCTCTGCCGTGATTGGTCGGCCAGCTGCAGTTCTATAGCTGTGATTGGTTACCTGCTCTCTCTCTGCCATCCTTCTGTCCTCCTCTCGTCTCATGTCATCGAGTCTCCGGTGAGGAGCTTTATCCTGTTGCTGCCGCACCATCTCTCTCTCCTTCCTCTGTTGCTGTGGGTGCGTGAGAGAGAGAGAGAGAGTGAGTCATTTTAACATATTTGGCTGAAATAATAAGAGCCTTCCTGTTGCTAAAAATCATCTAATGCTTTTGAGAGGGGAAATTAAGGGGGAGAGAATGAGTAACATAGAGAAAAGATTAAAATGAGAGAGAGAGAGAGAACAGGCAGACACTGGGCACCGTTGTGGTGAGAGATTGTGAATATAGTGATATTGGTGAGTCAGTGCACTGCAGCGCCATGTTCAGTAGGTTAGTGGCTAGATGGTGCTCTGTGCTGGTGGCACCCTAAAGATGGCCTGTAGATGTTCAAACATGATTTGAGAAGGCCCAAAAAACATTCAATGTGCTTCAAACGGAAGATCATCTGGTTATTTGTACAAAAACTGACATAATCCATGACACAGACATATTATTATTATTATTCGTTACAGTTTAAAAGTTTGGAGTATGAAGCATATGAAATATTTTTAAAAGAAGATTAAAAAAAGTAATATTGTGGAATAATGAGTACAATTGAAAATGCTTGAATATATTTTTAAATGTAATTTAAAGTACATTACCAAATCTAAAATACATGACCAAAAGCTGAATTTTCAGAAGCCATTACTCCAATCTACAGGGTCACATGATCCTTCACAAATGTTATTCTAATATGATGAGTTGATTCTCAAGAAACATTTTGTTCACATCATGTTTTATTTTTTAATAAACAAATGTATTGATATTCAAATTTCTTGCTTCTATAATTTTTTTTTTGGATACATTTTGGGATTCTTCTAAAAGAAAGGTCCAAGAAGCCTTTAATATAACAAATGCATTTAAAAATAATTTAATAACATATATACATATAAATAAAAGTATTACTATGCCCTATTACTAGGCCTTTACTATTATGTATTTAAATGTAAATTGATAGTTTGATGCAATGAACTAAATCAAGAAATTACATGTTTTTACACTATACTCATATATATCTAAAAAAAATATAATAATAATTAATTACACTGTTGACCCATCCCTTAAACCTACCCATACTACCAAACCAGTCCCTAACCTGCACCCTTATTTTCTGATGCAAGTACATAGTAGTTAAGGCTACTTCTATATAATGGGGGATCAAAAATATTTTAGCTCAAATTATTTATTTGCTTTATTTTTCCCCATTTTCAATGTGGTCTCAGATTTTTGTACCCTACTATATAGTTCATTTAGTGCTGTATTTTGTAGCCCCAAGCAAACATGTCTTGATCCCACATGGACTTGATTTAATTAGTTTAGCTGTAAGGGGCTTGACTTTGAGAACCTCTCTTAGAGTATAAAGGCAGACATGAATATAATGGCTTATGATGCTTAGCACATAACAAATACACACACTCCTTTGTGCTGTGGCCTATTCATCACCCCACGTCTCTCTCAGCTAATGCAGTGCTAATCAGTCATTGTGTCCTTTCACAGTCATTCAGTGACAATAACCGCTCAAACTAATTCAATTAAAAGTTTGACTTTGCATAGTAGTTCCCTTTTACCTTGCTTCTCTCTCTCAAATCTACCTTTATGTCACTAAATTCCACAAATAATGAACACAGAGCAGCTCTAGATAAGAGAAGGAAGTTCAGCAGGTCAAACAAACACTGCAGTAAAACTGGCTCTGAAGTATGCATTTGGCTCAAGTGACGATAAAAATCTAAAATTCCTCAATGATTAGATCACCAAGCAACATTATGTACTCATCTTCATGTCATTCTTAAACTGTGCCACCTTTCAGCAACATACTGGCCACATTTTTAACATTTAAACATGAAAGCAAATAAAGACTGGGACTATTACACTTCTGAAAGGTTACAAATGCTATTAAAGTGGTTCAAACTTGTACAAAGCCTTTCAAAGTCATATGAGTGATGAATAGATTTAGGTCATTTTGGAGATCCTTAAAAACTGCAAGAGTTGACCAAGAAATTATTTATGCACTTCATGAAGGAAAGGAAGTAATTTGTCGTGTTGGTTTTCGTTGTAATTAGCACATTTAATTTGAGTTTAGAAGTTAGTTTTGCTGATACTTGGCTGTAACTTAAGTGTGAAGTATCCAGCTTCTAGTTTCGATTCGGGCGATTTGCTTAGTGATTGGCCTTAACTCAGAAGGCGTGTCCAAAGCGACCTGTTCTATTTAAACTGTTGTTGTCTGTGTCATAATTCTGACACCTAACATGATTGGCATTCCCATGTCATTCCCTGTTACAAAAGAGATCATGATTAGTTACATTAACATGCACGTGTAAGATGCATACCTCCTCCAAGCGACGCCTCTGTTCTTTCTGCTCCTCTATCCTCTTCTGCCGGTCATGCAGCAGCTGGCGTTTGTGCTCCTCCGGGTCTCTGCGCTGAGCAGCGAGCTGCGCCTGCTGTCTCTTTAAGGCCTCCGAGCGCTCCTTATTCTCCTGCTGCAGCCGCAGGAAATCCCTCCGCAACGTCGACTCACCAGGAACATTTAAAATAGAGCTTCAAACAGACACGAACAGAATACGAGAAGAGTTAACAGATATTAACAAAGTTTACAGCAGAGGTTGGGCAGTGAAAACAAAGTTCTGTGGTTTGCAATAAGGACTGGGCAGTACATTCATTTCTTTGTCAGGTACATCAGTGTCCTGTACTCATGTGTAATAAAGGATTGATACATGTTGAATAATATGGTTTAATGGAGGAACCATCTATGCAGATAAAACAGCTCCCTAAACAAATTCATCAAGGGCAAATTTTAACCACACTTTCAAATAAATAATAAATCGCTTCCAAATAGCAGATATCGTGTTTTGACAAACAGGAAAGCTTTCTTATTTTTGACTCATTCAGGCATGTACAGACAAGCACAATTCAACTCTTTTTGTATACATTTTTTTTAAATCTCTCTATTTTAAATAAAAAAATGTAACACTAGTTGAATAAAAGTCTCTAATCAGTCATCTGCTAGTCTGTCAAATCTCATGTTAGTTAAACTAGTTAGTTTGTCTCAAGTCAGTCATCATTTATCCAAGTTACCCACTACTTTACGTCTCTACTGTAATTTTCTAAAGCACTGTCCAACAAGTCGTTTCAGTTATTCAAATTATTAAGTATTTTAAGTCAAACTGACCCTAAAGTTAAACTACTGCAGGGTTTCTGTCTCTAAACTTGGAGAGGAGAACAAAAAATGCACATCAAGTTAGTGAGTGAACACTAAATGTTAATAACGCTGCGGTTAAAATCTTCTGGGGGGTTTCTGCAAGCCTGTGTAGGGTTGTGTAAACACAGATGCTGCCATGTTTACCTGGATTCTCTCTCATCTCCTCTGTTCTCATCTTCTTCATCACTACCGCTGTACTCGTACTCGGTCTCCTCTGAGAGAAATCAAGAAAAAATGAGAAAGAGAGAAAAACAGAGGAGGGCAGGAAAATAAGAAAGACTTTAGGCATTAATATAATAGGGCTAAACACAATTTATGCAGACTGCATAAATCATCTGCACTTTTCCTTAACTGATACTATAACGCTGCTGAAGGATGCTGGCTGGATGCTTCCATTTTTAGCTGTTGCTTGTTCTTCATATCCAAAAAGTAATATAATTGAAGCCCAACTGTGCTATATGATTACACTACTGACCGCAGATCTCACGACTTACTCTAAGCTACTGTATGCGAGTTATGTACAAGCACCACGTTTTGGTGACCTCACTGCATAAAGCCAAGTAGACAACTTTATTAAACCTTCTTTACCACTACAGAGCTGTGGAATGTGAATAGGCCCTGACTCTTAAAACGTCATAATCATTTGTTAAGACAACGCGCATACCTTTTTCGCCACGTTTCTTGCGTGTGCGGTCGATGTGATCTTTGAGCTGGATGCGCACTTGTCTCTCAGTTGGCTGGTCTCTGATGAACGAGTGCTTCAGCAGCTGTTCAGTGGACGGACGACTCGGATAAGACTTCACAAGACAGCCCTCGATGAAGTCAATGAACTTCTTAGACCTGAAAGAGAGCATAAAACATGCAAAAAATGAATGTATTAGCAGTGAAATGAATGCAATAGAAAACCCCATTATGGAATGCTGTTGTAAAGGGCAATAGAGAATGCCCTACAGGCCTCAGGCCAGTTGATGGTACAGATACTGTACTTGATCTATTGGGTAAGTGCTGCATTGACACTACATCACTCGATGACAAAGTTCTTTTCATGCCATGAAAACAGAGTGTTCGGTTATATATAACAATTCGACTGATTTCTAGGTCACTAATCACAAAGGTAAAGTCAGCCTGCTAACAGATGAAATGCTGTTAAATGTTTTGGAAGCTGGAGCTGAAAATGACAAATCATACTTTAAACTTTTAAATAGTTAAATTATTCATACTGTAAAATGTAAAAACCTTTGTAAATAAAATAGTTTGTTTTGCTAAAAACACATTTAATTAAAAAAATGAATATGGCATCAGTGTTTAAGGATTTATTTGATGCTTTTTAAAAAGTAATATGTGAAATATTATTGAAATTTTTAATAATGGTTTTATATTTAAATATATGTGATGGCAAAGCTGAATTTTTTATCAGCCATTACACCAGTCTCCAATGTTGGGTTTGTGTTTTGTGCTCTTCTTATTATCAATGTTAAAAACAGTTGTTGGTTAGCATTTTGAAAACTGTTTAAAGGAAAAACATTCATTAAAATAGAAATCTTTTGTGACATTATAATTGTTACCGTCACTTTCAATTGAATGCACTCCTTGCTGAATAAAAGCATTCATTTCATTCATTCACTTTCTTTCTTTCTACTTTTAAGCAGTGTATAATACATTTCTTCCTGACATAGATACAAGCATTTAAAAACAGGACACCTCCTTGATGATTATATGACTTTCAGTATCAAACTCAAAGTAGTCAAATAAAAGTCAGGAAGCAGAGTGGAAAACATCACTGCTAACAAGACGCGATGGATGTCTTTAAATCCCAGCCCAACATATGTTCCATCTCTGCTTCTTATAGCCAGCTGTTCAAGGGCAGGGCTCTTACCAAAATGACTAAAATAACTCCAACCCGAAAACTAAATCATAGCATGCCAATATTTGACAACTACAACCAGCCAACGGAAACAAAAAAATGAAGGAAGAAAAAGAAAACATTTCTCGTCATACATAAGCACTCTATATGTAGGTGGGTGTAAGAGCAAACACTGCAACTCCTGTCTGAGAAACATTATTAAACAAGGAACCCACATATGAGAAGTGTAGCTATATGGATTACAGCTATCATAAGTATGCAGTGTGTGTATATATAGACAAGGGGAAAAAAGGAAGGGAAGGAAGAAGGAAAATATAGCTTCATCTTAAAATAACAGCTGAGACAGTGTGTCCTCACCATTTCTTGGACTTCAGTTTAGGAGGAGGGTTCCGTGGGATAAGGAACAAAGCTCGCATGGGATGCATGTCACACAATGCTGAAGGAAAGAGCAGAGCAATCAAACATGCTGATAAAAGACTCTTTCACCCATGTGTCCAACTATCAGTCGAACTGACTCAAGAGGTGACAATAATTCATGAACGCAAGTAGAGGAGTGACTGGGTCGCTGCTACACGCTGTCCGTGTGAGAGGGTGACTCTGTGTGTGTGTGTGTGTGTGTGTGTGTGTGAGAGAGAGAGAGAGAGAGAGAGAGAGAGAGAGAAAATATGACTAAGTGTTGTGCTGCATAAGTTATGACAACGGAGCACAGATCAACCTCCACCTATGATCTTCTTTTTCAGGAGTGTGAAATAATCAAACTATTCTTTTTAAATTAATGATTTACATCTGGGTAATGTACTAGATACTGATGACTTATTTATTTTACTTTTTAATATTTTATTATTACTCGTTTTGTTTAAATGGCATAACAGGGATAAAGAAGAAGGAGGTGTAATATGATTTTTTGTTTGCTTGCTTTGTAAAATGGCAGACGACGACTGTGCTCTTATAATAAACAGAACTTTTACCTCATACACCATGTATGTGCTTTGTAAGGAGTTGGATTATAAAAAAAAAAAAGTTGAAAAGTTATCTTTTATTATTTTTAAAATCAATATAATTTTAATAAGAAGATGCTAACATGGATATAGCTCTTGGTGTAAATAGGCCTTCATTTCTGGCTGTCAAATTGGATTGGCTGAGCAGTGTCCAAATAGTTTTCACTGCTTACAGTTTCATGTTTACATTTCAGACCAAAGTATGTGAACGGTATGGTAAAAACACTAACAGTAGTAGGGTAAACTCATACATTCATCCTTTTTTTAATTATTTATTCAAAAGCAGGAGCTGCAATGGTGACTTGAATTTTAGTGTAATGCAGCTGGTATGAGAGACTGATATAAATATACATAAGGTATGTCCTTGTTCATAATAAGGCACTGTTATGTGAGGCTGCATCAGGAAACACAAAAACAGTGTACTTACGAGGTGCTCCTTCAGCCATCTCTATAGCAGTGATTCCCAGAGACCAGATGTCACTCTGTTGTAAAACAACGACAAAATTATGCTCTTGAAATTGTGTGCAAACTGATGTGATCTAAAAATAAGTAAATTAACACAAACACATCCAATCAATAGAATAATTTTATACCAAATAAAAATAAACATCCAGTTTAAAATAAATAAATAAATAAAAAATAATTACATATATAGCATTAAGATTAGGGTTAGGTCATTGCACGGTTTATTTTGTATTAACATTAATGCATATCATGAGCATATCAAGTGAAAAACTAAATAGTTTGAATGCATGCCGTCACTTGGTTTCAACGAGTACAGAAAAGGGAAATGGTTCCTCTGCATAACTAAGCAGAGAAAAAAAAAGTGTTGTATTAAGTATCACATCTCTAAAGAATGACCAATCACATATACAAGGTTTTTGGTAATACTTTTTATGATGCCCATATTTATACATATTTATAATACATTATAGCTATAATACATAACATAGGCTATTCTTAAGGCATAGCCATGATGCATTTTAAATAACTGTATAATATGTATATATATCAGATTCATGTATCATATATATCGCCTATTCATGTGGTTATAGCTTTTATGAGTAATAACAATTGTTCACACAGTGAACAGAGTTCATTAATTTAAGTTACAATAGATTATATTTATCATAGTAAAAAGTCTTATATCTTGCCATTTTACCTATGTTACTTAAAGTGGACAAATACAACTTATAAGTAATAATAATAACAACAATACTAATATTTTCTCCAAACAGCCATAAGATCACATATCAGATCAGATGAATGTGTATTATGACACATTTGCTTTGAGAATTGGATCACGCTGAGAACACAGATACCGAATTGGAACTGTCTCAATTTTGTAAAAAATCGTATGGTTTAGTTTTTTTTCGCTATTCTCTATTTTGTTCAAAATTGCAGTATGAACAAGAAGAACACTTTAGCGTATTGTTCCAAAAATAATTACAGCATTAAATTATGTTCTGCACCATGCCCTGAAGGAGCCTGACAAGTAGAGTCAGCGCCACCTAGTGGTAAAAATGTAATATTCACATGGCTATAACCTTTGGGTGTGTTCAATTTATTTTCGTGGGAGTAACTTTTTTAGACTCCTGAATCATTCCAGAGTCCAGCGATTTGCTTTATGGTTTGTGCAGCATTGCATTTTAGCGCTTAAAAAACATTTGCCTATATCTTAGAAACCGTTACTCCGATCGACACGAAACCACAGCGGAAATTTGGCTACACACTAACACCCAATTGCCAAAATGAAAAAAAAAAATTATAAAAATGCAAACAAAGTCGGAAGTCAGAAATTTTTCTTGTCTTTTGAACAAAAATCCCCGTAACGCCAAAACTAAATTACATATTTTCACCCAATTTTAGAAACATATGTATGGGGCACACTCCAATGAAACATGCAAAATCTGGTGGGATTGCGCCACTCAGTGAAATTTCCATTGACTACAAAGAGTATTATGATATAAAATGCTGTATTTTACCAGTGCATTGGTGTATCATTATGAAACTTTGTATGCACCATTAAGACCATGACCTGAAAGTACTCAAAAAGTTTTGAGACAGTGCCTACTTGTGGTCAAAAGTGATAAGCCATTTTATCCCATTATTAGAGGCTGTATTTTTTTGGCGTTTCAAATCACAGCGATCCTAAAATTGCTTTTATTACTCTTTGTTGCATTTGGTCTGAAGCTCTGTGTCATGCTTGGCTCCTGATTTTTCCGCTGGAGTGCTTGGCCCCTTAATTGCTTCTTGCAGCTATATTTGTTTTTATGATTATTCATGAGATGTTATATGACACATTCTAAAAAAAAATTTAATTCATTATAATGCCTTAAAAGTTTGGACTTCTTTACCATCCACAAACTTTTGAACAGTGGCGTACATCAACAATTAGAAGCACATTTTACCCTATAATCATAGGTGGAGTCTGGATTCTCATCACAGGCAATGACTTCTGGGGCCATCCAGTATGGAGTGCCAATGAAAGTGTTTCTTCTGCCGACGGTACGATCCAGTTGTGCACTCACCCCAAAGTCCACTGCAGAAATAGTGAGATCAGAGACACTTTGTGCTTATGAAACCTGTTGCACAGCCCAAATGTTCATATTAATCTATGCTAATTCCTGCCCTCTCACACACGCAGAAACACTCTTCCACTTCCGCCACACTCTCCCTCAGGTTGTGGTGTGTGAAGATATTTTTGTCATGGTGTCAGGCCTATATTAATGAGCTTCGGTGCTTTGCTCTAGTTGTTAAAAGATGATGTTCTCTAATCAGACAGGATATAGGCTAGACAACACACACACTCAAACACACAAAACAGAGCTATGCAAATCAAATATCACAGCATCAGACAGCCCTGAACCCAAAACAAAGTTTATGAAAGACTCTTTGTTTTCTTAGTGTCACAAGCAAATATCTCACTCACCGAGTTTAACCTCTGCATTCTCTGTAAGCAGTACATTCTGTCCCTTGATGTCTCTGTGGATGACTTTATGAGCATGGAGGTGAGACAGACCCTGGGGAGCAGAGAGACAGTGTTTACTGGCTGTGTAACATTACATGAAACTAAAACATTAACTCAAGTACGGCTGAAGTTAAGTGTCATTTGTTGTGTTAGATATGTAATGCATATTTTGAAAGCATGAAACAGAAATTTTGTCTAGAGCTGAATGATTCATTAATACCGATAGTAAGAAGCTACTGGCTGCAGAGCAAATGGGTGTAGCTTACATGTAGCTCCCCCTCTCTAGAGCAGCAAATGCAATTTTTGCTCAATGAACAAGGCTAGCGCCACCCCATTAGATGTCCAGAGAGGAGGAGCTGGAAGTCATTTAACTCTGCAGTGAGTACCACTTGGCCATAACTGGATGCCACTGTCCATATTAGGGATTTCCTGGAACATCATGAGTTCTATTAGCCTGGCTTCCGCAACTGTTAAGCACATAGGAGCTTAGTCTGGCAAAGCTACCTTACTACCCACCTTCTGGGAGGCAGGCTTAATCTGCGTCCATAAGATGCCTCTGTATACTTCTAGACGAATCTACAACCAATCAGACTACTCATTCCGATGACGTATGCGTAGCGTCGGAACCTGAAGCTCGTTTCTCATTGGTTCCCACTTTTTTGGGAACGGAAATGCTCCTAAACGGCAGCTTTGCCAGACTAACTTTGCTCGTGAATTGAATGTAGCGTCAAAGGAAGTATGGGCGGGCCCAGGCTAGAGTTCTATTACTTCTGTGATGCATTTTAAAGTTTCTGCACAAGTGTACCCTCTGGCTTACAGACATTTCATGTGCTTAGCACTCAGTAACGTACACTCAATCCTACATTGATCACAAAAAAGAAAAATAATACTTCTCTCTAAACAGGGCTCGAAATTAACTTTTTTATTTGGTAGCACTGGTGCCAAAAAGACAAAAAGTCAAATTTCAGAAAGAATTCCAACAATAAAGTGTATTTGGATTGAACAACTGAATTGAAAAACTAATGTTAAGCTAACAAATGCCTCTAGTTTTATTCATTTAACAGAGCTTTGAAGTTTGGGCAAAAAAAGGTTTTGTGCATTTAAAAAATTTTTATATGGTGAGTGTGAAACACATCAGTTACAGGATTTTATGGTAAAATGTGTTAATCGGGTCGGTTTTGATCAAGAACAGCGCACTGTCACTTTAATTCATCAGAAGCAGCGCAGCAAAAATAGACTCTTCCGTTAACATGACAGCTATTATTAACCAATCTAAAATCTCAACGCCAGAACCTCATCGTATCAGCATTCAGCGCAGAGAACACACTTATACTGTTAAAAGTTTTGTAGAGAAATTAAAACAGGTCGCACAGCAACAATCACATGCACTCGCACCAATGCTCCCAAATATATTTGAGGTCGCATCGATGAAAATTCTGGAGCTAATGCGACCAAAATGGTTGCAATTTCGAGTCGTTGCAAAACCGTAAGACCTGCGTTCATCTTCAGAAATTAAGATATTTTTAAAGAATCTAACCATCTATAGACAGCAATACAACTGAAACGTGCCCAGGTCCAGAAACAAAGTAAATACATCAGTGGCTCAGTGGTTGAATAAATTATGTTATTTTTGCTTTCTTTGAAGGGGAAAAAAAGGACTCTCATAGCATCACAAAACTGAAGGGTCAGACATCAGGCAAGCCTCTGATGTTACATGGACTGTTTTAACTATGTATTTTCTTTGCATTTCTGGACCTGGAAACATTTCAGTTGTATTGCTGTCTATGGAGGGTCAGATAGCTCTCTGATTTCATCAAAAAAATCTTCATTTGTGTTCTGAAAATAAACAAAGGTCTTACGGGTTTGAAAACGACATTAGTAATTAATGTATTTTTAATTTTGGGTGAACTAAACTTTGACAAGTAATCCTGCTGTTTTCTGTCATTTTTATCTTATTACTTTTGGTCTAATAATTATATTGTTTGCTCAAGATTTCTTTTTTTTTTTTAGAAGAGGTCTTATTATAAAGGGAAGTTATTTAAGATTATTAGGATTAGAATTATGAATAAAAAACAACAACAAACGAGCGCACATAAATCATAACAAGAACAGCAATATTCAAAAAGAAGAAAAAGAGGAATTGTCAATGATGATGTCATTCATTAGTCTTACTCTCAGTATTTCTCTGCAGATGTAAGCAATCCAGTCTTCTTTTAGGGAGTTGCCCTTTGTGTTCTTCACCAAATCTGTTACTGAACCAGCACCGCAAAACTCCATCACCAACTAAACAAAGAGAAATTGAATTTACAGGCTTTTTTTTTTTTTTTTACCAAATCAACAAGGTCCATGACCTATTTTTCATGCTAAACCCCTTCCACTAATGACAGCATTAATTTATCACTGTGTCTTGATGCAGGACTTTCTAGCAGGTTAGAAATCACAGGTTATGGTGGTGATGAGGTTTAAGGAAGCACAGACCCAGAGCTGGTCATCATGCCCCGGTGGACTCTTCTTTACGAAGGCTCCATAGTAGGTGGCGATGTTCCTATGGTGACTGTACTTCTTCAGCATGTTAATCTCAGCTTTGATTTCCTCCTCCTCTTCTTCAGTCACATCCATGACCTTTATGGCTGCCAGCTGACCCGTCTTAACATGACGACCCTGAGACAGAAAGAGATTCAATAGCAAGTGGCATAGAAATGAATCATTTACAGACCATAATTAGCATATTTGGCATATTTAATTTAGGAGAATATGAGGCCTTGAATTTTAATGAAAATCTATGAAGATACACAAGATGGGGGTCAGTATGTTTTTTGGGGGGGTAAATTAATACTTTTATTTAGCATGCAGGCTTAAAATTAATAAAAAGTGACAGCAAAGCTTTATAATTTTATGAAGTATTGGTATTTAAAATAAAGTTTATTCTAATCAAAGAATTGAGATGATCAAATAACATTACATTATGAATATATTACAGTACAGTGGGGCGAAAGAGCATTTACTCAGCCACCAATTGTGCAAGTACTCCCACTTAAAAAAGGATGAGAGAGGCCTGTAATTTTCATCATAGGTATCCCTCAACTGCGAGAGACAAAATGAGGAAGGAGAGAAAAAAAAAATTAAAAATCACATCGTAGGACTTTTAATGAATTTATTTGTAAATTATGGTGGAAAATAAGTATTTGGTCTATAACAAAATTTAACCTCAATACTTTGTTATATACCCTTTGCTGGCAATGACAGAGGTCAAAGGTTTTCACACACTCTTGCTAGTATTTTGGTCCATTCCTCCATGCAGATCTTCTCTAGAGCAGTAATGTTTTGGGGCTGTCGTTGGGTAACACAGACTATCAACTCCCTTCAAAGATTGTCTATGGGGTTGAGATCTGGAACTGGCTAGGCCACTCCAGGACCTTGAAATGCTTCTTACGAAGCCACTCTGTTTCCTGGGCAGTGGGTTTGGAATCATTGTCATGCTGAACGACCCACCCACGTTTCATCTATAATGCATCTGCTGATGGAAGGAGGTTTTCATTCTTTTGTTTACATGGTCGTCCTGGTCCATTTGCAGAAAAACAGCCCCAAAGCATGATGCTTCCACCCCCACTATTCACAGTAAGTATGGTGTTCTTTGGAAGCAACTCAGCACTCTTTCACCTCCAAACACGACAAGTTGAGTTTTTACCAAGTAGTTCTATTTTGGTTTCAGTTGACCATATGGCATTTAATCAGTCCTCTTCTGGATCATCTAAATGCTCTCTAGCAAGCTTCAGACGGGCCTCAACATGTATTGGCTTAAGCATGGGGACACGTCTGGCACTGCACAGTGTGTTAGTGATGGTAGTCTGTGTTACTTTGGTCCCAGCTCTCTGCAGGTCATTTCCCCGTGTGGTTCTGGGATTTATGCTCACAGTTCTTTTGACCCCACAGGGTGAGATCGTGGAACCCCAGAACGAGGGAGATTATCAGTGGTCTTGTCTTCAATTTTCAAATAATTGCTCCCACAGTTGATTTCTTCACACCAAGCTGCTTCCCTATTGCAGATTCAGTCTTTCCAGCCTGGTGCAGGTCTACGACTTTGTTTCTGGTGTCCTTTGACAGCTCTTTGGTCTTGCCCATAGTGGAGTTCGGAGTGTGACTGTTTGAGGTTGTGGACAGGTATCTTTTATACTGATAAAGAATTCAAACAGATGCCATTAATACAGGTAACGAGTGGAGGACAGAGAAGCCTCTTAAAGAAGAAGTTACAGTTCTGTGAGAGCCAGAAATCTTGCTCGTTTGTGAATCTTACTTATTTTACAGAGGAATTTACCAATTAATTCATTAAAAATGTGATTTCGTCTCTCATAGGTTAGGTATACCTATGATATTTTGTATATTTCATACGTTAAATATATTAAAATGAATCATTTTTGTTTAGAAAAAGCATTGCTAAGAACATAATTTGGACAACTTTAAGACAATTTTCTCAATATTTAGATTTTTTTGCACCACCGATTCAAGATTTTTAAATAGTTTTATTTCAGCCAAATATTGTCCTATCCTGACAAACCATACATCAATAGAAAACTTTATTCAGCTTTCAGATGACGTATAAATCTAAAATTTTGAAAAACGTATGACTTTTGTGGTCCAGGGTCACAAATAACGACCCATAACTACAGTCGTAACAACACAGTACTTTACGAAATGCCGCAGGTAGACATTTGTATACATTGTCTATAAACGAAATATTTAAAATAACACTAAATCTAAGCTGAATAGACTACTTCAATATTTCACTACTTATACACTAGTACATAATCTATAGCTTCACTACAGCCCATAAACAACACATTTTCCAAACAATACAGCCTGAAGTATAAATTACACCCTACACTTTTTAAAGGAGGCTCATGTCATACATCGGCATAATTACAGAGGACTCTAGGGTTAAAATCACTACATAAGCCTGTGAGAATAAAGACTTCTCACACACTACATGTCACATGGTTTCTTAAAAGCATGTATTTTTCTATGTTCAGATACCTTTCCCAGCATAATATGCAGACCATATGGAAGTCATTTGTAAAATGTTTAATCATTTCAAATATCACTTGTGGTGAGGAAATTACACACATTAGCTTTAAACAGTGAAACGCATTTGCATTCAGTCTGTTCTTCATTAACTTTTCCTCTGTCAGCTTCCTCCCCTCATCCAGGCGTCTTCATCTTATCGGTGAGTATTGACAGGTCTGAGCACAGCTGCAGCGATCAGAGTAACTCCGCGTGTTATTGCACCACGCTGAGAGTGCGATGACATTCTCACACATGCCCTCACGTACACATGCACACAACTGCTTTAAACCACTTCTGTCCTCTGTTACTCATGTACCAGCAACAGCATCTCTAATCCATCTCCCACTGAACCCTTCATTGCTCTCGCTTTCAAACACATATGGCTCATAAATGGGAGTTTTATTTATCATTTGTGAAGCCAGCCATTATTGCTGAGTAACAACAGGAAAACATTTACTCATAGCAAAACGCTGTTGTCACTATTCTGCTCGTCCGGCATCTCGGTCTCACCTTGTACACTTGTCCGTAGGTGCCGTTGCCCACGACCTCCACCAGCTCGAAGATTCCTGCTGGGTCCTGGAAGAGAAAGACCATTTTTAGAATGGTACAATCATTCAATCATGCAGATCCTTCAAAGCGAAGATGATATGGATTTAGTCTGCAATTGTTCTGTCAAATGACAAATAAAAAATAAATAAATCTCTTATGCTTAGACCTAAAACATATTTTACTCAAGAATGTAAATGCAGATGCCACTCCTTGAACAACTTCTTGTCAACAAGCGGCCTGGCTGAATATACCTGATGTATATTTATTGCATTAATCTGGTAGTAACTAGGAGGTGGTTACCTTCTAAAGTCTGAATAAATAAATAATAAACTCTTGCATTTCGTGTTGGTCTAGTATGATTGTGTAATATACACTTAAGGCTGATTATTAGCTTTTATTCAGGCCAAAATAAAAAAAGTTTGCAAATGCATCTTTTCTTTTGAGTTTTATTTTTTGCAAAGATCTATTATTTAAAAATATTAGTAGAACTGCTCAAGACCCATAGGTAACCAGAATATTTAAAAGTAATCAGATTCAATCAATCAAGTCATGATGATTTAGTGACAGATATTTTTTTTTCCTAATTGTGATACACATCCAAGTGAAAAGTATTAGCCTACTAGGGAACAAAAAAAAAGTAGGACAGTGACTTGATCTGAATGTGAGAAAGAGGTCGGTGTGAGTGGTGAAATGCATAAACATTTCAAGGTCAAAAGATAAAAAAAAAAAATACATTATGCTAGTATTATAGTTATATTTCCCCTTGAGAGTGAATAAATTGTGGTCGGACATTTCAGAATGCTGCAAGACATGAATAAAGCTACCATGGGAAGGTCTGAGTTTTAACAGTCAGAACTTCACTCTCTTCGCTTTCTCAGTAAAAAATATAAGAGTTGGGCGATATACAGTAGTCAACATTCGAAGCGGATCAAAACCTTTCATCAAAGACGTCCTAAGACAAGAATAGGTATTGTTTTTGATTTTAGGACAACTTTGATGAAAGGTTTTGATCCGCTTCGAATGTTGACTACTGTATATCGAACGATATATTATGGTCATCTCGTCAGTGAAGCCGGTTCTTTGATTAGCGGGAAATCTCCATTATTCTTATAAACTGAGCCATAGATCACTGAGAAGCTGCGCCATTGAATCCCCAGCGAAACTCAGTGATCTACGGCTTATACTGTTTATAAGCTGGCGTTCTTTTTGAAAACAGCTGCCGGAGATTTACCGCTAATCAAAGAACCGGCTTTACTGATGAGATGCATAATATACCGTTCGATATACTGTATAATTGCCCAGCCCTATGTGAAATGCAAAATGATCAGGAAAGGGAATATTTCACGTCTTCCATCAAGCTCATTTTGGAGATGATTTTTTTTTTCCTCTTACAAAAATTCTCCCTGCTGGCTTAGGCTTACCTGCTCAGCCATTGAGAACAAGACAAAGCGTCATGTTTTAACAAACCCCAGGGTTTAAAAAGGGAATTCGTGCTGTATTGTCTTGTATTAAGAAGCATTATGAAACTCTCTAGCAGCTTTATGTACCTCTTATGTGCGGCTTCAGCTGGGGAGCGCAGCCAAAAACTAGAATGAGTAGAGGGTTAAAAACAGCCAGCGCAGCACATACACACTCTCACACACTCTCTCTTCACACACATACACACAGTGTGATTCAATATGGCCTCGGTACAGCTCTGTGGGTGGACAAGGCTAACGTTCTTCCTAGCTCTCACACACATATACACACCATGATCATCTCACTCTCATCTGCCTCCAACGACTGCAATCTTTTTCTCTCTCACTCTCTTTTTTTGTCTTCCTCTTTTTCTCCCTCAAAGAGATGTGGAGTGGCAAGCTGTAAGTGAGCAGCACGCTCTTATGTGAAACATCAAAAAGAGGCCGAATGGAAAGGAGAACAAACACAAACAGATTAAAAAAACAAGACAGTTTAGAAAGCAAAATAACATGTCATATCCAACATATATATTTCAGCTCCCTTATAATATTAAAGCAGAGTTTACGAAGATCACCAAAAGAAATTAGTCTATACTCTAGAGAGCATCTGTCTCAGGGAGAAAGAGAGATGACACATAAGCAATGAAATGAACAAATGAGCTAATGAATAAGATGATAAACAGATAATAAGGTCTTCCCTGGAGAATAGAGGACGACAAATTGAGAAAGGAACAACGGTGGGAAGGAAGGTTGGTGACAAGGTTGCCTCTGGCTTTTCAAAGATTGTGAAACGACAGAAATGAATATGAAAAATACTAAATAAATATGAGTGACAGAACATAGACTGCAGCATGGCAATGGAAAATATATGGCAGTATTCACTGAAAAACCCATATGAAACAAAAAAAAAGTCAAATCAAATGACATAATTTTTATACAAACTGCAACTGCAAAATAGTAAAGTCACTGGCATGCTTGGGTAAGTGAGCTCATATCAATCTTATTCACTTATATGACATGATCATTCTCTTAAATCTGTTTTAAGGATTACTTCTTTTAAATCACAGGAAACGGTGCTTGCATTATTACCATGCACTGCACAAGACAACATTACAATGCATGTCAAGTATAATAAAAAAAATACTGTTATGCAACTGCATTAGTTCCTTTATGGATGTGTGATGAAGTTAACACAGCTAGAATACTTATCTGCTAAAATACCCTCAGAGACAGACTTAGGGTTGAAAAATGAAAACAGCTGAGGAAATATTCTGAACAGCATGCAGCTATCTGACCGGGGATAAAGCCATTAGGCACTAAAGTAATAAGATCCAGTATACGGTTATCAATATTTAAGTATTACTAGATCAAGTTGCATCATTAACCTGCAACTTCATGAACGCAGTCCCCAATAAACATTAAGAAAGATTTGCTCCTTGCCAGTGTACAGCAAACATCTGGTCTTATGCACAAGTGCTCTTCAGCTGCTTCATTCGACAGCTGGTTTTATTTTCATCAGCCAAAGACAAGCTTCTGTTAAATTTGTCAGATTTTTCTTGTGCTTACCCAAATAGCGTAGATCATTACTATTTAATATTCTGGTTTCTGTTATGATGTCATTAGCATTTATGTCTCGTTTACATAAGCAACCCAACCATCAAATGGCTGCTGTTATGGTTATGTAATAGATGCATTTAAATGTGATTTTATAAAACTCAGGCACTAGCAAATAACTACACCTACTTCTGTACCAGGTCTGATGCTCTGGCAAGTCTAGTGTTATTTAAAAGGGATCCTTACAAGAATGGAAACTGAGATGACCACAGGTGAACTGGAGAGCAGGTTGTTCTCAAGTTCAAATACAACACAATGAAACTACAAACCACCTCGATCGTGTGCAATTCTGGCAAGAGAGTCACATGTAAGGCAGACCTCTTGTGATAGTCTAAATGTGTGTCTGATGGTGTGTGAGAGACGTGCTATGTGGGTGTTATATAGGACAGCTATCAAACAATGAGCTCAAGTGAATCATCGTGCTCTTTCTCTATCTCTAGGGGTAATATCAGACGCATCACACCCTGGAGAGCCATGCCCAGGAACTCACTGTACCAACACACAAGACAGAAGGAAAGTTACGGCCAGAGCTCTAACGTTTATGGCTTATTCTCAACGCCTCTAACACAGTTAACTGCTTAAGCGTTAAAAAAGAGGGATGGAATGGGTCCTATGCTGTTTACTTCCCGCCCAAAGGGCTCAAATCAGTTGTATAGGAAAGATGCATACCTCGGTATTCCTAAGCCTTAAGCTACCAGGGTCAACTTAAAACTATTAAGAATGCTTTTGTCTACTGAAAAATATAAGTATTAGATGAAAAATTGGAAATGTTGCCTTGGCAACTAACTAAATGACTGGAGAAGTCTGGCTTACATCATCGGAGAGAAATCTGTCATTTGAAAGGACGACGATTTGATTGAGGCATATTGACAGGTCATAAGTGTTTAGGTTTGAGGTAAACTTCTAACTGGAAAGAAATTAAACTAAAACCGAGTCCAAAACTGATTTTAAATTCAACCTAAATAATGTTTAAAAATAAGCAAAAGCACATAACAAATATTATAAATTACTAATAAATTGAAAATTGTAAAGTAACTAACACTCACAAATATCATTAACACCAGACATTTAGTGAATGTTTTGATCTTTGTGAATGGCAAGTAAGTTTCCTTATCTACATGAAGGAATTCACCTAAATTAGTGAACGTAATTAGCCCAAAGACAATGGATTAGCCACCTGCTAACATGCCACTAAGCTTGATGAACAGATCAGCCTTCTGCTCCCACATGAACTACACGGGGACTATTCTGGTGTTCAACATATGTTATCTATTCACAGAGTTAATTTATATATATATACACACGCATTACTGTTGAAAGGTTTTGGGTCAGTACGTTTCTGTAAAGAAAGAAATTAATACTTTTTATTATGAGATGCAATTTAATTTAATACAATTAAATTTTGACTATTTTTGCTGTGTGAATATAAATGCTGTGCAAAAAAAGTATAATGGCCTTCACAAACGCACTTATTTTTGCAGTAACATTTTTTAAATTATAGTACTGTTTAGCACTTAACATTTTAAAAACCGAACTGTCCCCAAATCTTTGATAGTTGGTGTGTGAGATAAGAGATTAATCGTCGCCAAAACATATTAGGCAGGTTTCCTGCTAAATCACTTTGGTAAAGGATTATTATCTTCTTGCCATGAAGTCTGGATTAACATCAAGATGATAATCTGCCCACTTCTGCATACCAACTAATTTTCTCCCTTCCCAAAATTCAAGACTCAATCGTTGCTGTAAAAATATCTGATATATCCATTAACCGAGGCTTTCCAGCATGTGGCCTGCAGGGAATGTTGAGTTTTTGTCCAATAAATAAAATTAGAAGCCAGTCCGCTGAATCCTTGTATAACATTTGTATTGTATGTAAACACAAAAAGAGTGAAGGCCTAAATGGAAAGCTACACTGATGTTTTGCAGGGTATTCCCCATACAACAAGAGAGCTATTCTAAGATTACAAAACAAGCCTATTCAGTGTCAACATTTATTTGCAAGGTAGGCCCTCCCAAACCACCACTGTGCGAATGACAGTGAAAGCTAGACTTACATATACACACATACAGAAATACATAAACACTTCAGGCCTGGATTATTAGATTACACAATACACTCCTAAGATTTAAACTGCTCACAGAACATAATCAATCACGAGCTAGTAAACCTTTAAGGTTATTACTTAATAGCTTGTTGATGTGTTTACACTCTCCCTCATGACCCATACTAATGGCACTGATCAGGCTGCTATGATTTGTTTGGGTGTGAAGGCCTCTGGCAGGTGCAGGCAGGTGAACAGTAACTCACCCGCAGGGCGGCCAGGTCGATGTCATCCAGACTCCGCGTAGGTGCGTTTTCGGACATTTTTCCAAGGTTTCTGAAGGAAATTTTTAAAATAGGTACTCCAAAAGCGCAGCTACGACTGCGCAATTATTTTATCACAATGTTTATTTCAAGGGACAGTTCAGTAAAACTTGTGAGGTCCCTGGAGAAACATTTGGCTCGTCTTCGCCGCGACCAGTTTAACCGACAACAGCTGCAGGATTTCTGACCATAAAATGTTTGTTTCTTCTTTACCGGAGAACAAAAGGTTCTTTAAGGCCAAGTGATCCGGTTCTTCGGGCGAACGTTAGCCGGAGACGACCGAGAAATGCCTAGCGAGCATTTATCGATGATAAAGGCTGGGGTTGAGCCTATAATCCTGAAGATTGCATGGCAACATTTACATGAGCTTGAGTCAGATGTGCCACACTGCGCTCCGTCTCTACACTCATTTTGGCAGCACTGCGTAAGTTAAGCCAAGCCTACCTATGTCACAAACAGCAGAATAATATATACACGAGCCGTGCAGATCACAAAATAGGTAACGTTATATCAAAAGGCAGAACTTCGCGATAAGTCGCTAAACAGCGGCGCTCGTGATATCCGCGTCAATCTGCCTTTGCCGTCATGTTACGGCGCAACCCACGCACACGCCTTAAAACAGGATTTCTGTGTGGATTTCGATGTCACTGCTCGGCTCAGTTAACCTCCACTGTTAAAAAAGTCTCTGCAACGTGTACAGTGTTGAAATGCGCAGTCCTGGTGTCAAAAACAAGAAGTGTTTACGTCGAATAATATTCCGCCCGCCTGGCAAACTTTCATTGCCTCCTGCCGTCAGTCAGCGGCACCTCCCGGTTGTGCGCATAGCCTTCGCCGATTTGTTGGAGAGAAAGAGAGGGGGAAGAGCGGAAAACCATAAACAGTTCCTTGTTTTCAGCCCGGACCCTTTTTGGCAGCGCCTGGTCACGATGCATACATAGTATAAATTATTATTCACATATTCCCTAACGAGTCGCCGCGGGAATCAACTTTGTCCTTCTGCGTGTAACGTTGTATGTTTTGATGTATCAGATTGAACTTCTCTCTCCTGTCTTGGTACGATCCTATTTCTACTTCTGCTGTCTGTGGTCGGGCTGTGACGTCCCTCTTCTGCAAGAATACACAACACTCCGTTTTCCAGCCACTTTGTTTTTTTTTCCTCCCTCCCCTGCACTCCTCTCTCCCGTCTTCCTGAAGTTGGTGCTACGGCGCTGCAACAGGGACAAACTACTTTAATATAGTTACAATGGAGACAGGTGGTACCGGGGTAAATCCTCCCTAACTATTGCAACATCACATGTCTTTCTATAATTTACTTTAAGTCGACTTCTATAGCAAGTTGTTCACCGTAACTAAGCCTACACTTCTGTTGCAAAAAATCTTTGTGGTTAGCAAGAGGTGGTTCTTTAAGAACTTTGACTGAATGGTTCTTTGGGGAAACAAATATGGTTGTTCTATGGCAGTGAAGAGTCTTTTAAAGGACCTTTATTTTAAGAGTGTAGCCTTCTTTAGCATCAATTAAACATATAGTTTAGTATGTTTATTAATGGGATATTTCACCACAAAAAATCACTTCATTTCAGTCATAATTTTCTGACCTTCACATCTACCTTTTTTCTATTGCTGAACTATGTAACAAAATCAAATATTTTGGTTTTGTGTGTGTGTTTGTCCATATAATAGTAAAAGTCAATGATCAGCAAAACATTTGTTACCAGCATTCCTCAAAGTATCTTGTTTTGCAGTCTGCAGGGGGAAAAAAACATCAGGTTTGAAATGACATGAGGGTGAGTTGTTTATATGATGACTGAATTTTCTTAATATCTTTCCCATAACTATACTATCCCTTTAAGTGGGTTTTCTTATCGCTACGGATTCATTTTTTATTTAATATATTGGGTTTCTAGCCTCCCTTTTTTGTTTTACTTCATGCCTTTTTCTGTTTCTGATTGATCTCGTGTTCACATTTGTGTTGTTTCCTCTGTACAGTGACACACAGAAGAATAATCTCATGTGCATTAATACATTTATTTAAGTGGAGAACAGATGGAGGGGGAAAAAAATTATTGCTCACTGGTTTACAAACAACTGTGATATGTAATTTATAGTCATGAATCCAAAAATCTTGTACATTTAGGAAAAAAAAACACTTACAAATCGTAGTCAGGATAGAACCAAATTTAATTTCTGTCAGGAATTAAAACAAGACTGTGAGGAAAAGTGCAGTGTGTTTATCTGATTGTACTGTTGTTTAACAAGCAATTTGTTCAGCTGAAAAAAAAAAAAAAATAATCAAAATCGGTAGACCTAAAAAAAAAACAATAATAGTGAGTTTGCTTTAAAAGTATGTATGCCATTGTAAAAAGTGCGTAATTTTAATCTGAAGAAAATTTAACGTGGCATCTACCCTAGGTCAGGCCTATACAGATGTCCAAAAGTTGTTAAAACACACCAAGATTCATTAAATATTAGTAAGTGAGTTCTGTATGCTTTCTAAATAAAAGTAATTTTATATACATGAAAAGTATAAAAATGTGCAAATGCAGATATGTTAATATGGATTAACAGGTAAAGAGATTTAAAAAGATCAGAACTGTCACTTCATAAAGGTGATTGCTTGATGTGATTGGAATGTTACAGTATAAAAATGGTTGTGCCTCCAGTGGTCAAACCCTAAAACCTTCCCTTCAAGTGCAGGTGATGTCATCTATACAATTCTATGTTACACAGGCAGATTAGTGATCGTTTATAAAGCAGGTCACTGATAAAATTAGCATTGCTTATTTGGCCTCCAGTGTACTCTCTACTTGTGTAAACACCCCCTCCAAAAAAACATAAGTGGAATCTTCTGGGCTGCTGACATTATTACATAACAATAATTTCTCCTGGTTGTCATGGAGATTGGGGTTGGGGGTGATAAATGTTGAGCTGAGACTCCCCCTGAATATCTCAACACGTTTGAAGCCCCACCTGATCCCTGCTCCGTAACACTCCCCCTCTACCAGTTTCAAAAAAACATTACATAATTTCTCTGACCAAGTATGTCAGCATACCCCCCGCCCTGACACGTACACGCACTTATCCGTGTTTTTACGGTTTGTCTATTTTTTCCTCAATCTCTTCCTGCCTCTTCTTCTTTCGTTCTCTCTATCTCTCTCAGCAGCCAAGACCAAGTCAGCTCTTTATACCCGTCACCATAACAACCACAAATGTTCTGACAGATTTGCTGCCACTGCATTGAGAGGTGTAGTGCACACAAGAAAGAAATAAAAAGAGAGGGAAAAGAAGGTAAAGCAGCACCATCCACCCACACACATTCACAACAATAAATGTACGTTCTGTTCCTCGGTCATCAAAAAATTCTCTCTCTCTTTTGCCTTATTCGCTTCTCTTTCTTCATCTGATATGCAGCACTTTAAATCCTCGGCCATTTTACATACTTAGATCATGACATTCATGGTCGTAATGGGCATCTGGGGTGAGGACTGATGTCATTTCATTGCATCTTCATATAATTAGCAACTACACTATGTGATTCTTCAGGTGTAAACGCGCTTATCTTCTTTTGCAAGAATTTTTTTTTGTGTTTCTACACTAATTTGGGTTAGTGTTAATCAATCATTACTTTAGTCCAAACCAAAATGGACAAAAAGTATGGTGGTTAACCACCATAGCTTCCAGGTTAGTTAGCAGATGTGTGATATTTTAGGCTCTGAAATCTTCTGTTTCACTGACATGCTTCACTGGAAACTCTTCCCTGCTATGTCCAGACCTCCATAGGAACCATTCGTTCTTTGCTTTTAAGAGGTGGGAGAAGGTACTCCTCGCATAGGAAATGCAGCGGGAAATGGACCAGGATGCCCTGGATGGCCTGTATTTCTTCTTTGGCTTTCTCCAGGTCAGTAAGACTGAGGTTTTGAGCATTCACATGTTCCTGAAGCTCACGCAAGTTCCGGATAGAATCCAGTGGAAGACATCGGAAAACCTGCACAGTGAAGAAAAGATATTGCAGTACAAACACTGGCCTAATATTACAATCCATCATTTTAAAGCGAAAACATTTCTTCCGGATATTCATACAGTAACTAGTACGATCACCCACTGGGATCTCTGGGATTAGAGTTGTGAATGTAAATATATGGGTAATGATAGCACAGACGTGTATGGGAGTGGTGCTATTGTCTGAAGGCTTTACTGCAGGACTACTGCACAACCTGCAAATTACAGTAATTGCAGGTTTTGCCATAGTTCAGTCCCGCGTTGAGTGCTTTTGTATCAGTTCAAATCCTTTACAGCTACTTTAAAAGAAAAGCTTTAGTTAAAGACATGAAGTACATACAATGACACAGTGGGAGTGTGGAGAAAATCCAGAACAAATGCTCCGTCCCTCACCTTCTCATAGATGATGGCATTTGTTTGGGCGATTTTGTTCCAAACGTTGTTGAAGAAATGATCGCAGACTGGATCATCAATGTTCAGATTTGGATCAGATTTTGCTCCGAGAAGTACGCTGAGGAAAAGAGGTAAAGAATTCATTTTAAATTTATATGTACAGTTTAGTAACAAAGTATTTTGAGAAGTTGGTCTCTTTATTAAAGGGATAGTCCACCCAAAAATACTGCAATTAATTACCCTCATGTCATTTCAAACCTGCAATACCATTGTTCATCTTTGTTCACCTATGAGCTTTCTGACCCTGTATAGACAGAAGTGCAACTACTACGTTAAAGGCCCAAAAAAGCAGTAAGGACAACATTAAAATAATCCATATAACATCAGTGGTCCAACCTGAATATTATTAAGCTATAAGAATACTTGTTGTGTGAAAAATAAATACTTTTATTCATGAATTAGTTTAACTAACTTTCTGGGTGTTGAACATTTTGGTTGCACTGCTGTCTATGCTGGGTCAGAGAGCTTGGATTTCACCCCCCAAAAAAACAAAAACTAGTTTGTGTTCCTGAGATGAATAAAGGTCTTGCAGGTCTGGACAATGACATGAGCGTAAGTAATTAATGGCAGAATTTTAATTTTTGGTTGAATTATCTCTTTAAAAAACAAGTTCAAATCAGCAGCTTGGTTAAAATGTTACAATGTTGCATTTTCTGAGCGGATTGGTTCAGTTTCACAATGCAACACTTAAATGGACCAAAGCATGTTGATAAATATCACATGTAAGCAATGTCACCCTCCCTTATCGGTCAGACTGTGGGCCATATATTTCTGGGATTTAGTTTATTAAAACATTTGTGCAGTTCAAGATGAACGGACAACAGTCACCATTCTAATCATTTCAAACTTTTCAAATATCATATCGAGAGCTAATTAAATAACACTTCATACATCAGGAGGAAGTCAGCATATTAAAAAAGAAAATACCAAAAACTCATTTAGACTGATACAGCGAGTCCTTTGGGTGGCCTTTCTGTAGAAAGTCTCATAAAGCAAAAAAATGTCAGCCGTAAAAACTATTATATGAGGAGATTAGTGTGGAATAATTCAATCAAATCACAGGACCCAGAGACAGACATTAACTCAATCACTTGAGGTCACATCCCAAGGCCAGCAGTGAAAGGTGCTGCAGACACACGCATCATTAGAAGCATCTCACTGTTTCCCTTGGCAACCAAGAGATGTTCTGGTAGCTGGCAGTATGGAACGCAGCGTGCCAACACAAATTGCTCTGCTCACACACGCGCACACCTCTCTCTTTCACTCACACACTCCTACACAGACAAGGGAGAAGTTGGACAAAATGGGAAGCTGAGGTGCTTCACTGCACAAACACAAATCTATCATAGCCACAGCTACAGAACCACTCTCACATTATACAGCTATGTTAAAGGAATTCTGTGAAGAGAAATGCAAAAAGAGCTAAAGTGATTGTCTCTTGACTATTTATGATATGGTACTTTTCTCTGGCCTTCTTGTCTAATGCACATAAAGTAGCATATCTTAAATTAAACGCTTTAACATGCTCACAAAAACCTTACTTCATACTGATTCACATAAATAAATCGTGAGGTTTTGATTAGTCTTGAACTATTTATTCAAAGAAATTGCTCATAATTTCCATTTGTTGCAAACTGAACTATACTACTGAGTTTTTTAATTCATTTAAATTAGCAAGAACATGTTAAAGGTTTTAAAGGAAACAGTAATAAATGATACTGATAATATTTTTTAAAGAAATATTGTTCTTTTGACTTTGTATTTATGATCTTTTTATTTATTCTGGAAAAAACCATCACGGTTTCCTCAAAAATATTGAGCAGAACAACTGGTTGCATTATGTAAATTTGTTCCTGTGTGCAGTTTGTAAGGACAGCTCAAAGAACGATGTGTGTTCTTGCCATTATTTTTGGTACACAGCCTTGTTATCTCATCACATTGGATTCAGACTGAAACTCATGCCGTGGCGCAGCAGAGTCAGGGCTGGAAATGCAGGAGGATCCAGCTTTCTGAGCCTCCATACAAAGCATGTCTAAAAAAAATTTAATTACTATTCAAATGTCCTTTTGCAGGCTTATTTTAAAATTCCCTAGTATTTCCAGGTTTTCCATGCTCCATAAAAATCCTGATGCGAGTTTCTTAAGTTTGTTTGTTTTAGGTGGTGGTTGTGACTCTTTTGACAACTTTTACAGAAAGCTTGACTACTCTGAATACACCTGCAAAGCTGCCTTGGACACAAGTACTGCATACACACCTGAAGCACTCCTTTCGTAAGGCGAGTGCTAGTGGTCCAGCCTGGTACTCCTCTCCGTTCATGACTGAGGGAACTCTTTCCTCATCCTCTACCAGCACCGCTAGCTCACTGTCACGACTGCCCAGCATGCTCCTGTCATTGATGTTGGCTGACCCTGAATAACATCATGGAGAATTTTGGATTTGAATATTTTTCCAAGCAAGTGGACTTTGGAGCAAATAATAAATACCTTGGGTCATTTATTCCCAAATCATAAACCCCCATAACAATAAACAATCATAAACAATCCCCCAAGGGTATTTACTTAGCAGTTTTCAGTGTCAAATGATCCTTCAGAAATTGTTCTAATATGCTGATCTGATGCTCAAGAAAAAAGTGGTGCTGCTTAATACTTTTGTAGAAACTGTATTTTATTTTTATTTGCAATAGAAATATTTTGTAACATTATATATCATTACGGTCACTTTTCTAAATCAATGCTTTCAACTGGTAATGTACATAAAAAACGTTTCTGAAGGTTTCCTGGGTCATAGAGTAAATTGTGTCTTACTGTATCTCACCTATGATGTAGCAACGGTCGTCAGCGATGAGGGCTTTGCTGTGGACGTAGATGAGCTCTGTTATAGGGGACTGGCCAAGCTCAGAGTGTGTTCGCAGACCACACAGAGAAATATACTGTGTCCATTCGTCCTGCACTGATGAGGAGATGAGACAATCATTAAAACTAATATGACACACCATCTGTGTGATTGGTTAATAGGTAGAATGTTATAATGCATGGCTGTAAAAACAACAACAGATAAACAAGAACGTTTAGAGCCACAAGATGTGAGAAGTGAAAGTGGCAGATGGAGAACGAGACAGGATCCAAAAAATGTACCAGAGTGGCAGAATTACAGACAGCTAAATATGTTTCTGTCAGACACTTACTGTGCTCCTTTAATCTTGAGAGAATGGAGTGTTCTCCTCGATTGATCGTTCTACACACAGAAAAAGTTCTGTTAGCAAAGTTTTGGGCTGTGAGAGCGCGTGTATTAATGTAGTTGTTTGACAGGGCTGGCGTATATGTGTGCGTGCACCTGTAGGTGAAGTGCAGTATAGCCTGAATGGCATTTCCTCCTCCCTGACTGATGTCACCCTCAAAGCCAGGCAGCAGAGGAATTACGACAAACACCCTGTACTTCTTCCCCTCTCTGTACCAATTCAAATGAAGCTTACAATTCATGCTAAAAAGCACAAAGACACTGCAGAGTACATTGTATTTCACTAAACTGTGCATGTTAAAGAGGTAACAAACCTGTGTGCCCGTAGGATCCGTTTGACAATAGCATCACCAATAGTATTGAGTACATTCTTCTGATCTGAGCAGCTGATGAAGAACTGATTCTGAAAAAGAGGAATTTAATTCATCTCACTTGTTTGTGAACTATAAAGCAGGCCACTGCACGATCTATTTCAAGGTTTTGTCCATTATTCACACAACAGCTAGCAGATTTACTGCACTGGATATTTCTGTAGCCAAAGACCAAAAGCTGTATTTTATGTAAATGAAATGCATACTATATGATTAATTATTCTATAATATTACTATTTATTTCCTAGGCTTTTTTTTTTTACCTTTAACAACATCATATATAACCTTGTAAGGATTACCTCAATAAATTACTTCTAGAACTTAGCATATGTTTGTGATGAATAGAAAGAATACAATTTAATCCTTAAAGGAATAGTTCACCCAAAAAATGTAATTCTGTCATCATTTACTCACCTTCAAGTAGTTCCAAACCTGTATAAATTTCTTTGTTCTGCCAAACACAAAGATGGATAACCAGCCTGTTTTTCACCAGTGCCTTCCATAGTATTTTTCTTTCCTACTATGGAAGTCAGTGGTGACCCAAAACAGCCTGGTTACAAACTTTCTTAAAATATCTTCCTTTGGGTTCGCAGGACAAAGAAATTCATACAGATTTGGAACTACTTGAAGGTGAGTATTAAATGACAGAATAAAAATTTTTGGGTGAACTATTCCTTTGAGAAAATATATAATAATATAGAAAATATACAGTAACTGCACTGGGGAACATTCTTATTAAGTGTCTAATGTCCATCACTTAATATTAAATAAATAAGTTAATTGAACAGTTTATGTAATTTTAATTATCAATAACACTGTAGTGCTGTTAACCCTATTTTAATGCGCTTAAATACGTTCTTGAGAATTACATCTGGACAATATCAGTGTTTTTAAATCCTCAAACATAAAAGGTTTCAGCATTCAGTGTAAGCCTGTTTCTGTAGGGACAAAAAATTCCTCTGGCTGTAGTATAAGCTCATCTGTTCCATTCTTCTTAGTTTAGATGACTTGCATTAGGACCCTGTTTCTGAGCGAGAGGCAAGAGCAGAGGGCTATTGTGTGTTGCCAGCTGAATGCAGTAGAATCACATGATCCTAGTGGGAGAGAACACTGCAAACAATTCTACAACACTGAGACTTTGTGTGTGAACAGAGCACTGTGTCTGTTCAGCTCTGTGTGTGTGTGCGCATAAAGTCTTATGAGTCAGAGGCAAATGCTTTTGGTAAGGTCATAGAGTGAGTGTTACCTCTAGATAAATGTAATGCTCGCTGTTCTCGATAACATGTATATAGGCATTGAGGATAGAATGTTCACATGTGCCAGTAGACCAGCGATCCACAGAACGAAGAACCTTGGAGAAAAAGAGAGGGAAAAATTAAAGAGAAAATGTAAATATTTAGATGAAGACAGAGAAGAAAAGACATTAAATCAGTGGAAACAAAGAAACGTAAATAACATGAACACATGTACCTGTACAGAAGCTTTTGTGGCACCAGGGATGGTGAACGGCAGCTTATCTGCAGTGCAGTGGGATTTTGGCAATAGATATGGGTAGAAGTCATCCTTATACTTGTTCTTAAAGATCTGAAAAGAAAACGCAATGATAATAAAGATTCTGAGGTGACTGTTTGTAAGAACAATAACAAACATTAAACTTGATCACTTGATTTCTGACCTTAGTGAAGTTCCAGCGCTGGATGAAGTGTCGTGCAAGATCTCTGGCTGCCTTCCCATGATGCACTGCACCCAGGTCTCGCCAAGGGATGCGTGGCACCTGAGTTCTGTCAACATTGTCTGAGGAGAAAAAAAAACAAAACAAGCTACATTACTACTACAATTTACATTTTTATTACAAATAT
>JAUYWG010000038.1:10448582-10512817 GCA_034779775.1 Enteromius afrohamiltoni
TTTTAATGGTTATATTTCACAATATTATGGTTTTTCTTTCTTTACTTGATCAAATAAACACACCAAAATGTAAACATATTTGAACATTAGTGTAAACAATAATGTAATATTAATATATAATGATAAAAGTGCAATGCTATTAAAAAATAATTTAATCTAGTAATTCAGTGTACCAAGATATTTTATTATATATAATATAATAAAATTATATATAATATATTATTATATTATATTATCTTATTCATTGCATTCATTGAAATTCATTGCATTTATCACAAGAAAAAAGCAAGCAAGTCACGTCCAATGTGAGTTACTTTATGTACCTTTAGAAACTTAGAGCGAACATTTCCCACATTTAATATATGAATCTAAAAAACCAAATTAGGTTGTAGTTCAAAAATACTGTTTTCATAAAAGGATTTTCAAGTGGTGATTAAAAATGTAAATCTGCATTGGACTGTGTACCTTGAAAGGGCTGGTCCAGCTGTGCCCAGTCTCTCTTGATGAAGTTGCTATAATCTTTTCCCAGCCACAAGAGGGCATTACAGCTCAGATCTACTTCATCCTGACACTCTAACACAGCATCTGTCAGAGGAACTGCAGAGCCATCCACAGCATCAGACTGAGACAGGAAGAGAGAGAGAGAAATTAAACAGAGTAAACATCAGTTAAGTATGCTATCATATCTACTGGCTATAACTGTACCTCTCGGGCAGCCTCTGCATTACTGGCTGTTTTTGGGGGTGTCAAATCACTCAGTCTATAGTCGCTGTCATCCCACCTCCCAAACGCCAGATCCAACCCACCCACAAAGGCCACCGATTGGTCGATGGCAACCATTTTCTCATGATGGGCCCAGAGGAACACAGCTGAGGCAACATGATCAGGGTGACGCATCACCTAGGGCAAAAGAAGTGCAGACTGAGTCACTCATAACATGGCCTGGAAAAAAACACAGTAAGACAGCTATCATGATCTTGACAAATGACAGAAGAGGGAAGGATGAGAGGACAAACAGCAGTGTTTACTACATCAAACCTTAATATTGGGGTGAAGGTTCATCAGTGTTCTCTTGCTGTAGCCACTGTTGATACCCAGAGCCAGTTCCACCTCCTTATACAACAACACACACACCTTCACGCCCTGTTCCTAAACACCACACACACATACACAGGGTCATCTTAAAGGCCTATAAGGTTTATAGCTATAGGCATTTATGAAATGGAGTGTTTTTTAAGATAGATATAGCAGAGAATTAATTTGATATACAGTATAAAAGATTAATGTAATGTAAAAGGTCTTCTCCCATACTGCTTTGCGTTTAAGAATCCTGTCCAAACGCCAGTACGTTCCTGTAGCTGGACGTTTCAGGAAAACCTCTGGACTGAGCCTGCAGAGAAAAACACAAAAAAGTTTTTTATTAAGTCTATTATTATCAAAGTAAAAACATTTTTGCTGCTTAATGTTTTTGTGAAAATCTTGATACATCTCTTTTTTTTGTCTTCAAATGCTCAATTTAATTTGTCCTTGCTGAATATAAAAACAAGCCAACAAAAATCATACTGAACCCCAAGCTTTTGAATGGAAGTGTACGGTACATAGCATCCACAGAGCAGTATGCCAGTATTATTAGGATACAGAAAGGAAGTAGACTTATGTTTCAAAGGACATTCCTATCCAATGAGACCACAGAAGGGGAAAACAGACACAGCTAACGTTGTGGGAACATGACGGAAGCAGTATGTCTGCTGACCCATTCAGGCCATGTACTGTACACATGTGTGTGGAAAACAGTACACTTACCACCAATCAGTGATGAAGATCTCCTCCTTGGCCTGTTCCAGGGCATCAGCCACATCTGAGAAATAGCCATTCCCATTAACGTACCTGTCAATCAACAAATTAGTCATTTACTCAACACTCACGCCATTACACAAACTGCTCAATCGATCGGATTTCCTGAGGAAATTTCCTGAGTTCATCTGAGGAAGTATTAAATAAGTGCACACACCACTTTGTGAGAGTGTCCGGTCTGGGTGGAGCGAAGCCTTCAAAGCGATGCGTCTGGAGGAAATCACTGCACTCAGAGAGACTCCGAATCTCATGACTCCACCACTGGGCCTGCCTGTAGCTACTGCACTTAATCACCAGCTTCCTACAAAACACACACATACCAGCAGTGGCTGCACGTGTCTCTTATAAAATGGTCTGTCAGATGGGTGAAAGTAATAGGAAGGCTTCCTTATATTATTTCTCAGACTTTTCTTTTTTTACCTGCTGAAGTTCTCGATGCAGACGCCATGCTTGGTATCAGTGTAAACACGTCCAACTAACACCTTCAGCTCAGGGTCGAACAGCAGCACAAACGACAAAACACCAGTATCCCTGCTCATACACAGCAGAAAACAACAACAACAGAAAACCAATTATAAAAAATGAGTCACTAGAATGTTACATTAAATATTCATCTGCATTAAATAGGAGTATAAACATTAAAAGCTTCAGGCTATTTAGAGCAGAATCCAGCAACATTTTACACACCAAAATAAAACCATGTTGGTAATACACTACTATATTATTACTATATTATACAACAATATTAACGTTTCTACAGTATTTTTGATCAAATAATTGCAGTCTTGATGTCACTTCTCTCAAAAACATTTAAAAGAAAAAACGTACAGACTTGTGGAATAGTGGAATGGAATTAAAGGGAAAAAAGAAGGTTATATATTGTTATAAGAAGAAAGATAATATATGAAAGTTATAATATATATGTTAAACATGGAGATAAACATCAGGTCCACACCCAAGTAAGGCCTCTTATACAGTCACTGAGACAACACCTCTGATTGTTCTTCATGAAGAAACATTTCTATACACACAAGCTGGACTGGCAATCCATCAATATGTTCCCAGGTTGTTAGTCTCGGGTCAGTTCTTATATAATTTATGATCTTCTGCTTTTGGTTTCCTTTTGTCAAATATATGCCAGTTATTCACTTAAGCTTACACATTTACCCTCAGGGCTTTTAACCAGCACACAATGAAGGGCTGGGCAAATTTTATCCAATGCTTTCAAGGAATCGGTTCTGTTTTCTAGAACTGGTCGGCCTGTTTGGCTCACACATGGTTATGACTAATTTGAACAGGATCAAGCTGTAAAAGGAAGAAGGAAAATTATGACTCATGTTGTTTCCTGAAATAGTTTAAGATGCTGTTAAAACACTGAGATAGGCATTTAGTAGTTTGAACCTGAGGGGTTAAATGTGACACTCCTGAATTGTGCAAATGATTTTAAATTGCGTTGGATGTTCACTTCCATCTGCACTTGATGCTAGTTCTCTAAAGATTTAGCATCTGCTCTGATTGATGACAACACTGATGACCTCTAAACTGACGCAGTATGGTGGAACTTGATTGACTGGCTTCTACATTATCTCCAACCACAGGTGTAACCTTTGAATGACCTTCTGTGGTTTTGATGCCGGAAGTAAGTTGCAGGCTGAGGATAAATATATGTGTTTTGAGTGACAATATATATATTTCCAGTACTGTGTAAAAAAGTCTTAGGCCACTAGTATTTTTCCACTAGTATTCACTAGTTGATGTGTGTTCTCGTGCATTCACAGCTCTGAAAGGCATGTTGTAACATGAAACAGCAGAAAAGAACAGAAAGTGTGAAGTAACAGATGATGGTACACACATGGGTGTGTTTGTATTGTGGTGAATCCCACCTGGACATGTACAGAAGGAACGAATCCTTCACCACAAGCCAACGGCGAGACCAGCGGAAGCAGACTTGATGGTGACCGATGCAGTTGAGCCCCTGGATGCGGTGACCCCCGGATCGTTTCAGAATATAACCTTCACTATGGGGGGAAAAAAAACAATGACAAAAAAAAAAAAAAGCTGTAGAAATACATTCAGGCAACAATGAAATAGCACTAAAATCGCAAAAGAAGAAACACATAATCTGTACTCACAGGCCTTTGGATCCAAGGTCTCTGATGAAGGACAGGGGACTGATTGCCAGGAAGTCCAACTGAGAGCACAATACACACAAGCATAAAACTACAATCCTAAGCCAAACTATTCAGTATTTGTCCATTTGTCCAACTTGAACGCACTTTGAGGATAAAACCACCTCCATAATTTAGCTAAATCTGACAATAAATATTTTTGGAGACATCCAGTCACAACCCTAAATATTACAAACACATACTATATGTTATACAGTAACAAATGTAAATGTTGTCCAATAGTTAATATCCAGAAACGTATTTAATACACCTTTTTATACTACAACATTGAAGAACCGATATATACACAGTGTTGGGTAAGTTAAGCCTACTGTGCCTAAAAAGTAATTAATTATTTTTATTTAAAAATATTTAAATAATTTAATTTTTATTTAATTAATTACTAGTTACAAATATAGACATGAAACAGTTCTTTTAATGCTCAAATGATGAACAATAGATAACTACAATTATTCTATTATTAACTAAGACTTTTTATAACTACCTATTAACTATGACTTTAGACTCACTATACCCCTAATTACTGCTTATTAATATTTAGTAAAGTAGTTGTTAAGTTTCAGTAGAACCAATATAGAAGGATGGATAACCATTAATATACAGTACAGGTAGACAAGTATACAAAAGGAATATCAGTTAAAAACATAGTAATTACATGAATATACTTATAAATTATGTGCATAGTATTTATAAGTATTTAAACATGTGCGTGTAACTTCTCACCATCCGATGATAGTTCTTGTAGAAAGTGTTTTCTAGCAAGTTGTTTAAATATTCCTCCAGATATTTCTGAAAAACACATGTAAATACAAATACACAAAATTCAGTGGGTGTGAAATATTTAGAGGGAGGTGGGTTTCATGTTGTTACATATGTACCGGTTTGCTAGACGTTCTCCTGATTCTATCGGTTCCATGTAGAGTTGGCATTTCCTCTGTTAAACTTGCCAGCTGTTGTCTCTGAATGGCAAATCTTATTCAAATCACAAAAACAATGGAACGAGAACACCGGGTCAAAACTCCAGCCCAAACAAATGAAGCTTTGTGAATTTGCATGGGCCTGTGTATGCAAGCTCACCTCCCCAGAGGCAAGAACTGCAGCATCATTTTGTATTTGTACAGGTCTCTGTGGAGCTCCTGGAAGTGCTTGTACTTTCTTTTTACCGTCCATGTGAACTCGCCATGTGTCAGACGGACCGTGTATAGAGTGCACACATGTACCTATGTAAACAGGATTTTTACACTGTTAGGTAAAACACAGCAACACGTTATTAAGTACAAACCCACAAACGCACCTCACCTTAGAGCGGGTGGTGTATCGCTCTGTGTTTTCCACTTTACAGGTGATAGGTGTGCCATGAATGAGAGGAGAAATGCAACCTTCTTTCAGGTCTGCCAGGTGATGTACCACAAAAAAGTCCCGTTCCTCTGATAGATATAATGAAAGACAAACATAAGGCTGTGACCACTAGTATAACGCTGTGTAATGTGTAATACCAAATTTTAGCAAAGTTTTAATGAGAGCAGCATTCAAGCTGAATGAACTCCACAATAATCTCAATTATTTCTTATTCAATCTACAACATTAATGACACTTATTTTCAGGTTTCGATTCTATTTTAAATAACAGATGTTTCTATATTTGGTCTCCTTGTTGCTTTTTTGAAAAACAGCCATTGTGACTGGCCTCAGTGTCAACAAAATTATATCACTAGGGGTCAAAGATCACAAAAGTCACCCAGTTACAGTGTTATGCTTACAAAACAATCCTTCTAGAAGCATGTGACAAAACAGCTGTGAAACCAGTCATCTGCATTCTACATTTTTGCAATCTTTTCACAGGGAAGTACTGTTACACTTTCAATACCTGTTCTTACAAGCATGGCTGACAAGTGGATGTGGCATAAATAATCTTTTGTCGTTAGAGACAAAAAAAGAATCTGGAGGGTAACTGTGAATTGTAGCAAAACACTAATAAATGTTTTTGTTTATCATAAATGTCCTTTGCATTTTAAGACCTTGCCTTACTGCTCATATTGGGTCTTGATTGTGTCAGAAAACGTGATTGTGTATATAAAAAAGATATTGCGACATCACAATTTTAGCTCACATCAAATAACATGTTCTTATTTTCATGTTGTCCCATGAAAATTGACAAATGGCCAATATTAGGTCTAAGCTATTAAAAACAGATGTAGAACTCCAAAATTTTGGCATCATGGTGGGGACATGCAGCTGTGGGGTACGCAACAAATCTACATGGGGCAAGGACTGAAAAACAACTTAAAAAGAGAAAGAAAATGTGAGCCCTACCTAATTCCAGCTCAAATCAAACACACATGAACCCACTGATCAAGGTCTTCAAGCTCACATCAAAGTTACCGGGAGGTGTGATAAGAAATGCTAGGGTATGCGATTTGTCTCACCACTGTTGTTTTCAATAGATTTCAGTTGATCCTTAGTAAGGTTGCACAGCACAGAGTCCACACATTTCTGCCACCTTTTTGCTGCATCTGTCTCAGTACTTGCCATAAGGCTACTGGACCACGACTCACCTGTGCAAACACACCAACAGAGAAAAAATTTGCTGTGATTTTTGACAGTTAAATGTGAAATGTACCGTGATATTAGATAAAACTAGAGGCAAACAATATATTCTCTAGATTTAGAAACAGTGGAGGCATTGATAGGCAAGATAAATCAAACAATAATTTGTCTGGTTAACGTTTTTTTTTCATCCAATTGAAAGATACTGTAGTAAGAAGAAGAATATTGAGTGCATCGAATAAACAAGTAAGTATGGCTGCTCCAGAGAGGAAGCAAAAAAAAGGGGATCCATTGCAAAAAAAGAAACATCCCCATCCAGGCACTCATGTAGCAAGCAAACTAAAAAGCCTTTTACTTTTGTTTAATATGTGAAAGCATGGATTTTTTTTTTTGCAATGGGCCTCACTTTTTTTTTCTCGAAAGTTCATCTTCTTTACATCCGTATTCTTATTTTTATCTCATTTGATTCGTTCCTGTTTGTTGGTTCCTTTAGGCTTAAGCAACACATCATTATATGTAAAGACACGATTAAAAAATACCATTCATTATTGTTATTACTGCACGTGTATTTTACATTCACAGGTGCAGGATTTGTCTGCACTGTTATTATCGCATAATCTGTATCCATTTAAGCAAGAGTAAAAATAACTAGGACAAAAAAAAAAAAGCTAAATCGCTTGTGGCTGTTGGAGTCATTCCAGTCTTTGGGCTAAATTGTCTTTCTAAAGCAACTTTCTCCACAAAACAAAGAAGCCCATCATTCTAGCCATAAAAGACTGCACTCCAGCTGTGGTGCAGATCATTCTTTTGTTCAAAAATTGACTTGAGTTGACAGAAAACAAATAAAAAGAGGAAAGTTAAATAAAATAGATAACCCACTGATTTTAGCTATTTTGGCACATAAATATATATGTGTGTGTGTGTGTGTGTGTAATTTAAGTTCTAGCTTTCTAAATTCATGTAGTACAGTAGTTCCCATCCATGTTCCTGCAGGTCCCTCAAAACCACACATTTCAGATGTCTCCCTAATTACACAAACATGATTTATTTCATCAGTGCATTAGTAGAGACTCCAACACCTGAAATAGGTGTGCCTATTAAGCGATAAATACGTTGGGGAACCACCGGGTTAGGGCTGGGAAATGGTGCTCTGTTAAATAATTACCAAAGCAGAGAATGATACCTTAGGTAATATGATATCAGGCTCTGTAACGACATTTGATATGATTGTGACATCAGCTCTGACACATAATGCTCATCTTAATAACATCCGGGGAATCGTAGATGTCTCGTTTAATTAAACTAAACATTTATGATTGCATTGACAATTTCTGGCAACAACTAAAGCAACATATGACACGGAAGATTGGAGTAAAGGCTTTAAAATATTCAGCTTTGCCATCAGATACATTTTTAAACATATTACAGGTACTGCTATTTTAAAATATAATATTTCACAATATTGCTCTTTATCCCCTATTTTTGATCAATATAATGAAGCTCTGATGGGAATAAGTGGCTTCTTTCAAAAACGTCTGACCCCAAACCTTAGATTGGGACTGTGTTCTAAATTCAAATTGTAAACAGCAGGGTAAAGAGAGGGTACTAGAGGGCGTTCCACTAGTTGACTGTGCCTACTGTTGCCAAGCAACCAAGCTGCAGGTGAAACACTACACTCAGTGGGAGAGAGTCAAGTTCAAGTAAACTAGACAGAGCCAGAAGAAAGAGAGACTCATCATAAGCGTATAACAAGAAACCAGATAACCTAGTTTGGGTAAAGTATTTGACAGAACATTTCACTCTTGAGATGATGCAACTCTTTGCATTTTATTTCAACTGTTCAGATATGAAAACCACAGCCAAAATCACTTACTGTACATAGGAACTGCCCCATTACTTTGATTTCCTGAAAGCCTGATAACAGCAGCTGCAACCACAATTATATTTGTACTTGACAGACATGTCAAATAAGAGATACTTGCAATGCCAGAATTGTGTAAAAGTTTTAAAAGTACATCTTAAATTCGGTTTCATTATTAGGTATTGCTGTAAAAGTAATAATACACTGTTGAAATTATGTTTTTTCCCCGCGAGGATGAAGAATGTGATTCTGTTATTTATCTAGGCTCTGTCGTGTTTTCCGGTGCTGTGAGCACACACCTTTCTCAGACACTTTCACTCATCAAAAATCCCTCCGAACCTGCTTCTAGCTGGTAACCCGGATGAGGTTGCCCACTGTTAATCCATCAACAGTCGAAAGAATGTGGGAACGAACAGGGCGGTCGTGTCTCAATATCTAGTGAGCTGCCCAACTAGTGGGCATCACGTGTTTACACACTTCGTAGTGGACCAAAAGCTATCTAGATAGGTAACTCATTCACTTTTGAGACAGAGTCGGTGTTTATGCATCAGTGGTCTTTATATCAAGATCATTAACATTCCGGTCTCGTGCTTTCACGGGACACGTTTTTTACTCTCGATTTAACACGAGACTCGGATGACAAATTTAGGTGCCTTAAAACACAGTACAGATGTTTATAACAATAAGAGGTGTCATATGTGTATACAGAGAAAGACATTTTACAATTCGCTGTTAAAAATGTAACAGTTATGCAAAGCCCCATTTTCCGATGCAGCACGATCGTAATATCTCTTTCTAGTCAAGATTTTTTTTATACATTACTCACCACCAAAGAAACAGTCGCGATCAAGCGCTCGTCTGGCACCTTTTAGTTTCGTAGATTGTTATTTCCAGGTTGGACTCAAACTTCTGAATAACTTATCCTCCATCACAACTCCCAAGGCGTAGGTTTACTGCAAAATTCAACGTAGACAAACTTCAGAGGCCAGGTTTACCGTAAAGCTCCGAGAATGGTCCGCAGTCGAAATTAATACGTGAGTGCATGTGCATCTAAATTTTACTTGCTCTTTCTGGCGCTTGTAAAAACGTGGTCCGTCTATGGTAATATCATAAACAGACACTCTCTGTTATTACTGGACGATTTATTAAAGCAAATGTACCTGCATTTGTGTCTGTCGTAAACGTCCCACATCTCCACCGTAATTTGCATAGATGCGACGCGGGAGGCTGCAGCGTGTTATCACGGAATAATCAGAGGCGATAAACAGTACTGTAAACATCTATACTGTTGAACAGTTTATGATAACTCATACAACATACTGATAAAAGTAGAAGATATACTCAGAGAGCGTGGACCACAGGAAGCAAACACGCGACAGAAACCTCAGGGTATGGCAGGAAATTAACACTTTCAGAGCTACAGTACAGGAAATGTAGGCAGTCGTTGTATAATTAAAATATCCGTTTATTTATTAATCAATATGCTCTGTAAAAACTATCACGTCAAAGTAAAATTCATTGTCATTTAGTATTCCACTTTAAAAGCTCATTAAGTAAAATCAATGGTTATGTATCTCCAGTATTATTTACTAGGCTTAATCCATAAGTAGCTGTAAGCAGTGTTGGGGAAAGTTACTTTTAAAAGTAATGCATGACAATATTGCGTTACTCCGTAAAAAAAAGTAGCTAATTACGTTACTTATTTACTTTTTATGGAAAGTAATGCATACATTACTTTTGTGTTACTTTTTAAATATGGGCAGAGCTTGAGTGTTTGTTTTTAATATAAGAAGTGTAAAAGCACAGCAAAAAGTTTCACGAATATTCATTTGAATTCATTTTGATGAATACTAAATCTGTTTTTTGAGAGATTAATGCACAATCACATAGTCTAACTACACTGTATTCACACAATTCCTCTATATTTCTGATTTCTCCCAATATGGGGTCAGGAGACTCATCAGTCAATAAATAAGAAAACAAAGTAACTGCCGTTACTTTAAAAAAAAAAAAAAAAAAAAAAAAAAGTAACTCAGTTATATTACTTAAAATTAAAAAGTAATGCGTTACTTTACTAGTTACTTGGAAAAAGTCTTACTCGTAATGCGTTACCCCAACGTTGGCTGTAAGGACTTGTTTTCTATTTAACCAATTGTGGTAGTCAACATCAAAAAAAGAATCACAGATTTTTATCTTGATTTTGCCAGTTATTTTATTTTGCGTTTTTTTGTGCATAAAAATCACAAAAGCACATTGCTTAATAAGGATTTTAAAATAACATCAAACTTGATTATTGTGCGTTCGCACTGGATATTTTAAGACAGTGTGAATTAAGAATCCATTTATTCACTGCAAAGATGCCATACGATTTTGTATATTTAAAGAGCTTATAGTAAATAATATACTTAATGCAAAATTGCACAAGTAAAATTAAAATAACATTTTATGACAGAGATAAATAAGATAGAACAAACAAAGGTGAACATGCATCTCTATAATACTAATATTAAACAGCCTACTACAGTGCAATCACTGTATAAATAGATGAAACACACTGTTAACTTTAATGCATATGGTTTACAGATGATGGTTTGGAGAAATACAGAATGGAGCCACAATGAACTGGAGAACCACTACATGGTATGAAATAAGCTAAAATCATTAGTTAATTTATTCCTTTACTAATTAATACGGTTTACACAAATACAAGCAAAATGTAAATTTCTGTAAAAATCCCCTTAGAGTAAAAAATCTGAGCATGAACAGAGTACAAAATTTGTTATTGCATGCATGGACACTCATAGTCCCTAATATCAAATATAAGACAAGATCACGTAACAAATTTGATCCTGATCAAATCATGTGCAGCTTACCTCCAGCTATAAAACCTGTCTTGGTATATATTATCTGTATCAAATAAGAGGCAAGAAGCAGTCTCTTTACTAGTTCCTTTTTCTTTTGGACAGACTTTTATTCTCTACTCAGGTGTGTACTTTTTGTTCTCCCAAGGAAATGGGTACTCAGGTGCCTGGTTGTAGTGACCCATGAGGAAGATGGCCACTGTGCCAACAGAGAACAGCAAGATGGCTGCCCAGAAACAAACCTTGTCAATCATCTTACCAATAAGCACCCAACTCTCCATCTCCTGGGGAAAAAAAAGAGAGGAAAAACAAGATGAAGCAGGAAAAACAGTGCGTGGGTGGAGATGACTGCACTGAGGATGTTTAGAAAAATTTCCTCTTGATAGGACACTTACACACACACACACACACTTACAGATCCAATGTCATTTTGTTGCTTAGTGGATTCAGCAATGAAGTTACAGGCATCCACACACTCTTTTATTTCTGGTGCTGTTTTTGCCAAACTCTTGTAGAGGTTTGCCGTGCTGCTCACATCAATTTCATCCACTAGAGGGAGACATACACAAACACTTAAGAAAATATATTTAAGTTTTATAAATGTAAACATACGAAACGAATAGTACAAATTAATGTTAACCTGCAAAATCCAATCATGCCTAAACACCTACAGTACCCCAAATGAAAAAATGATGCAGATAAGATTGTTTCTTCATCAAACAGATTTGAAAAATTGTTGCACTGAATCCACTTACTCACCAATGGATCCTCTGCAGTGAATGAATGCCTTCAGAATAAGCTGCTAAAACATTATTATAATGCACAAGTAACCAACATGACTCCAGTACAACTGTTAAGATCTTGTGAAGTTGTTATTAAGGCATTTTAACAATAAACCCTCACTTCTGGCCATAATCCTTCATATTTTGTCAATGAAACATTAATCTACTGTTGTCGTTCAAATAAGAATTCATCAATATTGATGTAGAAGTGCTTTAGACTGTTTTGACTCGTAAACAGTGCTTGATTTGTGCATATTTCTTTTCCGATTCAATACTTTAAAAGTTAAAAACATCTTAGTGATGAATTCATTACAAATGCAGTGGACAAGTTTACTTCACAGGAAATTATCTGATGGACTGGAGTCATGTGAATTATTTAGATGTTATCAGCTATCTTTCTGATGGCACCCATTTACTGCAGGAGATCCTTTAGTGAACAAGTGATGTAATGCTAAATTTGAAGAAATAAACTCATCTACATCGTGAATGTCTATAACTTCTAGAATTGTGCACCTCTCCTGATCCGACCACTTTAGTTCACAATACTCTTATAGGTTATAAATGTTTAGGGACAGTAAATTTGTGTTACCAATTGAGCGCATGAGTCCATGTCTCTCTCTCTGTTTATCAAACATCATCTCACTGCGTGGCTGTTTCAAAACATATTCTTCAGCCCTCTGCATCAGCCCAAATGAACTGCGCCGCCTCTCCTTCATTTCATACGCCCTACCTCCCGGCTCCTCCTCATCCAGAAATGAGGCCATGCCAAGGAAACGAGGGACCACCTCGAGGAAAATCTGATGGGTATAAAAGAAGTACAGTACAAGAAGGACTACAGAATCAGAAGCCGTGCAATTATATTTCTAATTAGGAGACATATTAAGGACAAAAACACACATAAACGTACATGTCTGATGGTGTGCGACATGTTGTGTGTACTAGGACTACGGAGGGAGAAGTTGAGGACAATGATGCAGTTGGTCACGATTAGCGTGGTCATACACATGACAAAGATTAAATACCTGAAATGAAACGAAGAAAAACAGAACTTTGATTAAAATCAGTAAAACTGATTAAAGTCGGTTGGAAATTAAAACATAATGGCACTCACTTGCCAATAAGAGGCACAGAAAGTGAGGTTTCTGGAATCTTCTGAGCGATCAGGAAGAGAAACACAGTCTGAGCCAACAGTACAGAAATGGACACCGTCAACTTCTGCCCTCCAGCTAAGTGACAGGAAAAAAAGAAAGAGAGACAAAGACATAGTGTACAAAGAAAGAAAGAGTGCAAAAACATGAATGACAGACAGAGGGAGTATCAACAACACTGTAAGTCAAGGAGAATGGCATCTGAATATTTGAAGGCATACTGAACATTAACCTCAGAATGTCTGCACATGCACACGCAAACACCTTTTGCAGGTAGAAAATAGGCCAGAACGACCAGAGAGGAAATGAGAGAGCAGGGAAGGATGATGTTGATTATGTAGAAGAGTGGTTTCCTCTGGATGATGATGTTGTAATACACCTCTTGGTACTCCAGATCATCAGGAGAGTAGCGGGAGTTTGTCAGCTTCCGAGCAGGTCGATGCTTGATAGCCCACTCCCCGTTTTCTGTAAGACCATGTGACCATTTGAAGAAAGAGACATGTGAACTTTCCTCCTAGTATTAAAATGTGAGGTGCTATTAGTTATGTTTTCCATTCAAGACATTTTTATTATCAAGTTTTATATGCATTTCACTACATTACTCTCTATTGTATGTGTTTAGATTATGTATGTTGTTGATAATCTCTTGTGCTAACCAAGGCTGCACTTTTTGAATAAATAAATGAAACAAATATAAAAAAAACATAAATACCATGATATATAAATAAAATATAAGGTATTTAATACATTTTAAATGGTAATTATCTCGGTACTCCAGTATTCAGTGTCACATGATTCTTCAGATATAATTTTAATATGCTGATTTGTTGCTCAAGAAACATTTCTGATTATCAGTTTTGAAAAAAAAAACAGTGGAAAATTATGTGGAAAATTTCAGATATTTGTATTTTTTGACAAATAGAAAGTTCAAAAGAGGGGACATAAATATTTTATTATATAAAAGTCTTTCCTGGCACATTTGATCAAATGAATCTGTCCATGCTGAAAAATTCCCCTGAAGTGTGTTTGTGAGTGTGTGTGAGAAAAATAAATCTTAAAGCACCTGTGAAGGCCTCGGGGTCAATGTCCACCCACTCAATAGGCTTCCCTGTATCTGTATTTTCTGCCAATACCATATCAATTTCATTTGCACTGTATGTCTGAGACCTACAGATGTAAAATAAAAAAAATAAGTATATATAAGATAGCTTCAAATAAATTAAAATATTGCGCACACACAAACACACAATATTAATTCATAATATTGTTATTAATCTCCATGAATCCATGAGACTTGTATTTAAACACAAATCTCACTCTGTGCCAACCTGAAGATTAGTGTGCAGTTTTGCCAGTCGAAAGGGAAGTAGGTGATCTCAATAGCACAGGTACTGCGGTAGATGGCAGGGGGAAGCCAGTACATGGAGCCATCACTCTGAATCAGCACATTAGCGTAATACGCCACATCAAACTTGCCATCAATGCTGTAAAGAAAGCGGGAAAAAGGTGATTATGATATTACTGTAGTAACAGATAAAATAGAAAATGTTGTACTGCTAACTCACTTGTTTTCCAAAACTATATCTGGTAGCCACACAGTGTTGTATGGCACACGGATGGTTTCAATGCCATGATACTCAGATGCATTCCATGCAAGACGGTAATCATGCCATTGCTGAAGAGAAGAAACATGATAGAAGGAAAGCAGGAATTAGCAGCACATAGAACAGAAAATGAAAACTATGTAAAAAGTGCAGAAAAAATACAGTGTTAGCGAAGAGGTGTGAACCGTGGAATGAACAAAAATTGAAGAATAGACATATCTAATCTTTGACCTCATGTATTTTTTTTTTTTCAATATTTGACATTTTGAAATGAAAGATTTACTTACATGTGTAAGCAACCACAGAACTCAAGTCAGCATCTTAGGGGCCATCATGCAAAGTGAGTTTATAAATCCTGCCTGCCACTTTTCTATTGTTTCTCTATGTAAACATGTGTGAGATAGACATCTGACCGAGCAGAAGATTTAGAATGCCATACTAAGTTCAACTGTAAATAAATCTCAACTTTTGACAAATTTAAATCAGCATGAAATGTTCTCTAAATGCATAATGCATTGATTTTACATTCAATGATTCTTCAAAATATCTTAATGTTCCATTGAAACATTAGATTTCTCTCTGCTGATGTCCACTGAAAGGGATAGTTCACCCAAAAATGAAAATATGGTCATTAATTACTGGAGTAATTTAAAACCTGATAAAGATAAAAGCTCTCTGACCCTTCATAGACAGAAAGGGTATTATCACAGTCAAGGCAGAGAAACGTAGTAAGGAAAGACAGATAAAATAGTCCATGTGACATTAGTGGTTTAACGGTAATTTTATTAAACTACAAAAATAATACATACCCCTCTGCTCATGAAAAAAGAGCAGAGTGTCCTATTAAAGTTTTATAAAATTACAGCTGAACCACTGAACCTCACAGATTTCATCAAAAATATTGTAATTTGTGTTCTGAAGATTAATGAAGGTCAAACAGTTTGGATCAACAAGAGGGTAAATAACTAATAACAGAATTTTCATTTTTGGGTGAACTAACTCAACTGAATTCAGATGGGCCTCCATCCAGTCAACCATTGATGGGCAGAACCAACTACTAACCCTACATATTTCCTTAGTGGATAATTTGTTATTTTCAATTCGCAATTTGAAGGATAATGGAAACGCAGATACTGAAAGAAAAGAAAAATCACATTTTGTGTTAAATTCTGTGAAATACTCACAATCTCAATCCAAACATTTGTAGTTAAAGTCTCCTCTTTTTCATTCTGTTCAGGAAGAGAAAGTTTCCAAATAGACAGATCTGAATAAATCATTGGATAATACACTACACACACTCACACTATACTGTGTATATATATATATATATATATATACACAGAGAAAGAGAGAGAGAGAGAAAGTAGCAATGTTGTACACATTTTCTTCAGTTTTATGCAGTTTTTATGTTTTAGCTATCATTTAACACGTTTCTTTACTGAAACTCAAACTACTTTTTACTCTTAGAAGGTAGATTAGTTACCAAGGAGATGAGGTTGGTGAGAGTTAACTTGACCTGAACCTTGACTTTTTCATCAGCGTGTCTTGCAGGACGAATATTTTTATTGTATTTTTTAAACTTATCTGCAATTAACTGCGTCTCCTCATTTGCACTGACTGCAAAATGAAAGAATGAAAGACAGAAATTAGTTTTCAAACTTACATTAAAAAAACACCTATAAAAGTTTATTATTAAAGGTCCAAAAGGCACATAGTTCAAGCAGGCAGATTTATATCAGCTATACTGCAGTTTTTAAACTAATTAACTTTCAATATGTATAACAAAACTGCAAATCATAACAAAATATGCATACTGAATATCAGCCATTTAAAACTGCCTCAGCAATGTGAACATGTCAACATATTTAAAACGACTACAATATAGAATTTTTTTTTTTAGAAAATATTACACAAGTAAACATAACGCTGCTTGCGCTTGCAGTGCCACAGCAAGTGTGCTAAAGACGGAGAGCCAAGTAAGTCACTCAGTTTTGAGCTACAAAAGAGCACATACCTTGTAATACAGCGGCCACGAGCGCAAACGCAACTATACACGTCCTGCCGAACCGGTCGGCCATGGTCGCCAAAAGACCGTCTTAAAAGTTGGTAACAAAGAGACAGACACGTTATTTTCGAGTGGTCAGTAACCGAGCTGTCTTCCTCTCACTGCCACAGCTGTCACGGCACGAGGCTCGAGTTACAGCGCGCTCTTAAAGTCACATTCACTAATCGCCAATATCATTATGCCTTTAATACGTGACAATGATGCAGATTATGTAGGGTGCTTCTCTAGTATTACTGTTAGTGACCTCATATACTATGAATAGAGGCAAAACATGCTGACGGGAGCGCCAATTTCAGGTGTCAATCGCAAGACTTTGGTTCCACTCACTGTTGCGCGAACACATGGTGATGTTAGTCGTGCATTTCTGCAAGTAATATCAAAATGACTTAATACCGATAAGTACAACGGTTATTGATAGTGTTGTTCAGTGTTGGGGGTAACGCATTACAAGTAACGCTAGTTACGTAATAAAATGACTTTCCAAGTAACTAGCAAAGTAACGCATTACTTTTTAATTTTAAAGTAGTATAACTGAGTTACTTTTTCAAAAAAGTAACGCCTGTTACTTAGTTTTCTCATTTATTGACTGACCCCATGTTGGGAGAAAACAGAAATAAAGAGCATTGTGTGCGGTGTGTGAAACACTCAAGCTCTGCCCGTATTTCAAAAGTAACATAACACATTACTTTACATAAAAAGTAACTAAGTAACGTAATTAGTTAGTTTTTTAGAAAGTAACGCAATATTGTAATGCATTACTTTTAAAAGTAACTTCCCCCAACACTGGTTCACCCTCAGGGAATTGTGTTTCAGTCTGAAGAAATAAGCAATGTTAACAGGTGTACTGAGGGGCCGTCTGAAGGGCCATAGTGCTGATGTCTCCCATGAACGTGGGTATAAATAACCAGTGTCTGTCTGGACATTGTGCCCTGCTGTGTATCTCACAGAAACAAATTAAATGCAGGGGTTAGGGTGTGTGTTTTGCATTATTTGCCTATAAACTGTAAAAAAAAAAGTCTGTATATACTATAAAATATACAGTCCTTATGAGGAAAACAGCTTAGTAAACACACTAGTAATCTATTTATAACAATATAAAATGCAACAAAGTTTGACGTTAGAGGGGTAAGAGGTAGAAAATATCATTAGCTCAGCATAAAGCCAATTAAATTAATGGAAAATGGTCGAAATGATGTGTGTGTGTGTGTGTGTGTGTGTGAAAGGAACTGTAGCAAAAGAATCGTCAAGTTGTTCTTTTGTTCCCAGCAGGTCAAAAGTTCGTAACTGAGTTATGGGAGATACCTCAGGAGTGATATCATGAACATAACTGTCCAGTGTGTGAGGTTTTAAATGATTTATAAAGTCCAGCACATACTGTGACAACTGACACTATAGGTTGGTTTTAAAGCATGGCTGCACATCAAGAGAACATTTTGAATAAAATAGGCTCCATGAGCTGCAGGATTTGTCAGTAATCTTCTGCACAGCAGGACAGGCCAATCTCTTTGATGTCAGTCTCTTAAATTATATTATGACACACTCATGTTGTTTATTTCATGCATTTTTATTTTGTTTACATTCTGTATGAGCCAAATAGCATTGCCATTTGCTGGCCACTGGGTTTAAGTTGTACATGGTACATGGGCTTAAGTGTCACTGGATTGCAAAGCTTGTCGGTAGGCTTACCGGAGCATGAATTCCTGTCTCCTTTGTGTACTATTAATATGACCTGTAATTGAACCGTGTTGCATTTGGGTAACCGGAAATGCCACATCTGGAGGGAAACGTCATGCACTGTCTTTGACGAATGAGAATGTCAGGAATGCATATAAAACATTTTTAGATTTTCAAAATTTATCTTGCCATAATGAACGTATCATCTTGGTTCCACACAGTCTCAAAACTGATTAATTTCAGCCATTAACATGTAGCAAATATTCCAATTTGTTGATCAATAGCCATATGCACAAATGTTGGAGGATCTCCTGCATATATATTCCTTCTAGTTAATTAAATCGTTTTTAATGTCCAGTAGGGGGAGCTCCAAGCTACACGCTAAAGCAAGACAAACAAGAATATTTTAACTGTAGCTGTAGTTCTACATTTTTAACAGTACTTTTTTGTACCAATGACATTGGTCATTGGGCTAGTTTTGTTATGAGGCCCTGGCAAGAACCAAGAACCTGGCATCTCTGGCCCTGGGCCCCTGATTGAGAACTACAGATGTGTATGATTCTTGAATTGATTGTATGTTACTTTAGAAATTGAAAAATAAGTGTAGGGTTAGATTACAGAATCTTACAAACAGTGTTTGGATTCCAGTGTCCACTGTAGAAAATCTAGGAAAAAATATCTAATGTGTTATGCTATTTAATGTATGAATTATATATTTTATGTGGTCTCAAAAAAATGTAAAATAAATATTGATGTGTCTTTGCATTTAATAAACCTTCTTTAGAGATAAGGATAACTCAATCATGAGGATGGAAATGACATTGATAATCAGTATCCTGTATCGTGAGTATGTTTGAGTTAATGATAGTCTTCAGATAATGTCATCCTTGATGAATGCCTGTGATTGCTTTTGTGCAAATGAAGGGACATCTATAAATCAGCAGTCAGGCCTAAATATAGTGACACAGAGACAAACTGCTAATGCCTTCAGCCACACTTACCCTGCCAAACTGGGGCACTGAGATTCATCAGCTTTCAAACCAGAGGGGTGGCTTTTTAGGGTGTGACAGCTTTTTTAAGGTGCTCACTGACATTTCAGGTCACAGTGACTGTATTCAGCATTGGCCTTGTCATCCAGTCCACCTAATTTGAATATACAAACATGATGGTCTCTTTTCATCAGTTTTACTATGATATACAAATACAAATTAATCTAAGGTAATTAAACAGAAAAACACACCAACGTTGTTTAGCTGCCTAACCAGAATATTTAAATTCAACATTTGAATATGATGCATTTGAATTCAATATTTGAATATGGAATTTGAATATTTCAAACTGAGGAACCTCACTTTTTCACTTAGAGATGCTTGGACCTTCATTTGAGGATTCCAGGACTTTACTATTTATTTGTGACATGTGTAACTGAGTAAAGGTTACTGCAGGTTGCTGGGCTTTCCTAATAAGGAGTGATTTGTTGTTCCTGACTAATCTATGGACTCTGAGATTGCGCAACATCGCTGGAGTCTGACAGTACAGACGGAGCAGGAGGCGAAAGAAAAAAAAACAGCATAATGCAAAAATCAGCTTAACATAAGTTTTACAGGGGGACTAACCTTAGGATATACAGGAAGTAGCTCAAAACAAGAAGTTACATACAGACTGTGTCTGTCTAGAAGTGTGTACACATGAGGGCAAGAATTTGCTTTCCAACTTGTGGTTGAGTGAAGTTTGAAACCCATTCAAAAACTTACAATCGCACTCTGTAAGAGAAGAAAGGTACTTGGCACGGTGGTGTAGAGATGCTCAGGAGAGAGACTGGAAGCGCATAGCCTGAGAAGGAAAGTCAGACCCCTGAGGAGACGCAGCAGAGAGGAGGATAGTGGATCATTATGGGAGTCAAATGCAGGGCTTTTGTTGCCATTGTCTTCATCCTCCTTTTGTTTGGCTCCATGTGGCTCCGTAAGTTTTGCCAGTTGTTTCTAAACTTTGATTTAACAGACTGAATGTAATATATTTAGTTAGTTTTTGTGGCACAACAAAGCTATTTTATTTAGCTGTGGGTCAGGTTAATAGATTTTTTGAGAGACTGCCTTGTTTTATTGTGTGAAGCTTGTAATTCAGTCAATGAAATCAATATCAGTTTTGGTGATATTGAGTTATATTTGTCCATCGGTTTCTGTTACTGTAGAACTGACTGACTAAAACTCATCAAAAAGATAAAGATATAAAGATCCTGAACTGGCATGTGTGAATTCACATTTTAAATTGATTTATGGGAGAAGTTTTGATATCTGAAACATATACATTTAGATTTAATGTATGATTCCTCCATGGATCTCACTGCTTTAATAATCTGGACTCTGTGAAAATTATTTAAAATGTAGTTTTCCATGAAATAAAGTAAATAAAACATGCTTTAAATGATGTGTATCAATAAACAATGGCATGATTTATTTTTATTATATTACTTGTTTATTATTCAGAGAAATATTTACGCTGGATAACTTTATATAAGTCAGTATTAACAGTTCACAGATCTTGGGTGGATGGGTTTATGTGGGAGCCTAATCAGTTCATGATCCTGGCTTTGATTACTTTTTAAATCAGTTTATGTGCTTTAAATATATTAGCCTAAAAATAATAATTTACTAATCATTTACTCTCCCATTACCCATCCTCTGTCTCTCATTGTAGATGGGAATCTGGCGGACCAGTGGAATACCTGTCCAAAGGTTTATAGTGTAAAAAACAAGGTAAAAGTGGTGTTCAAATGAACACAAAATAACTTGAGGCTTAAAGTGATATTTTGAATCTATGCAGAGCTGCTAACAGAAACTTTGCTCATGCAGTCATTTTATGGAATCACCCTCCTCTGAATTCTGCCCTTTCTTCGCTTTTCTCAGGTTCTGTCTTTCATTAAAGTTAATGGTTCAGATGACAATGTTCCATTGAGAGTATGTCCTGGCCAGAGGTTTCAAGTTGCCAATTTGCTGGCTCACCTGCAGGCAGCTCCAGTCTTAACCAATGATGTGCTGCTAAAGCCGTACCTGGCAAGCTGGGACGAGCTTATCAAGTAAGATAACAGACATTGCATCTCATCATATAGCACACTAAATATGCTACATTCTAAAGTTAAGTAGAGCAAGATGGCAGCAAAATCGCTAGTGTGTTGCTTCTTTTTTTTTACACTTCAAATAACAGCAAAACTGATAATAGTAATGCAGTATTGGAGATTATTGACTGTATTTCATTCCAACAACGAATAGCCTATATTTCTAGTCAAGGCAAAGCAACAATGACTCATTGTGAAGTTTTGCATTTCTGATCAACACAGTGGCATTTTTGATTGAGAATGAATCAATGACTCACTCAAAAGACAATCATTTGTCGCCACCTTCTGGCGTATCGGTGTAACTTCCAGGAAGAGTTACTAGCCACACACGTCTACTTTTCACATACTATTTTATGAATAGCTACTGTCAATTTGTATGTTCTGTTCAAGTACTTTTTGTCTTGTTATAGCCTATATAAGGAAAATATGCATATTCGGGTACATATAGATGTTTCTTATCTAAGTAGAAACATACACATTCAAAATATATCTCTTTTTCTGTGCATTTAAGGTTTCTGGAAGCCTTGGGGCCAATGGTAGGTTTAATTTCACAAGAAATTGAGTCGAAAACTACCATCATCCGTGACCTGGCCCAAAAAGCGGAAAAAGAGGCAGAGAAGAATCTGAAAGAAAGAAAAATGCACCAGCAAAGTGATCCAGTCTTAAAGATATCTCATAACAGCTCTTCAGACTACTCTGAAATCAATCACAGACTCTCATTTGATTACACTTCTGTTCGGTCTATGATTAAATGGGAGCTGGAGAGCGGTTTGGTGGATTTCAACAAGCAGACAAACTCAGGCTGTAGGACTCTGTTGCGTTTACATCGTGCTCTGCTCTGGCTGCAGAATTTCCTGTCGGAACTGGGGAAGGACACAAGTGAAGGAGAACATCTGCGACCCCCTTCTGACCTCTGCAAAGAGACTTACCAGCGCACACTGGCCCAACATCACACCTGGTGGGTTAGGAAAGCAGCGGAGCTGGCTTTTCTTGCTATGCCTGAACGACCTTATTTCTACCAGCTGGTGTGTGTGGAAACGCAGGCAGAAGCTGCTGTGGTGCTAAACGGGGTAGTGAGAGCAATAGAAGAAGTGTACGAGAGAAATGAAGTGGCTTTACAGGAACACAGCATGCTAGACCTACCCTGAGCGTAGAGAGAGAAAAATCATGGTAAGTATAAGCGGGACCAACCTAGAGAACAGGGCACTATTATAAGGAGCCCTGAACCCTAAAGGGAAAAGAATGACGACACTGCTGGATTTATCCTGGATAAAATGCAGGATAAATCCAGGGTCATTTATTTGATCTTTCTGATACACTCAAAGCAAGATCTACTTTCCTAAAGGTTACAGTGACCAGTTTTCTTAAATGATTAGTGATCAAGTTCAAGACAATTGGAATGGGCCATTTTTATTCTTTATCTGTTAGTGGAAAAAGGTTTCCAAGTAAGACTATTAAAATATTACAATCACAGTTATACAGTTTTCTTGTTAAAACAACAGAATATACAGTATACTTGTTGGTGCTAATGAATGACTGCTGATCAATACTTGAGTACCGTTTGCATAAAGTGAACACAATAAACTAATTGCACACATTTGTGTAGTAACTATGGATAAAACATAAGAACTAGTAAACATGCTGTGTTCAGTCGTTGTCATGTTTTCCTAACACTGGAGATATAGTCCTAGTTGACTGTGAGAGATAAACTAATGCATGCTCAGCAGAGACAGACCAGTCCGAAGTCCTGTTTCAACAGAACACTTTTTTTTTCTTTTTACAATCCTTAAGCAGTTTTATAACAGTGACTGATACCTAATGATTGTTCAGGGGATCTTTTCTCACATGCACACCTACATTTATTTTGGTGCGAAACAACAAAGGTGATAATAATCCAACAACTTTTTTTGGGTTTTTTTTGGCTCTATATTAGCACTATTAGAGAAGTCTAAATTCTATTAACTTTTTTAACACTATACTGACACACGCCATAAAAATATGCAGTATAAAATTAATGAGAGAATATGACAATGAAAATATTAATGGTTTAAATGTTAAAATATTAAATGGTTATTACCTCACATTACTTCACGCATGTATATTATTCACGGGAGCCAAAGCTATTGCAAATAGAGCAAGGTCTTCAAATCAAATCCATTTTCATAAGACGACTATTTGTAAAGTCTAAAGTGCTGCTGCTACTAATGTGCGTGAGCATAAGTAATAAGCAAAATTACATATGACATTGATATTCTCATATGAACATGCAGTGGTAATAACCAGAAAGTGTGTGTTTGAGAGAGGTGGTGACAGTTTAAAACAGTATCTTGTACTTTACTTTCTGCAATTCTACATTACAATTCTGAAAATGATTATGCAGATTATATTGACGAGGAGGAGACAGTGCACTGTTGTTCATTTTATTAGGATTGTTATTTCAATACATTAGTTTAAGCTTATGAACATATGCATAAGGTGTTTAACTTAACTAGTCAATATAATGTCAGGTTCTTATTGTTCATCAAACATTTGAGTACAGTTTGCACAAGGTCCAGTTCTGTGTGAACAGAACACTGAGCCACAAATGAACTGCAGTTTTTTTTTTGTTTTCTTTTCTGTGATGTTGTTGGGGTGGTGAGCCTGTTCACACAGCCGACTCCATCTGTTCAAACACGTCTAAACCACAGCGTTTACTGTATATGCTTTTTCATATACATTAGGTAAATTACTTTTCATCCAGTTTTCAATAGCTGTTGAGTTCTCACAAGAGAGTTATTTAAAACAGATCATCCACTTTGACATGACGTATATTGCCGATGCTAGTTTTATGAAACAAAAGTTGCATACATTTTGGTATTTCAAAGGCTACAAAGAGATCAAGACTATTAAAGTGATGATGATTTACTACATTCTTGGGCTGATTAAGTCTTTTGATCTCCTTGTATTTTGTCATAAGCCCTGCGAAGCTTAATAGCAGCCATACATTCCCCAGCTGTTACATGCTTTTATTCTTAAATGATCAACAAAAATAGAAATATAGGTTCTTTGAAAATATAAGATCTTTTCTATATTGCATGTGATTTGAAAATCCATATAGCCATTCTCAATTACAAACTTATTTTAATATTACAATAAATGTTTATCTTCGTGATCAGCCAATCTAAAGAAAAATACACATATAGCATGTAACTTTTCTTTATATACACCAAAGGGGCTCAAAATATAAATGTATTGCTTTTCAGAAGATTCGTGTATATTACAACATAGGCTATTGCACTATAAAAAGTGCACTTCACCAATAGAAACAGTTGGTGGCGTGGGAGAGGCACAGCAGCACAACTGAAACACTAGAGGCGCTGTTTACAAAACCATTGTCTTAAAGATTGCATGCACCAAAAAACATGGCCACATATGTATTTTTTTGTTTTTTCTTTTCCCTTTTGTGCATGATGTGACAAACAGCATTTTCAAGGGGGAAAAAAAAACACTTTTTTGACTTTTTTTACTCTTAACAGAGGGAACTATTTTACAGGGTCAAGTTAATGATATGCGATCTGAGGCCTGAGGTAAATGAATCTTTAATTCTGTTGATTTGAAGCTTTCTCTGCTGAGTCGGATAACAACCACACCATGCATAAACATAAAATATGCAACATACAGACACGGAAGTCAACACAGACGCACATGTGAAAGTGAGCAAATGTGAAGAAGTGTTTTGTCACTCAGAATGTATTTTCAGTAAATGAGCTGACACAAAAATATATAGATAGATAGCAATTTGCTTTTGAGGAAATCTCTGTGTAAAGCACGGTATCTATTTATGAGAGTGAGATTAAAGGATTAGGGCATTAGAGGAAGTGTACACACTTGTCATTCTATGACACAGAGTGTACATGAACTCTTCACAAGACACTTCTCAGAATGGAGCATGAGGTGTATGTACTGAGTTTAGGTGTTTAAAAAAAATGAGAATGAGAAATGAGGTTGGTGACCACGTCTTTTGTTTTATTGGCTCATGCAGGGTAAGGACCGGGATGGATTCACTTCTGTCTTCCTTATCAGCGGAAACATAAGCCTGCTGTTCCTGCTCTTAGAGCCTCTCTATCTCTCTCTTTCTATGGTTATGCTTAGAGTCACTTACAACAAAATCCAAAACGTATTTTAAATGAAAGTTAAATGTGCACAAAGATGAACACAAATCAAAACAAAACACACATGCAGGAATCTCTCTCACACATACCAAACACACTTTCTCTATCTATTTTGTCAGATTTTAAACTGAACCCAAGGCTTGCTGTCATCCTCTTAGCCGATGCAAATCAATACAAAACATCATATCCCCTCACCATGTGAGACAAATTGGATTATACATAAAAAATAAAATGGCAAAATACTGCAAAGACCTATTTTTACATATAAACAAACTTAGACACGCCCCCACGATAAATGAAACGTGATACACTTCATCATATGAAAGTACAGGCAGTGTCAAAACAAACTGGAATGCAGAAATGTATCAGTTTTTTTGTGTGTGCTGGAGAGGATGATCATCATGCACAGCGTTAGCTACATGTTGGTTTTTAAAATATCCTCTTCACGTACAAAGCCACAAAACAGACAGAGGAGCGGTTTCAATACCGCGCTTCAGAACTGACACACACATGCAAAAAAAAAAGACCAAAAAAAATCCCAGCAATCAAGAGACGCTCCGAACACACATGAGATCATGCCACATTAATTCATAGATAACTGCTTTAAAATAATAATAAATTAATTCTGCTAAATGAACAGATACTGAGGGAAAATTTTTTTTTGCTCTCTTTTAAAGTTATGCCTTTCTTAATATTGTTTTAATAGAATATATGATCTTTTAGTAAATACCTCCAATAACTGAGCATGCAATTAAAATTTTGTTTCAGAAAATAAAAAATAGTGCAATACCTCAGCTCACACATGCAAACACACACAGACACTTATTTACACACACAAATGCACACAAAAACGTCATTCCTAACTCTCTACAACCTCTCAAATGAAAAAAAAAAAATACTTTGAAATGCTGAAGTATTACTCTCTGCTCGGTCTATGCTGAGGATTGCTTTGCATGGTTTATGTATCTAGCTGTGCCTTCTGTGCATAATCCTACGCTCTTTTAGATTGGGGAGGACCTGTGTGTGTGTGTGTCTGTGTGTAAAAGAAAGGAACGCACTTTCTCCTATTTAATCTCTGGAGTTGATCCTCAGTTTAAAGGAAATACGTCCAGCGAACTTGTCTCGTTCACTGCCCTCAGGAATGTTGTTAGCATTGATTTTGCACTCCACGTTGACGTCCTCATTCATGGTGATGTTGAGGAACTTTATGGCCACTAGAGGCTGAGAGTAGTTCACCTGCAGCAGAAGAAAGAGATGATCAGAAAAGGGTTTTCGTTGGATGGAGGCAGATCTGAATGGGTTAAGTGGGCTAAATGATTGGATAATCCATTCTTTCATTGGAAGATCCAGTTATTACACTTAGACTAATAATTACAAATGATCTGGGGCCAGTTGCATAAACTTAGCCGTCATGTTAAGACATGTCATGTGTCTAAAGAGCTAGTATGACCAACTAGCAGTTAGCCAAGAGTAATCTGTTTTATTTTTTGTATTTACATTAGACTAATATACATTTTTATGTAACTGAATTTTAAAAAACTGCGACCAGTCTTAAAGACAAATGTAGCTGACTAACTTTTAAGACTAGTCTTAACCTTTTATGCTACCAGTCCCTGGTTTAAAAATAATAATTTAAAGAATACAAATGCATAGATTAAAACAATAAGAGTAATAATGTGCATTTAGAAAACAGATTTTACACATGTACAGTATATTTTCCAAGTGTGTGTGTATGTGTTGTACCTGGGCTTTCTTGCCATAATATGGGTAGTACATAAGGTTGAAGGTGCCATTTGGGGGATAGTACATCAGTTCACCAAGTTTATCTGAGTCATCTGCCTACAGAGGGAGGGAGATATGAGTTCGTCTCAGCAATTAATCTGAAGGTATCAACCTGTTATACCACTGTTGCTAAATTAAACAATAAACAGAGAAACTTTGTCTTTTGAATTGATCTTATGCTGGAATTATCTAGCATATGATCTGACTGTATGAATAATCATTTTACCCATTGCTGTTTTTAAATGTAATTCAAGTTTTATAATAAAGGCTGGGCATTTTGGGTTCGAATTTGTTGCTCACTGCGGAACATTGAATATGTAATGCACATTATGGATTTTCTGCCTCTGTCAAAATGATTATTCTTCATTCTGTCTATTATTCTTACCCACTCATCTTTCCCAACTTTGTATTTCTGACAAGAATGGAGGGGGGAAAACAGGTGAGACACAAAAAAAACAAAACAAATCAACCACATAAACATAGATGATGGTGTAAAACAACACATATTGAACAAACACTGAAACAACACTGAAAATAACATTTATATGACAGGAGTAACGAACAAATGAGGAGGAATGATAAGAAAGAGCAAAAAATGTTGACAGGGTAAAAAGGTAAAAACTTCCACTCTTATGTAATATAGATCAATGTTTGCTTAGAGTGGGTTGACTAACCTACATTATGAGAATACAAACAAGCGACAGTGTTGTTATAATTAACTAAAACTATACAAATGTTTTTTGTTAATTGAAATAAATCTTGTGGCAAATATAAATATTAGAAAAAAAATTTAAATATTGACTTGACATTAAACAAAAAGAAAAGCTGGAGTATTAAAATGACTAAAAAAATAGACTAAAATGACTGAAAGTTTAAAACAGTTTAACATTTAAACGAATGGGAAACATACTTATTCTTATTTTATGAATCAGCTGCATATAGTCTGTCATGGCAGTTTTTGTCTGAAGCGGGCCACAGTTCTAATTACCAGCTAATTTAATCTGATGACCTTGTTGAATGGCTCATGTAACTTTAATCTGAAATCAATCCCTTTTTAGAAGACTGAAGGATAAGGAGAGTGAGAGAGGGGGAGTTGAAGGAAGAGAGACTGAGACCTTACCTTAGCACCACATGTGACATAAGGAGGCTGCCCGTCTGCTGCAGGCAACAGACCAATCACCTGCAAAGAAAAATAAATGCAGAGAAAGAAGGATTTGAGATTAAAATGAGAGAGAGAAAAAGAACGAGACCCGAAGAAGAAAACCAAAGAAAGGAAGAGACATGTCAAGTTGAGTCTCATTAGAAAACTAAAGTAACTCTGATAGATAATAAACTATAAACATTCAGGCCGCTGTCTTTGATCTTTACAGAGATAAAACTAGGAATTCAATTACCTAAAATCAAATCAGGCATATATTTGTTCAATTATATATGTATCCTTAATTTTTGCAAAATAACTGTTCAACTGTAATTTGACCATTTTCAGATAATGCTGGACATGTTTCTGACAAATCTTACACGGTTGAGCTTGATAATGATGCAGGGCTTGCCATCATTGTAACCATAGTAACGATCTGTGAGCCCAGAGCAATCCTCCAATATGGAGCGCTTGAACTGGCAGGAACGCTTGGGGAAGTTTTTCAAGCTGCCACTGTCCTCCTGGATGAAGTACTGATCTGGTTTGCAATCATAATTTTTCTGTGCCTGGACGGTGTCGTTGTAGGCTGTATACAAGAAGCAACAGTACAAGACCCTCTGTCAACTCAATATCATGTGGGATTTCAATACTAAAATGACTGCGGGAGATTCTGCCTAATACATAAAAGGTTATTTGCATGACACTCACGTGAAAGGAAGTTATTGAGGGCTTGGACATATCTTTCCCAGGTCTCTGTGTACTCGATGGTGTAAGCGATCTCCAGCTGATCTCCTTTAGGTCTGATCATCATTCCTGCAAGACCATTAAGAGAATGGGACGATACAGAGACTGTGAGTGTGTCTATGTTTACATTCATTTTGTATTTAGTACGCTTGTAAACATCAATACTGCAATATCAGTAGTTACCCGTAAGGGTGGTGTAGTTTTAATAATGATTAGTTTATACAGTATATAGGATCAAGTCTGTATTTATTACCTGGAGTTGAAAGTCTATCTTGGTATGTTGGTCTGTGGTCATCGAGCGTCTGCAGCATTACGTACATGGTGAGAGCAAATAATCCAGCCAGGAAAACGTAGAATGCCAGATAAAACAACAGGATCAGACCTACAAGGACACACACACACACACACACACACACAAAAAAATTAAAATCCAAATGATCCATAAATACATACTGTATTCAAGAATTTGGAAGCTTTTCCACAAATGTGAACCGCAATATGCTTAGCAAACTTGCATCAAAATATAGGCAACTTGTTTTAATGGAATTCTTTTTTAAAGGAATTTAATAGTAATAATAACAACAATGTATATTCACTTATATTTTTTTCCTTATAGCAAATATTGGCATTTAAGCCTTATAAAGCTATATTATGCATGACATTACGCTTTTCTAATGACAGATAAGACAAAATGTGGACAGGACTACTAGTGCAACAGTTCCAGCCATTTTTTACTATGATAGTGCCACCAAGTGGCCAAGTCCTTTCAAGTTTGTCATTTTCAAAACATGTTTCCTTCATTGTAGCTCCTCCTACACTTTATGTAGGCTACTTTAATAAAAACATGTTTTTATGGGAGTGTTTGTAATAGGACATGCAGAATACTGTGACCACATAACCATAACAACCATTTATGACTATCGTTTGTGCTCTCTCTCTCTCTCTCTCTCCCTTGCTCCTCGCTCTCTTCTGCTGATGTAACTGTGAAAAGATACAAGACTAGTAAACCTAATCCTCTTAAATTCTCACCAGAGCACCCAGATCTTCTCTCTTCATTCATACATTTATACATACACATTCACTGCAGCTCTGTCTTACACACATTCATATTTTTACACACTCCTGTCCCTTTTACATGAAGTCTGGTAATCCTGTCTGGTAAATGTCTAGTCTTTAACAAAATTGAATTACTGCAGGGCAGATGTGGGTTAAGAGGGGTAAAATGGGGGAGGGAGGTGACAGAAGGAGAAGAAGAGGGCAGATTAAGTCAAAGGGGGATTTTCAGGGAAACGCCAGAGTAGCCTACAGTATGTCTGTGCATACAAGTAATCAACCCCGAATACCCAAATAAAATAATTATACTCAAGATTTTTATGTCTGAATTGACACTGAATTAACTGAATATTTATGAATGATGTCATTTGTTATTTATTCAAGAGTTACTGTATATAACATCAGTACAGTAATATGGATTATAATGTTGTACAGTATGGTTAATTAAGAGCAGACTGGAAAAGTCTTTGCTGGTGTTAAGGAGAAATTATTGATAGATAATTCTAACATAAAAATTTTTTCCCCTCAGATTTTCTTACATATGGGAAATAAACAACCTCACAAACTTTACATGAGCAGCATATATATACATATATATATATAGAGAGAGAGAGAGAGGGAGAGAGAGAGAGAGAGAGAGAGAGAGAGAGAGAGAGAGAGAGAGAGAGAGAGAGAGTAGCTACTTTACTGGTTTTTACCATTTTAAACGCATTTTAGCTTTTCTAATATACTTAAACGACATGCATATTTAATAAAATAATTTATAAAATTGTTAGAAGTTGAACGATTATATACTCTACCACTCTTAAAAAAAAGTATATTGCTCGAGTGCATTAGTTTGATCATAATACAGTAAAAATACAGTAATATTATTAGTGCTGTCAAACAATTTATCATGATTAATCCCATCAAAAGTTTTTGTTTACATAATATATGTGTGTGTACTCTGTATTTATGTATATATAAATACACACACATTCAATGTATTAAGAAAATATTTACATGTATATACGTTTATATATTTATAATAATATAATAAAAAGTACACACACACATACAATATTTTGGATGTGATTAATCACAATAAAACCTTTGACAGCACTAAATACTATTAAAATGAATTTTGGCTACTTTCTGTTTCAACTTTTTTTTTTGACACTGATGACTGGAATAATGGCTGCTGAAAATTCAGTTTTGCCATCACAGGAATATATTGCATTCTAAATGAATATGCTAATTTGATTCTCAAGAAACATTTCGAATTATTAACATTATTGAAAACAATTGCGCTACTGGAGATTTTTGTGTAAACCATGATATCCATGATTCTTTATTTGAAAAAGATTTTTTTATTATAAACGTCATTACTGTCACCTTCGGTAAGTTTTATGCATCCTTGTTTCATATTAATTTCTTTAAAAAAAATTGTACTTACTGTACATTTGGAATTTATATTATACCATAGAAAATAGTGCATTAAATTTTTATAGCATGCTGGACTTGTGCTCCTTAAAAATTAATGTTAATTACCTGAATACTATCTCAGGCTAAAAGGAAAGATTCAGTAACTCATGCATTTGCCCGTGTAATAACAATGTACTTTCAAACATCCTCACCAACACAATAAATCATTTATGGTTGCTATTTAACAGAGAATGCTGAGTGTTGAAGGTGTCTGTTTGTAATGTGTTCACTGTAAGTTGTGGTGCATAGCAGGAGTGTGTATGCCTGAGGAGAGCTCATTAAAATACAGGACACCTGAGCTTCCCACAGCGAGGCCTCTGGGGACAGTCGATCAGGTTGCTCTAGGTTGAAGGGAGGAGGGAAACCGGATCCCTGTCCCCTGCTGCAGTGTGGAGCTCCCCGCACAGACAGGCTTTCACTGATCAATAACAGCAGTGCGGTTGTGAGGCTACGCTACAGGATAAAATTACACAGGAGTGTATGCTACTATGCCTAGAGAGAGAGTGAAAAAGGATGCAGTGCATGTGCAAGAGAGAAAGTGAGCAAATATAAGGTAAGAACGTTGCCTTATGCAAGGGACACTAGCAAAGCCCAAATGTTCACATCATTAAGCGCTACTTAATCTCGCAGCAGGGCAGCCTCAAAATAACCTGTACCTGTATTATCAAACATTACTTGCTCAACTTGGTTAAGAGGTTAAAACGTGGGACATCCTAATCAGCTGTTCTGGATCTGTGTGTCTCTGCACACGGTAAGACTGATATTCTATCTGTGCTCTACTGTTTCTTTATCTGTCTCTCATCATGATGAAAGTCGCCCTCCCTCTTTCAACCCTCTAATTTGAGCGCAACCTGAAAGAGAGGAGCAGAATGTGCCGCTGTGATCTGCTATTTGCATGTTCACACTCATTTCATACAGACATGAACTCCACAAAACTGTCTCTTTAGATCTGCCCACATCCTTTCGGATTCATCAGCTCCTAAATCCATCAAACCCATCAGGCCACCATACTATTAAAAACTTCAGAGGAACTCACACCTGCGATGCAGACAAAGGGAGCAATCTCTGAATATCAAAGACCTGTTATTTAGCAGGAATAACTGGATGCAATGGGTGCACATAAATATAGAGATAATAATTATAGAGCAATAAATCTAAATCTATTACTATTTAAAACTATACATAATAGCTAAATTCTTTTTTTTTCATTTATCAACACTGAACCAACCCAAATACTTCTACTAGACTAACAAACATGAGTAAGTCAGGTAAAAATGAATAAATAAATCACAAATATCTTTAGGGTAACAACTGCAGATAGCTATTTAGTATATTGGATATGAATATTTCTTATCAGAAAAAAAAGAAAACAACTGAAACTGGCACCACTTTCAGAAGGCCTTCATATTAATATCACTATAATATTGTTGCTGTGTTAGCATTATTGTGCCAATAATATTGTGTTTTGTACCTTGTAATTGACCCTTTTTATAGTGGAAAATGAGCAATAGGCAAAATAACATTGTTTCAATTCAAAATAACTTTTAATGTCTGCATATTTAATGGTAAATGGGACAACACAATTACATTAATTCAAGATTCAATTCAAAAAGAGGATCTTTCAAAGCTGTCTATGATCCAGCTAGAACCTTATTTTATTCAGATATGAGAAATGCAGAGTGTCTGGGAGTTGATAAATATCATAGACATTTTAGTAAATAGTAAATAATTTATTATATTTGCTAAAAAAGATTATTAAATTATTTTATTTGTTCACTTACATATCATCAGAGAGTTGAAAAAAAAAAGAAAAATATGTTATTACATTCTTAAAAAAAACTTAAAATCTAAAAGAGTTCTTTAAATATTTTATGTCAAAGGGCTTTAGCTGATAAAATACATTTTAGGAATCTTCTGACCTAGAATATCCCCAGAACACTTCTTGCTTGGTTTGTTTCCAGGAAGCCTTATACTGCTTTGAAAGGAAGCTTTAAGATCATCTGCTGATCATTGTGGCCTTTGCAAGAGTGATGTTAAACAACAAGACACAGGCTGTATATGACTCTCAAGAGGTCATATAGTCAAATCAGCTTTAAATGCTAATCAGATATCAGATACTATTGACCCCTTTTTGTGCTCCAGGGTCCTGAAAGCAACCCTGGATTTGTTTCAATAAGAGACACAGCTGTATGGATGTAGCTGCAGCTTCTACTGTCCTCCATAGGTCACTATTAAGCTCCAGTAATGAGGATGTACTTTGTTAAAGAATCTAAGCATACCCAGGTTCACTCTGGTTTGGGCACAGACAAAAATAGACTAATTAAGGAGTCTTAGAGAGCACGCTGACTTAACTAGGCAGCTAGTCCTCAGAGCATCACACACACTCTGTCCCTCTCTCTCTCTCTCTCTCTCTCTCTCTCAGTGAGGTGCAACTGAGCTCCCAAGAGCAAAAAGTGCTGGCATACATGGAAGTCTTGAGGGCAGTGATCTAGCGTTTCATTCTCTCTCTCTCTCTCTCTCTCTCTCTCTCTCACACACACACACACACACACTGTATCTTTTGCATAGGGTTAACAACCAAGTTACAGATGCCAGAGGGGCAATTTTTTTATTGCTGTAGATTTAATGGCATGACACCCTGATTAACAGACACGTTCAGTTGCAGAATTACTCTACGGCTGTTGAAAAGGCTATGCCTCCACATGATAGCCTCACCAAGGCAACCAATGAGCCTATTAGTAAAGGATTACATCTTACACTAATTCACAAACCCCCCCGCACACACTCAAAATGGCCCTCGGCTAGATTAAATAATCTCAATGTCACTGCAAAAGACAATTTGTAACAATAAGCACTAGGCTAAAGGTGTATAGTGCTTTACTTCTGTTGTTAGAAAGCTCTTGCACAATTATAAATGCAGATTCGTTGGGGTTTTAATCTGTTTGGAAAGTTTGAACAGATTTAAACCACATGGCAGAATGTAAAATTTGTCAGTGCACTATAAAGGATGTTACAAATTATAAGTTTTGGCATTTTGGTGACTGTATTTCTTACAGCTTCCAGTTGTTATTCATATATGTGTTAATATATGGGCCTATGTGACCTATTAAAATGAGTTTACTGTGATGAAATGCACAGATAATGATACAGATGGCACACTGGGGCTTATAGCTGATCAAAATTGGCCTCTCTAGCAGCTGTCAGGTTTAACTCAGGGTGACACGTTACACTAAAACAATGCGATAACATTTTAGAAAGTGATTTATACTTTGAACATAAACATAAATTCTACTTTATTTCAAAACACATTAACTGCCTTGCTAAGTATATAATAAATAATACTGTGTACTTAAAACATTTTCGTCGGTTAAATTCTACATTTTTTATTTCAGCACTCCAGCATTCTTTTGCAGTTAACATGACGGCTGTTCTTTACAGAAAGTGGTGCAGGGAATACTGATGTGTGCTTGTCTCTATTCAGATATTCTGTTTGAAGCGCATTGTGTAGTTTTGCAGTGTCTCGACGCATCACATTTCTCCACGCTTTTCATTGGCTGATGCCGCGCATTCAACATTTTTCCCGCAAACTCCATCATAACACAATAATCAGTTATCTGGATCTATCATTAGACATATTAGACTAAGATAATCACATTATGCAGTAAGTTTTACAGCTGCATAAACGCGCGGCGGAGAAAAGCAAACGCATGTGACGCACCACAGCCGCACTAACTGGAGTTTCAGCACCTCGGACAGCGATCCGTCTTTCCAATGAACTTCTCCGCATTGGTGAGACTCGCTGTTTTAACCACTGCAGCGCAGTACTAGCCTACTTATTTTAGCTAACAGCAAAAATGTTACACTAATTAACATATGTGCATGCGAAATATCCTGTCGATGCTGTGCAAGACTTACCCCAACTGCTCGCGGTCCTGCCGCAGAACTCGCGCGTTCTCGGGTTCCAAAAGAACTCCTTCCACGCGCTCTTATTATCATCCTTTGCCATTTTCCTGGACGAAATAAATGGGCACTCACAGAGTCAACGCCTCGGGGTTAACACTCTCTTTGAGAGTAATAAAAAGCTATTCAACCCTTGAATGGTGTGGAGTAAGGGTTAAAACGATCTTTAAGGTCTCAATAGAAAGCTTTTTAAAATGAAAAACTGGGTAAAAGCTATTCTCAAGGCACTCTGCCGAAACCTGAGCACTCAAGCGAGGACTGAGTGAGAGCAAACCTCGCTTTCTCTGTAACGCCCGGCGTTTTGCCCACCCACAAGTGCAGTGCGCATTCCGCAGAGAGACAGAGCGAGAGAGAGAGAGCAGTGCAGCACTAATATGCCGATACTGCAGTAAAACCAGCTCTGCCTGCCCAGCTCCGATCAACCCCACCCCTCAAAATACAAAGCCCCTCCTTTAGCAAAACTCAAGACACTTCTTGGCCAATGGCAGCGCACTTGGACCCCTCGTCCTCAGCAAAGTGGTACATCGTGAAGCCTGTGATGGCAGAGACTAGTGGGGGCATCAGTCAGTATCTCATGAGGCTGTTGCCAAGGAGGAGTCTCTAGGAAGTCTAAATAAATATATATAAGTCTTATATATAATTTATATTTTTGATATTTTGGGAACCAAACCCTTAAACATTACTTCAGGTGTTGAAGAACACATCTACTTCTTAAACTCTCCCACTCCCTCTCAGAAATAAAGGTACAAAAGCTATCACTGGGATGGAACATTTTAGGTCCAAATATGTTCCCTTAAAGTACCAAAATGTAGCCTTTAGGTACAAACATGTCCCTTTTGAAAAGGTACCGCCCGAGTGACCGCTTTTGTAACTTTATTTCTGAGAGTGCACAGCATTTAATCTGTAGATGCTTCACTGGCAGTACTTGCTAAATCCCAACAGTCAGATAACGTCTGTAATGATGTTCAAGATTGATGACAGGTTAGAGCCAACAATAGCCTCTACAGAAGACCTGAAGAAAGAGAGAACTTGTACAAGAGCTTGATCTGTGATACAGAACATCAGTGAAGAGCAAATCAGTCAACACGAGTCAGCAACAGACTGTTATTACAGTTCACAGTATTTATGATGCTGACACATGAGTAAGAAACAACTACCCCAACTGAAACTGGATACTGAAACAACAAGTCTGGAAGGTCAGGGTGAAAGGAAAATACACACGAAATATTGCTGAAAATGTACTCAGCCTTAGGCCATCCAAGATTTAGAAGAGTTTATGTTGTAATCAGAAAGGATTTGGGAATTTAGGACATTACTTACTCACAATAGATTCTCAGCAGTGAATGGGTGCCGTCAGAACGACAGTTCAAACAACTGACAGTGATGTATTGTAATGTGAAAAGCTGTGTTTGTAAGAAACAAATCAATCCGTAAGGCGTTTTTAACTTTTTTACAGGATTACTGTATGGTGACGCAGATAGAAACAGAGGAGACAAATTGTTGAATAAATTATTTTTATTTTGATACAAAAAGTAATCTCATAGCTTCATATGATGTCTTTCATACTTTTCTGGGCCTTGACAGTGTTGTTTACTTCGCAGTCAATGGGACAATCGAAATCCTCCTGGTTTTCATCCAAAATATCTTAAATTGTGTTTTGAGGAACGACATGGGGTAAGTAATTAATGACAACATTTTCATTTTGGGGTGGAGTAACCCTGTAAAAACCATTACTTTTGTCTAGGAGACAGGTCTATAATCCATAATAACAATTCCACCTTAAAAAAAGGTCATTCCCTGCTGTCCTCTTAGACATTTTTATTGGAGCAAGGCACCGTTCCCCCAACTGCTCCCTGGGCGTCGCAGCACTGGCTGCCCACTGCTCCGGGTGTGTGTTCACTTCTCACTGCTGTGTGTTTGCACTTGAATGGGTTAAACACAGAGCACAAATTCCTAGTATGGGAAACCATACCTGGACATACCTGTATCTTTTCCTATTATTATGCTTTTGGACTCTCATTCTGACAGCACTTCCTCACCAGGGTCCACTGGTGAGGAAGTGATTTAATGCTAAATTTTCTAAATCTGTTCCATTGAAGCAACAAACTAATCTACATTTTGGTTAGCTTGAGGCTGAGTACATTTCCATACCTCGAACCTCGAAGAGAAAGGGAATGAATAAAACATTACCACATTAGAATGTGCAAGCAGATATTCCACTGATTGTATGTTAAGGAGGTCTGCAGGAAAGAAAAAAATAAATCCATGTAGATTGCCCCCCTCTCTCGCTCTCTCACACACACACAAACTGTTATTCGCACATGTATATTAGGTTCATCATATAAAATTTATTTCATGACAATATCAATGCAAATATAGCACTACAGTGATTTCCAAGGTACACCGTATCTTACCATACCAATATATTATGGCACTCATAATATGGCCACCGTTTATGTAGACACGCAAAGCCAACAGTTTCTGTAAACTAGTTTACCCAATAATACTTAAGTTACCCTTTTCATCTTAATAAATTGCCACTAGATGATTATTTAGTATATCTGAAGTACAAACTGGGCACAATTTATGTAGACTGGGACGCAGCCCAACCTTGAACTGAATGATTAAGGGAATCCGTCAAGAACTCCCAGCATGCATTGCACCAGCCCTCCTCTACTGTGGTCCTCCGTACTGTTTGATAAAGACTGTATTTCAAATGGCCACCTGGGTGGTGCAGTGAAACCCTGGTGTCGTGGTGACAACATGTCAAACCCTTGGCAACATCACTGCAATGTTGCCATCACATTTACAGTAGTGTTACCAGGGTGAGAACTGTACAGGTTGGTGGTGCTAACTATTCGAAAAAACAACAACAACTTTTAAATACAACCACAACAACAACTGAGAAACATTCAATTGCCAACAGTTACAAAAGATTCCACTCCTTAAAAATCCATTGCGAAATTTAAAAAAAAAAAAAAAAAAAAAAAAAAAAAATCTCAAAGAGCACTCAAAAGAATGAAAAACAGAAATAAAACAAAAGCAGTGAGGGATATGTAAGCAATAGTAGAAATTCAATATAGCAGCAGAAGTACTTCAAAAATATCCAACTGATATTCCTTGGTGTGGAGTGTGTTGGTGAGGGTATGAATGTGATCAGACTTAAGTTGCTTAAAGGGACTTGCATGACACTAGCCGGAAAAACATTGGTTGGTTGGTGTGTGTGTGTGTGTGTGTGTGTGTGTCTGAGACTGTGCCTTTCGTAGAGAGGGCTCGCCTTTCAGCGATCCATCCAGTACAGTGTAGACAGGTAGCCACAGATAAAACTACTAAATTTCTTTATAAAACAATTAAACACCTTGTACTTTTATACATTATATGCTACAATATATTTATTGATTACAAGTATGAAAGTGGAAATAATTGCTACATAATCAATACAGTTGTACATGTTTATTTTACAGATTTTAACAAGTGTTTTTTTCTTCTCGTTTAATCTCGATGTCATGTGGTTCGCTTTCTTTTGTGCTGGAAAAAATTCCAGCATCGGTCTGAGGAGCGCTGCTGTGTGTTTTTTTTCCAGCAGGGCGCTGCGAGTGTGTGCGCTTCTGTATATGCGTATGCGCATGAGCATTGGACAGTGCGAAGAGGTGAAGTTTGTTCTGGTATATTTATAAACTGATATATCTTTTTGTTGTTGATAGGACATGGTAACCGGACCGTAGTATCATATATATGTTATTATATCTTATTAAACTGCATTGCAACCCCAGTTGATTGACACATGAGACTATGCTGCCAAAAAGACTGAAAAATACAGTTAAACATTAGCTCCGGATATGCTCAGATACAGATTAAATGTAAACAGAGTGAACACAATGTTTTTAGGTGAACACAATGGCACCTCGTGTTAATGCAGCCTGTGCATTGGTCCTCTATCTATTTCTTATTTTGTAATGAAGCTCATCCTGTGATCGTACTATTTTCATCAAGTGAACAATGCAGCACGGATCTGTCTTTTTTCACCATCGTGATTTTGTATTTGACTGGGCTAATGATCAGTCTCCAGCTTTAACAAATATTACTACGTAACTTCTGCTGAACAGCTTTTCTTCTACGCCTCAAATACGCAGACACACGTGTCACTACACTCTCCAAATTGGCACTCAATCAATAGGCAGTAATTAAACTTCAAACGAATCTCCTTTACAAAGTACGACAGTACCACACAGCCCTTCATCACAGCTTCCTTTGTCTAAACGTGTAAGACTTTTGTTATGTATACATGTCAAATTTTTTACTTTATTAATTTGTTCCCTTGTACTCCTCAACATTTTGTTGTCTATATGTCTGGATTTCCTGTTCTGCTTCCAATCTCACGCATCTCCAGTGCAAAGATACATCTTACAACATTCACCATGACACCACACACTTTCACACTCTTCCGGGAATGTAAAAAAAACATCAGTCTAGTCGGTGCCCAGGAAACAGCAGCATAACTGATTAAATCTGGTCAGTAAAAACACAAAAGCCCAAAGTCACAGACAGTTTATGATATGAAGAAAAGCTCCACTATGATCTTTCAGTGTCTCTTCATTCTTTACACATCAAGGTTTGATCATTTCTTCATTCCTTGGAGGAAAAAAAATCATGTCTATTCTCCTCACTAATGGTTTGTATTCAGAGTATGAATGATACGGTGCTCCAAAGGTTTCCAGTGTGTTTCTAAAAGGTTGTAAACTCAGCAGCACAGGTTGTATTTGCAGCAGGTCAGAGAGAGTTCAGACTCAAGGGTCTCTCTTGTGTGTGTGTTTCATCTGCTGCAACTATATGGCACATAAACCCCGTGTGGAACACATTTTCTCCTGCTTCTACAGAGAGGTTTATTCTAAATCATGCTATTCTTTTAGCAAAAAATGCTCTCGCTTTGTCTTTCCAGTCTTATTTGTATCTCTTCACTCAAAGGCCACTTCTCTATCTCCCCTAAAATTCCCATTTTGTCTTTTCACACGCAAAAGAGAAAAAAGAAGAAATGATTTGCACTCTGTATGTCTCTCTGTCATGTTTTTCTTACTCCCTAGCTTTCTCTGTGCCTGGGTCAGATGGCCGTGTCCCACACCACAGCCTGAGGCCTCTGGCAGGGTGGCGTTCCAGTCTTGCGGGGCTCCGGCGTTTTTCTCCAGCTGGGTAAAATAGGCATACTGTCCTGCTTACATAAGCTCTTATCCGGCCGTCGATGAGCCTTAATCTCCTTACATAGGCAGCGCTTTCTCTCGATCACCTCCAGGAGCTTGCCGTCCCGCTGGGTCGGGGCTGTGGAGGTGCCGGCTGTGCTCGTGCCGAAGGGAGCCTGGGCCTGAGCAGCGAGCTGAGCCAGCTGCTGGAACTGGAGCTGGACCTGCTGCTGGTGCTGGTACTGCTGCTGCTGCCGGCTCAGAGACGGACTGCAGGGAGCCTGTGCCTGAACCTGCGAGAGAGCGTGAAACTGCACACAAAGACAGAGAAATTGTAAAAATGAGTTTGCATAGTTGAGAGCAGATGAAATACATAGTCATGTGATTGTTTGCTTTTTGGAGAAGGCATAAACGGCTTGTTAGCATGGTCCAGTCAGCCAGTTAGGTACAGTCGATGTAGTAACGACACCACCTGGCTGCAAAAGAGAGATACTGTATGCACTGAAGGACATCAGCACTATTGTAGTATTATTTAAGCTATTACAGCATTTATTAATACTTTTTATTTTGATAGTTTAAGGTTTTAATTTAATTTGTATTTTCAAATGATGCTTTCAAATCATCATTTGTAGTTGGTTTATTATTTTATTTTTAATGTTTCTAATTGTCTTTAAGTTTTAGTCATTTTCTGTTTCAGCTAAAACGTTTTAATTACAGTAGTTGCCAAGGCAACATTTGATATTAAAACGATTTATTATTAACAAGGATGCCAGCAGTACTTGGTTTGGGCAAATACAATCCAATTTAAAAAGAAAATTAAATCAATAAGGTGATAATAAGTTAATAAAACTAAGAATAAAAATAAAAATAAGTTCTGCTCAGAAAAGCTATTCTTTAATTAATTCCTTTCCAAAATTAACTTCTGCCACACCTGTCAAAGATGGATGAATTAAGAGAAGGCCAATTATAGTATTATATTGTTATTAAATGTAAAATTATAATTCACTAAATCATATTTATCTCAGAGTATTACACATGTGTCAAGTTCCTAGGGCAAAAAAAAAAAAAAATACAGTAATTATTTTTTTAATTAAAATGGTTAAAAACCACACGTCTGGCTCATTACATCAGCAACCACTCAGGTCAGACTATAGTTCCTTAAAAATAAACTTAAGCCTATAACGAAGTTAAAGGACAATTTATAACTGGCATTTTCCACTTGGAATGTTTTTTGGGGCTCTGGGTGTGTGCTTTATGCTATATCAAAGAACGCCACCAGATAGCGGCATAGCGCCAACTCACAGCATCCATCCCCATCCCCCTGCTCTGAGAGGGAAGGTCATATCAGCTCACAGAGTCAATCTCTGTGCTATACACATGCACACAGACTACGTCAGCATGTGAATTTTTGCCAAGAGACAACAGCACACCAGAGGAAAAGAACAGAGGCTTCTGTACGGCAGCTAACATCCAACAAGCTTGAAAATGAAAGTGTTTATTTCATGTGCTGCCAGTTTCACTCCAGTCTGTCTCTAACAAAACCCACATACCACTAGAGCTATAGGAAGTGGAACATCCCTGTCTGTTAACATGAAAAACGTGAGCTGCTTCGCATGTTTAATGTGAATCTCTCTGGATTCTCCTTGTTACTTTTCACACATTCAACATACTAAACTCCCAAAATGGCTGTCTGACAAACCGCTGACAGAAACAGCCAGACGGAAGAATCAAAGCCTGTCACTGGCCGACACCGGCAGCTCCACTAGGTTTGAGTTTGATCATTTATGTAGACAGTTTGTCTGCCTGCCACAGTCTGACAAAAAACACTCCTTCTTACTGCTGCACCTGTTTTCTCCACCCATGTGCTGCATCCATCCCCTCTCTTTTCTATTCTACGCTGCATTTTTCTCCCTTTTCTCTATCTCTCTCTCTCTCGCTCTCTGTCTGTCTTTCCCTCCGCTGCATTTCTGTGCCTCCCTCCCGCTCTGTATTCATCCCACTTTTTCTCTGCACTCATTGACCCTGCAGCGGAGTGCACTGCAGCTACAGACGTGTTTGGGTGGGGATGCTGGTGACTCAATGGGCTCCGCGATTTACCTAATGACTGTCTGGAACAGCAGCCACAGGGGCACAAAACGAAACCAAATTAGTTACAGATCACCTGCCGTAACTGTCAAGCTTGGTGTCAATTACACTTACGCATGTTAACCAGCTGAACTGAATTTAATTAATTACTGCAGCATCTACACAGACTGAGGCTGAGCAAGCCTGTGCAAGTTCTAAGCATTTCTTGAATACTTTGAAGTGAAAAGCTTAACATTCGAATGCACTCTTGTCTGGGGTTTTCTCAGTGCCAGGGTGGTGGTGTATGAGGTGAATTAAAGGTCATTGCAACAGAATCCACAGTACTATAACCAGGCCCAGTCTGAAAATGCATATTTGTTTCCCACTTTTTTTTGTTGTAAAAACCACTGTGAAATTCTGTGAAATAGAGCTAAGTATGGGAAAAACCTCCTGTATGTTACACTTGTTGCAACATCAAAATGTGTTAAATGGAGATTTTATATATTAAATAACTTGTGCTCTCTTAATCCTGAATCATGACCATTAACATCTCCCTTCATAACGAAACCTATTCTCTGATGACGTCTGGAACAATTATTAAACCCCTCTAGCAACCTGTCACTAACAAGAACACTCACAGCAATTGGCTAAACTATAGCAATTCCTGAGGGACAAAATGAAGCCTGTTCTAAATATTTTATCATTTGGATAAACCACTTGACTAATATTTGTTAATGTTAATTTATATATACAAATACATTTTATACATATAATTAGTTACAAGGGAGACTTTCTTTGTTCACAAAAAAATAGATTTTTCTGTGGTGTCCGTGTTTTTTTGTCTCTGCCACACAGAGTCAATCATTGTTTGAACAAAGATCATTATTTTAAGTATTTGGTTCAAAAAACACACATTATTTTTCAAATACTGTTCATTACTGTAACTCCTCTATGCCCTGCCTTTCTCAAACACGTCCTTTTCTACAAAGAGCCTCATTCAGACAAGAACAGTCTGCTCTGATTGGCCAGCTGAGCCTGTGCATCGTGATTGGCCAAACAATACAAGCTTATGTCAGAAATGTAATGCTACTTTCCATAATCGCAAGCTTCAAATTTTAAGATAATTGTAAAGAAAATAATGGCGTTAATTTTACCATCAGTTCAAGCCTGAAAGGGGAACATGTGACAGACACAGTGATGATACTCGTTTGTATTTGCAGTACACAAGCCGCCATTAAGAAAGCTGACTCTACTGTAAAATGACCGTCTCTCTCTGACGCACACATACACAGCACCATACTCTACACAGCGCAAAAAAACAGCATTTGAACAGTTAATAGCAAATTTTTAAACTATTAACAGATTGTCAACGCAAAGTCGGAATTGACCTATTTGTTTTAGAAATAGCCTTTGCACAGCCAGACTCTCCTAGGTCCACAAAATGTTGTTGCACAAATTCAAACATATGGTTTGTGCTGTTCTTTTGGAAGTAATCTTAATGATTCCTAACTGCATCCAGTTTCAGAAGGCCAAATATGCTTTCACACAGAAACACACAGTATAACTGCATCAAAACTAATGCGGTTACTGAAACCAAGCCTTCTTTGCTTCCGTGAACGTGGGCAGCATTACAACATTGTTACGGAGAGTCGTTTTAACCAAATCTGAATCAGCCTTCTCTTTAAGACAGAATTCATCCTTTTGTGGGAGACTTTGAGCTTTGTAATTGGGCAAATCTTATACACACACAAATAGCTACATACCACACTAAAGAAAACGAAATATAGAAATCACATCATAAGACCCCTTTAAATCATTCTTCAAAATACCTTGTTCCACAGAAAAAAGAGCTGCAGGTCCAAGGTAATTTCATAAGCTCAAATCTTAATGTGATTCACAGTTTTACTTGGATGAGAGCATTTTTAAACAGGGCTGAGGAAACAATAACACTGCAGGTGCATAATAACTCTCTGAGTGTGTGTTTATGTGAATTTAATGACAGCTTTAGTAGTGCTGGCATGTGTTACCTGGTGGAGTGCTTCTCTGGCTGGCAGGCTGCTCTGCCTCTGAACATCACCACCCACTTGTCTCACTCCTGATGTGGAGGATGACCTGCCAAGGCGACCCAACTCTATGAAAGATCACAGACACACAGCCAAGTTATTGTTTTAAAAAATAAATCGCAGGACATAATGATTGAAATAGCATGGTGCATAGCCTAAAACAAATAAATGTTCCTATTACTACCTTAGCATAAGTTATATTGTTAAAACCTATATTACATCAATTAGAACTAAGGAAAATATCACAAAAAAGTTGCTGGTAGCATTGTTAATTTAATGAAATTATGCAAATAAAAATTAGTCCAGGCGAGGTTTGCATGGTGCAGTTTCTTAGGTTGTGGAGGATGGGATGCAGTACACTACGATGTTTGACCTGTCTGCACGGCATCATGCCACTACTGAAACTTAAAATCTTTAAAAAGCAGAAAGAGTACTCAGCTGAAAGTTCCACTTTTCACCTTCATTTAAAGGATTATTGCTGCCATGATGAATAGAAGAATCACGCAAACTGTTTTTACAAATATTAATGAAATTCAGTCTGCTTTCCACCCTACTTTCCATTAATAGCACAACATTAATTGCGCCAGGCAAATAGCGCTGACGTCTGTGAATACGTTGCATTCTATAATGAGCCACATTTGCATTGAAAGCAGGTGTGTTTGCATTGTAAAAAATGACATTGACTTTATTTAAATGTGCATTGTCGAACGTAATGCATATAGTACTTAGTTAAGTTGGGTGGTATGTGCTCTGAATTACAGCAGTTAAAGTAGCTTGAATGTTGAGTAAGATCACTCCTGCATGTATCATGGCATAAAATTATTATGGATATCTGATAATTCAGTTATAAAATGTGATACTTTTCAAACAAATCAATGCACACTGATCCCAGCAACATGAACGGTTCAAAATGTTTTCTCTCTAAACGAAACACACTTGATCTATATCCAGAGTTTTAACTACTGAGGTCATGGCAGAAAGCCTGTGCTAATGTCATTTAAATTGGATCTCACCTCCGTTGCGGCATGCTGGGAAGGTTTGGCAGGGTAAGGGCAGTCCCGCTCGTATCAGTCCTCTCAACCCTGGTGGTCCGTCCGCCCCAGCCAAGCTCTCGCTGTGTCTCCCTGTTGACCGCACAGGTATTCCAGAGTGTCCACCACCCCGCATAATTCCCAGGTCATCCCTCTCTCTCCTCAACAGAGCATCTGCACTGCCATTCCACGCACCTCCATCCTCCTCTACAGAGAATTAGGGAGAAAAACACAATTAAACATCAATGATAGTATCACAGAAAGAGAATTCCTTCCACAACCATCCCTGCAACCATTACTCACTCTCTGTGTCTCGGCTCCCATGACTGAATGATAATTTTCGGTGCATGGGCCAGTAAGCTTGTTCTTCAGTGAGCCCTAAAGCAGCTGCGCTCTCCCAGGGAATGAATCCGGCCTTGGCCTGCAATGCATGGGCTGCAGATCCTCTTTTAGTGGGGTCTGTGTGCAAGGATGGCAATTGTGAGCCCCCTCGTAGACTATCGTAGGCCGGTGGGCGTCGGAAACCAACTGAGGGGTAGGTCCAGAGCAGAGGACTGTCCGAGGGAGGAGGTTTGTAAGCAGGAAGGCCATGTGATAAGTGCGGGGTGTGCGACCGGTGCATATGAGAGCGAGACGGAGGGCGCTGAGTGGATGAAGAAGAGGTGGAAGGTGGCGTAGCTGCTGTCGACGATGATGGTTGACTCAGAGTTGGCGTGGTGCTTGTGCCGGTTTGAGAAGTGTGTGTGTACATGCTTGAGGCAGAGGCATCAGAATGATTGGATGATGGCGTGCTCAGGTCTCTCTCACGATCGCGATCCCTATCCCGATCCCTATCCCTGTCCCTGTCCCTGTCCCTGTCCCTGTCCCTGTCCCTATCCCTGTCCCTGTCCCTATCTCTGTCCCTTTCCCTATCAGATTTCTCAGACTTGAGCAGGAAGCTGACAGACTTGCCCTCTTTGGGCTGTGTTTGCGTCTGGGTGGAGGACTGTCCTGAGCCCTTGCTTGATGATGACGTCTCTTTCTCAGGCTTGCGGTAATGGTGATAGTGGGAAGGCCTGTGGTGAGGGTGATGGTGATGATGGTGGTGGGAATATGGAGAAGATGACTTTGATGATGGAGGAAGAGGAGTGGAATGACTACGGGCTCTGAGTCCTGGTGTCGGCCCCAGCTGTCCTTCCCTCCTCTCCTTTTCTCGTTCCTTGTCAACTCCAGAGGACTCTTTGGAATTGCTTGTGGAGCTTGTGCTGGAAGAGGTGCTAGTAGATGCTGGCAGACTGGAGGCTGACTGCACACTGATTTTGGCCGAACTGGTCTTGTGTTGAGCCCCCACTCCACTTGAAGCAGCAGCCGGCTGGGGAAATGCCAGGAGTGGGGGCTTGTGCTGGAGCAAGTTGGGGAATGGAGCCGGGATCTTACTGGAGCTGGGCTCATGTTCTGACTTGGACCCTGGCAGCAAGAAAGGTGTAGGAGCACGGGGAGGGTGTGGTGAGGAGGACAGGACTTGAGGTACGGGAGTGGAGGATGCAGAAGAGCAGGATGAAGGCAGAGGAGAGGAGTGAGAGATGGACACAGTTGCTTTAGGCTTGGATGAGGAACAGGCTGGAGAGGAGGATGCAGGGCGTGGGAGAGAAGAGGAGGTGGAGGTGGAGGATGAAATGATGGAGGAGTGGTACGCTTTAGAGGACTTGAGTCGCTCATGTTTAAGTGGCAAGCGTCGATGGGCTTCTCGAGCCGCGTCGTCTGGTAGGGGGTACTTCATCTCTTCGTAAATGGCCTCTCCTTGATCTGAGTCAGAATCAGGCGTGGTGGCGGAGGGCGTGAGTGGGTGAGGAGTAGGAGCACTGTGAGTCTCTCGCGTAAAGACCTGGCCAACCATTTCAATGTAAACTGGCTCGTCATCTCCCCCTTCACCCCGTAAAGTGGGTTCAGAACTCTGGAAGGGAAGAGGTGTGGTCGGTGGAGGGACCCGAGGTGGCGGGGGGTCAAAAGAGAGCTGTGTGCTTGGACTCCGCTTGGGCTTCAAGGGAGGTACCTTCCGTCCCGCCATTTCACCTGAATCAGACTTCTTCATTGCTGTTTAACAAATAAAAGCAGACAAAAGGTGAAAAAAAGAGTGACAAAGAGGAAGATTTACAGACACGTCAGGTCAGGTATGTACAGCATTCTGTTTTCTTTTTAACTTTTTACTTTATTAAGGAAAAATTTGAATGAGTCCATGTTTAACACACCTTCGAAGCATTCAAGTTATATCAAAAATTGTCCCGGCTTCTCCAAGGTTAATATGGGTGGGTGGGTGTTTTTTAGTCTAACAGTCCAACAGTAGTTAAAATAAACATAAAACATAGAATCAAGAATAAAACATAATCAACACAGAATAAAGGAAAGACTAATAGTAGATTTGTATACTGATGGAATTAAACTGTATGTATCATAAAAAGCAATATTTAACTGCCTAATCTGTCACGTTGTAATGACTATAGCAAAATAGAGTGTTACAGTAGAATGCCGTGAAGTAGCAGCTAAAGTCGCAAAAGCGCAATATGACGTCGAAATGCCATTGCCATTCCAAAAGTGGGGGGTGCTTAAAGTCCCTATTTTAAAAAAAAAATCCGTCCGACATAAAAGAGGCAATACCATTTTTAATATAACTCTGATTGGATTAATCTAAACCCTTTTACACGTGAGTTTAAAATATTCTATCTGAGCCCCAAGAGTGAGTTTTTTTAGGCAACCGTTAATTTAGAATGTTTAGCCTTATTGTTTCCATAGCGATGCGATACTTGTCATGTGAAGCACCGCAGTCACAATAGAGCTGTGTGACACACAGATTGTTTTAATTCAATTTTTCTTTTTTTTATTATTCATATTTACAAACATACTAACAATATTATGAAATATTTTATACTCCGATTTTGAAATATGAGCAAGTAAATGCTTTTTGTAGTTTAAGCACTTTTATAATGGCCGGTCCCGAAACACGTTAAAGTAAGTCTCTGATAAACGGGGAGAGGAGAAGATTAAACTTTATAGTAACCAACACGATCTGTACATGGTATTAATAAAACACGTCATCAGATTATATTTATACAGTAAGGATCATTATTGCCATTTCTATAAACATCAGCATGTATTTTATAAACTATAAATGTATGGTTTTGCTAGTACTTATGCATTTTTAAATATATGAAACCTACAATTAGCAGTGTATGGTTGAAAACACTGCATATTTGTGATAATATGACAATATAACATTGAGGGTGAGTAAAACATGGACTATTTTTTTTTTTTTGGGTGTGCTAACCCTTTAAAACATGTTCCCGGTCATATGACTTTAATTAAACTAAAAACTAAATACTTTGGATGAAGTTTCTTACTTTTTATATCTTCTTCCATCCCACTTTTCAAAACTGAATCAATGGATAAAATCAAGACCCACCTTTCATTATTTGTTGTTGTTGTCTGAAATAAATTTTGAGCAAATGGCTTTTAAATGACTCGGCACACATAACACTAATCTTATTATTTCTGTACGCTTTACACATTAAGACAAGTACATTTTCATGTATTCTGTGGAAAAATGTAACAATTAACGTTTCACCTATACACTGCGTTATCCATTCATTTTTTAATATATACAATATATTTAAGATACTAAGACTAAGTTAATGTTTGCACCATATATTACTTTATCCATTTTTAATTGTTCATTCTAAAGAAATTATTATTTTACCACAAACTGAGATTTCTCACTTTGTCTAAAAAAGGTGAGTTCTCAGTTGCTCTTTTCTACTAGGGTAAACAACACAAATGCCATAATGTGATTTTTTTTTTTAAATAGATTTCTTTCACAATGTTTTTAAATAATACTTCAGCAAAAAATAAGCTGGTTTCATGAATTTCATGTTATGAATAATACAATTACCAAAGCTGCAAAATAATGTTCATTAAGTATTGTAATCATCCTTCAGAATAAAGGTCAAAATTACACTAGACACAAAATAATTATTTGATTTAGATCAGTTGATTTGATTTAAATCATGATAATTCAGTAATGAAAAACTGAAATACTAACAAATGTACTGTCAGAAAACAATGGATGCTTTAATAGATATGAATCATAGTCATGAATCATAAGCACTTTTGCTTAAGAACAAGAGGTCGGAGTTTGAGTTCAATATTCATGGCAACAAATCAGTTAGTTTGACACACATTTAATATCAAGTGAACATCACAACTTTTACTGTGTTTCATGTTCTATTAGTGGTAGACTTTTTTTTTTAAAGATGTACCCACAACTGAACTTAGAAACAAGTAAACTGTGATTAGTCATGTTACATGTGAGTCAGATGGCTCCTTATCTTATTCACATCCCTAATTTTAACACACAACTGATGTTGATGAGACCAAACTGTGCATGTCACGAAGACTTCCGCTCACTTACCATTTCGCTTCTCTGGGTGTTTTAGTGGGTGACTGGGAGGTGGAGGTGGCGGAGTGTCAGGGGGTGCATGAACCCCTCGCGAAGAGTGGTCCTGCTGGGGTGTGGAGCTGAGACGAGTATTGGGGTGGCGTTTAGGCTTGGCTGGGGGACAACGAGAGGGATTTGACTGGTTTTGTGGGTCTGAGTCTGGATAATATCCGTTCTCTATCTCCTCTCCCTCACCGGTGCCCACAGCATGGCAGGATTGAGAACGTGGGGCCATGGCAGCCGCACAAGAGTGAGGCGAAAGGTCCTGGGACGCTGGCATCGTCATAAATCCCATTCGGAAATGGCGCCGAAATGACGCCAGATCCCGAACCTTCCCAACCGTCGCAGAGGAGGCATCTTTATAATTGGAGCTATGAGAGACGGGGAACATCAGAGAATGAGAGATGGAATCAGAAATTGAGGAAAAGGGAATTATTTCTCTGTGGAAAGATTCTTTATCAGATTAGAATAAATTTGTTACTCTTTGTTCTGTAGGCCTCCCACCTTCTCCTCTTTTCTCTTTCCTCATTTCTACTGATAAAGGCTCTATTAATAGCTCACAGTCAATTTCATTTTTGTCTCTACAGCGCCCGTTGTACACTCTCCTCTGCTCATTTCCGGAGTTTAAACTCCCTCCTACCACTACACAGTCACCCAGACCAATACCTACACACATAAAACACACACATCTCTCAGTTATGACTGGGACTTTCTATCCACTTCTTTTGATTTCATTTTTAGTTAATGATTTTTGTCTCTTAACTCTAAACCAAACATTTCAACAGACATTTTCAATACAACTATGTTATTTAATATGCTTATTAAGCTGCTTTGTTGTGGTTCCCATAATGCAGGTAATTTCAGGTTTAACTATCCTTGTGGAGACATTTGGTTCTCACAATCTAAGCAAAACCAGACCACACACACATACAAGTTCAGGAAGAATGATGAGAGAGGAAGCGGTTCACGCCAGCCTGCGAGAGACCCAACAGCCTCCTTCACCCTCCCATCCTTCTCTTCTCCATTGTTGTCCTCGGCTACCCTTCTTTCTTATGGTTTTATTGTTTCTTTTTCATCTTCATTTCTATTAAAGTAGGCATTTTATAGATATTATTGCAAATATCCATGTATATCCACATACTCACATGTACAATATGTTTAAATTTATATTTTTTTAATTTGACCTTATAATGTTCAATTAAAATGTCATAAATGGACCTTCTGAAGATATAACTTCTTCAATCATTTAGTCCTATCAAACCCATCCCTACAAGCTCACTTTTATCTGCCTTATTTGCTTGAGTGTTACGACCACATCTCTAAATCCATCCAACAACCAGTGGATAGAATCTTTTTTTTTCTTTTCTTGGATAATCTGTTACACAGTTAAATATCAAAATATAGAAGTAATATCTGTGGCTACTTCCATTTTGTCTAGAATTTTTAGGAATGGTTGATGAAAAAATTGGTCGACCTATTCCTTTAATAGTTTGCAAACATTAATCAGCTGATCTTTTGCTCTCTTCTCCCACACAAAAAAGACATTGTCCGCAGGCCGTGTTTCTCTCTTCATCCCTCTCTCTGCATCTTTCTTATTCTCCTGAATCAACTAGCATGCACTCCCCGTTACCAAGGCAACTAGCCTGTCATTTGTTTATTGTTTGCAGATTTTTTTTTTCTCTAAACACACAAACTCAGAGCACACACTGGCATATGTGCGTGTACGCATGCACACACACGCACACACAAGCTAATTCAGGTGTGGCTAAGCAGCATATTGTGGGTGGTAAATAGTGGGCTGCCATCAGTACAAACACACACAGACAATTAAAGGGAAATGAATTACTGATGCTGATGAGTTAGGGAAATATTTAGAGATATTTAGAGATACAGATGTTTTTCCCATTTAACAGAACCACTATTAGGATACTGATATTACAAAGATATCACTCTTTTTATAGCTCATGTGATTTAATGGAGCTCTCAGTGATGAAAAATATGTGAAAAAAGTGTTTCCTAGATGCTCTTCTAATATTTCTTGGAAGGAATAAAAATAGACAGAAATAAGACTGTTATCCAGAATTGTAACAGTTGAGAGCAATAATAACGTGGATAGACACAAATACTTTAAAGGCCAAATTACCAGATGAGAAATCCTTGAGTTCTTTTTGAAAAAGAAAAAAAAAAATCCTGAAAGCAAGATACTAAGAAACAAACAAGAAACAAAAGTTTCCATTGATTCAATTACTTTCTAGGGGAAACAATTATTGCTATTAATGAGATCTTATTGCCATTTTTTTTTCTTCCTCTAAGCATAACTGTCAAATAAGATATTCATGAAGTTCTTCCTGTCAACTTTTAAGACGTGTAAACATTGTCTAGAGACCACTGTGTCCCTCTCCTCTGACCTTTGTGAAGGTTGATGTGCATGAGGTCCAGATGGACGAAACTCATCAATACACTGCTCAACAGTGTGTGTGAGTGTTCATGTGTGTGTGAGCCTCTGTTGTCAGGCAGAAGGCAGAGAAGATGCTGAGCTAGTTGGGTTTGGCACACACTAACAGAAAAGAACAGCACCACAGGATATGATGCACACAGCGTATGAGTTGGCTATGGAGAGATCACAGTACAGCTGTCATCCAGGTATAATCTGGACAAAAAGATCTGATGAGCCTGAACATATCATCATTAAATCCATCAAGGACAGGAGGTTTAACGGCACACACTAGTGAAATATTCCGAATAAACTACTGCACTGAATTAGTTTGTCTTACGGTGTGATGCTTATTTTAGTTTTCTACACCGGAACAGTTTAACTACATATGTGTCAGTACTTCACACAATAATAGTGCGTTACTATTCAGAGGTTTGGGATCAGTACGATTTTTAAAAGCTTTTAAAGAATTGTCTTATTTTCAAAAGTAAAGACAGTAATACTTTATCTATCCGTCCATCCATCCACCCATCATATTAATTAATGTGAATTTTATATACATTTGTAACATATTTACCCACAACCGTTAAATAGTACTATATACTAAATCAATAAACTTTATGCTAATCTATACACAAAACATGCTATTTCAAAGTTTGAAAGAAAATCAGCTATGTGAGTCATAGCTGAAGATTTCAGGTTGTTCGGTTTCATTTGACACAATGCTTCACATGGCAAAATGAAAGCTAAAAGGTACAGTGAAGATGAAGTAATGCTGCTCTAGAAAGTCTGCTCTATTTCGGTTGTTTTGCTTTAGGCTGCACAACATGTGGCTGTTACATGGTTTTATCGGAGTTTAAAGGCTAAGTGACTAATTTGATTAACTCGGTGATTTGTTGCCACTCAAGATTGACAACAAGATATAGGAAAAGAGAGATGGGAAACAAGGAGAGATGGATAAATGAATGAGAATCATCTGCATTCAGCAGCAGAGAGGAGGCTGATGGAGGGATTGAGTGGGAGGACGAGAGAGGAAGTGGACAGATCCTCCAGACAGAGAGCAAGCATGCGTGGGTGACCTCTTGTGTATCTCTTTACATCTGTGAAGGGGAAAGAAAGAGGTGGAAGGAGCAGCGATAACTGCTTAAAGATATTGCGCATGCATAACTGCAAGTTTGATGTGACAGCACATGTATGTCTGCATGTGTGAGCAGTTTATACAAAGGCGGCTAAACGCAGCATGTCTGTCTGAGCTCAGAATGTGTTCAGGGTTCTGCGTGTGTCATGAATGTAGAACACAGAGCGGATGAAAAGCGCTTTGATGTCCATTTGCACAGGTGTCAGAGACAATCATCTAAATGCATTCTCTTCATCCAGAAACACTGAGATGGAGAGAGAGAGCGTGTGTAATGCAAAGAGGCATAAAGGTTGCAATCAATCCTGTCCAGCTGAGAGGAAATGTAGAAGGAAAAAAGCTCTCAATAGATAACAGCTGAAGATGTAAACAAAGCATTGCAGAATACGGTAATAAACAGACTGGCATATAAAGAAAAAAAAATTGCATTTGGTACAAGAATTTGGTGTGAAACATGATGCTACAGACATGTTTACTTGGACAAATAGAAATATACATTCAATTATATACATTTTATTTATTTATCCTATTTTTTTCCCAAATGAGGACATTGCCAAAGGAGATTTTGTTAGATTTAGCTAGCTTTTGGTGCAAATTTGTCCCCAGAATAATGTTAAGCAGAGCCAGAGATGACATATTTTTCTTTAGGATGCATGATATTGATACCATATTAGTTAAATATTAGATATGAGATATTTTAAGTTGCTGTAATCAGTTGATATTGCATTTAGACCGATATAAGAGATTTTAAGTTATCGGTATCTGCCGATAATTGTAACATTTATTGTTAATGCTTCCTTTAATTAATTTTATTTAATTTTAACATTTTTATTGCAATAATTGTTTGATTAAATCTGATCATCTATTGCCAACTTACCTTTACAGTTTAGATTACAAAAACTAATAATTTAACAGTAAAATCTAATGTTGAGTGAAGAGTGTTTTTTTTTTTTTTATATACATATACAATTTTTGATGCCTACTACCACCTGATGGAATTTACTGCTGATTACAGAACCGACTGCATGATGATTATTGTGCAGCCCTAATGCCTACATTCACTTGTAGCATTTACAGTCTTTTTTTTAACATAATAAGATAATATAGTATAGAAATCTATTTGTTGTTATCAGCATCAGTGTTTTTTTTTTGTTTGTTTTTTTATGACAATCGTGTATATATATATATTAGAATAATTAATCAAAAAAAGAACTTTTCTATGATTAAAGTAAATGAATTAAAATGAACTTATATGGATAATTTCATTTATTTGTAAGATAATTAGACAAAGAATTCTGTTTTCCAACACTCCAGGTGTTTGTCTACTGATCTACTGGGACACCAGAGGGGCAGATTGTGTTGGAATAGATCTCTCTCACTCTCTCCAGTCTTTCTGTGTCTCAGGTTGAAAGAAGATTGGGATACTTAGCATAAAATATGAAAGACAAATGTCTTAGACTCTTAATGTAAGACTCTTAATCGTGTCATAATCATCCATCTCTCTCTCTCTCTTCTACTTTATAATCGTATTCATTCTGCTCTTCTGCTTGGGTTTCACCTTTTTCTCACCTTCCTCACAGAGTTCGGATTTTACTTATCTCCCCCTTGCTCCTTTCTTTCCTTTACTTTTCATTTAAGCTCTGGAAGGCATCTCCGTAACCCTTTCTATCCTTCTCACATATTCCTTCTGTGTCCTACAGCAAGCTCACAGATTTCATTCTTTCTTTTACCTTTTCTTGCCCTCCTGATCTCTATGCCTCCAGTCCAGTCGACTTTTGCGGTACAATAGGTTCATTTCGCCACGGGGATGCTCCTCCTCACAGCCAATAACAGCACAGTGCAGCCACTGGCCCCGCCTCTCTATGTCACGCAGGAAATTCTCCACCGCCACATCCTGGGCGGAGCCAGAGCTCATGGTATAGAGGACCAATCAGGAACAGGGGGAGGGATTTCAAAGCTTTCCCTTGTCCCAGTTACCTGAAAAAGATAAAAATGCAGGTACTTGGTTAGTAGTTTGCATTTTCAATAGCATGCAAATTCATTCCATTCTTTCTGATAACATAAAATCCCAACCGTCCAAACTGAACAGAAACAATTAGCACAGCACAGACGCTTTACCAAAGTGCTTTACTCTGCATTCTCTACACCTATACTCTGCATTCCCTAGTGCTGTTCATGTTGTTCTCTTTTGATGTGGAAAAGGAAGGACAGTTTGGACTACGTGCCCATAATAAAGCCCCTTCTTCCGCTAGAGCTAAAAAAAAAAAGTAAATACAAAAAAAGCCTTAGACTAGCAGAGAGGTAAGTAGCTGTTTACTCTCCCTTATGATGATGATATGTAGGATTACAAGCACTTAAATAAAAAATGAAATAGCACTTTTTTTATTGGTTTAGAGGAAGTTCAGAGCTCCCATAATTTTTGAACAAACAATTTATAACAATTTATAAATAAAACTTACCCAAAGCACATGACAAAATTACTAAAATCTAAACTAAAATGAAAAATATGAAAATACTAATAAATACTCTATATTCTGTTAAGAGTATTTATTCATATTTTGAAACGCACACAAATACATACTAAAGAAGAGGCTAAGCAATAATCCTTTCTAAAAAACTTTTCAGTCGTTAAACTAAAAAAAAAAAAAAAGGTTTTGTTTCAAGAATTAAAAAAAATAAAATAAACTTAAATAATTAAATTTAATAAAAAAACTATTAAATTATGAGAAAACATTGTGTATGAGAATTTTATGAGAAAAATAAAGATCATATTTCATTAATATATTTTGTAAATTTCCTAGCGCAAATATATTAAAACTTATAAAAAAAATTAGTAACATTAATTGCTAAAAACTTAATTTGGACAACTTTAAAGGTGTTTTGCAGATTCCAGATTTTCAAATGGATCATTGTCCTATCCTAACAAACATACATCAACAGAAAGATCATTTATCCAGCTTTCAGATACTTGCAGGTTTCTTGTATTCAAGGAATTGTACTAGCAGAAGAACCTCAATTCTGAAAAATGGACACTTAGTTCTGGTTTTGTGGTCCAGGGTCACACATATATTTATTTACAACAAGCCTGCAACCTCTTACCATCTTAAAATACTTTTCACACTTTCACCCTCAGATCTGTCTTGCACATTTACAAATCACACATGCGTTATAAAAGGAAGGAACGTTCTTAAGGTGTGACCTGAAATCCTCACTACTGCACTTTTATTCTCGTGTTGATCACAGTGGACTTTAAAGGGCATGTACCATCTTTCTCTCCATCTTTGAGAGGAAGATCTGAGTAAGTTTGAGTGGCTCAGTTGGCCGCAGGCCCCCAGGCTGCCCCGGCTGTGCCTGTGTAAATCTGCAGCCTGTAATGCAGCCTGTCACATGTAGTACACAGGCATTCTGGCAGGAGAGAGAACAAGCTAGCAAGAGAAGAAGAGAGAGAGCAAGCGTGCGCGTTCGAGCTGCTTGTTGTGGGGCAGATATTGTACAGAGTGCTCAGAGTTTGAGCGCCGGGTACTACGAGAGAGTTCTGATTGGCTAAAAAGGATACAGCTGTCAACTGCTGTGCTTTTCCAGTGTTTTTCCAGCACAGAGAGAAATAGAAAGAGAGAGATAGGGACTAAGAGAGATAGTGAGCAATGACGAGAAGAAGGTGAGTGGGTTAGCTGAGTATGTTGCTGAATTTGCAGATACGTGTACGTTGAGTGCATCAGCAGTATTGCTATGTAACGGGAAGCTGGACTCCAGTGTTTTCACACAGTTTTAGTTTCCTATAGACAACAAACACATTTAACATACACAAACACACATCACACAATGATTCATGTGCATCCAGGCACCCACTTATGCAGTCATGCATCACTAACCAGTTCATAAAGTCATGCACAATCAAAGGTAGTTTATTTGGATTGCACATGCAGTTTTATTTCCAGTCTTTGCCCAACTCACAGAAGAGCTATGAATGAAAAATAAATGAATTTATATAATTACTCATTAAACCCATGCCTGCAAGTTAAACTTTGCAGTAAACTGGGTCAGATCTTACAGTAGAAGAGAGCTAGAGAGGAATATGGAGCAATACAGAGTGTCATAGACGTATACGGCTTATATAATATTATATGACTCATACATTTTAGCTGCGACAATACAAACTGCGTTACATAGACAATATACCAACAGAGTTACTGATAGCCAAGAGACAGAAAAACAGAAAAACTGTTCAAACCAACCAAACAAAGGCACACTGATGGAAAGTGATTCTGGTGAAAGTTTTAGCAGAACATACTCATACAATTCTGCCACTACAAGTATTCATTTGACACCAACAATTTCTGTTAGCGAGGTTCTAATTTCATTAACCATTGCTTACTGTATATACGAGGAATCCAACTCTGCTCCTGAAAGTTTTGAATGATCCAGAAGTCCTTAATTTAGCTGGTTCAGTCGTGTTTAATTGGGACTAGAGATAAACTCTGCTGGAAGGTAGCTTTCAGAAGCAGGATTATACAAAACACTTGGCTTTTACACTTTTATATGTGGTTTTAACAGCTCAGCCAAATCAGCATGAGGATACGTCAAGTGTACGGTAATACCTGGCAAGATATACCAGGACAGCTCTCGTTTAGGGGTTTGTACCATGATGGTGGCTGAACAAATTCAAGGTAACAGGATCAATTTTGAATCAACAAAACCAATTAAATCCAATTCAGCTTTGTTGGTACCATTATGCTGGTCATCAACTTGCTCTGTCAGCTCACCTACTTCGTGGTATAGGCCCCAGATGTCAAGTTAACTGTGTTTTCTGCAAGTATATTTGATTAAATCCAAGAGCATTCTAAACCCTGCATAGACTGCAATGCAACTACCACATTTAAGGCCTAGAAAGGTAGTAAGCCTATCATGTGACATCAACGTTTCAACCTACTAGAAAGCTAAAATAACAACTTTATTCAACATTTTGTTTTCTTTTTGTGTCTTTTTTTGATGCATGTTTATAACAACATCACGAGACAAGCATGTTTTGGAAATTCTGATGTAGAATCAGTTCATTAGTTCATTGTCTGTATATATTGTGGTTTGAATAAATAAGGCTGGGCAAAAAAACTTTATTTTTGTTTTCTCCTAGCTTCATAAATGTAGCCTTGAAAGTGGTAGTTGCACTGCTGTCTATGGAGGGTCAGAAAGCTCTCGGATTTCAATGAAAATATCTTAATTTGTGTTCCGTAGATTAACAAAGGTCTTACAGATTTGGAATGGCATGAAAGAGAGTAATTAATGACAGAATTTTCATTATTGGGTAAACTATTCCTTTAATGATCTCAGGCCTGGGCTTGAGGGGGCCTGGACTGGATCACAGGGAATTAAAATCTCACTGCAAGACAAAACAGCAGCAAAAGACAACAACAAAGAAACAGCAAATTGATTTAATACAAATAAATATATTAAAAAAATAAAACAAAGGCAAAATGATCCATAATGTTACAGAAACAACTGCTAATCCATTTTCCAAAAGAGCTGCCCTAGTGTCTTTTACAAGTGCTATAGTTAAATTTATTTTGTGGCAAAAACAAAAACAGTTTTAAGGTGTCTATATGGTTCAAGATTACTGGGCATTACATTTTTCTCCTATTTCTATCTGAACATGTGGAACAGGCAAAGGTGCAGAGCATATAAAGTGTAATGGTGCGTCTGATAGCCACAACTGGTAATTAAATGAAAAGCACTGAAAGACCATCTAGCTTTTTAAAATGTTGTTCATGTATAGCATTTTAATCACTTCCCCTGTAGTTTTCAGCACATAGCGCACCTTTCTCTGTGAAGTATTTCTCCAGAATTTCTGTCACCTTAAATTAGCATTAATCACACATTAATGAACAGTTCAATCCGTAATATATATAATTTTTTCCACCTCCTCATCTTGCTTCATCCACCCCCGCACTTACTGTCACAAAAGCAAAGAGAAAAAGTGGCCATCATTTGCAACTCCACCAGCACTAACACCCACTGCACGGTCCAGTCATCTACCCCACAGATCACTCTCTCGGATGAGAACGTATTCTACTTTTTCTGGAGGTTATGAAACTGTCAATCACAGACGTCTGTTCCCCAGGTGGTAATATCTTGTTCTACCTGAACATGATGTTCTTCCTGAATAATGGGAACAAACAAGTGTCATGTTCACTCTAGATGCTAAGCAGTTGAATAGCATAGGGACCAAGGCCTACTTTTTTCTTCCAAACCAGATTACTGTCCTCCACTAACTTCTATGCTGATTACTCAATTCTCTTCATCCCAAGGTCCATATGTATCTGCAACTAGGGTTGGGGCGATGTTGACCAATTTGGTATCGTACGACGGGGCATCTCATATTTTCATCTATTTTTCCCAGTACTTCTTGTTAACATGATTTTTAATAAACAAACTCAATATACAGAAAATATGACAGTCATGTCAATGTTGTTGCCACACATGCTCCTTTTCACATTCTACGTTACATCTCTCTTACATCTGAGAGTGAACTCCTGAACCAGAAATGTATGCCAAAGGCCTACCCATCACAGGGACTGTCATACATAATCATATCATGTATTGATCAATGCACATGTTCATGTAGCACACGTGAGAGCTGTGGTAGGGGAAGACAGGTTTATTTTAGTGTCTAATAGAGATTCTTGAAAATGGGGAATCAATGAAGGCTCCCCTTGGCTAAAACTATAGTAAGATAAATCAAGAGAGTTGTGGAAGTGTGGATATTGTTTTACCTCCTGGGATTACATGAACATACTACCATCCAAGTTTTTCCTCACAAACCCAACACCAGGACTGATGCCACGCTAAGCAAAGATCAATACTCTCCACAACATGGAATAAGACACAACACAGAACACAGATCCTGAGAAAACACAGATACGGTTACTTTACTAAAAACAGAGGCTATTACAAAAAAAGCATCCCAGATGCAGTTTTCAGAAAATTTAAATTTTTAGGAGGTCTGACCCTGTAACTTATCCTACGCACTGATCACAAAAGCATAATTTAACATAAACATACTGCTTTCAGCATTATCAAAGATACATTAACATATTTCTAAAAGCATATTTTAATACTACAACAAAAATTGTAAGACAAGTTATTATTGATCCCATCTACATATAATTAGCTATAATTTCCATGATGCAAAAAATGCAGACATCCAGTCATAAAAATAGAATTTACAGTAGAACATAGAATGTCAGGGAATTTGCAGAATTTTGGACAGGTAAAACAAAAGTAGGTCAGTACAGTTAAATCAGTATATAATATGGTCTAATGTCATTAAATAAATAGCAAAAGGACAATTCACATTCTGCATGAATCCAAAATACGGATTCTGCATGTTCTGCATGTTTCTGTGTGAATGAATGGCAAATTTAGCCATTTCTTTTGAGAACAACATGGTCATGTGATATACAAAAAGAGACTTGGCATCTGTCAAAATAAAAGTTATGTTAACTTGAAGAAACAACTGCGTGCGGATTACGGAAAAACATTGTAGCCGGACCTACTTCTCTCTGTTTATGTCTATGACAAATCACACAGGTACTGGACTACTCCAGAGCGGACTAGTCTAAATAGTCTGAATAAACACTTATTGTAAGTGTACCATAGTGATTCTGGACAAGCCAAAAACATGTTTTTGAAAATTTATTTATGGTGTACATGGTTATTATATACAAGTTTTGAACACAAAGTTAGGGACTGCAGCTTTAACGTTACGATAGTATTACTACTGCTAATAATATTTACTAAAACCTTATTTTTTAGAAAATATATTTACCAGAAAAATATAAATTAACAACACATTTTTTAAGAAGGAAAACCCCAATAAAATATATTTGTAATAAAATCAGTTAAAGAAATTAAAAGAAATCCGTTTTAAATTACTATGATTTCATGAAAGCCAAAAGTAATAAGTAAAAGATAAGTAAAAAAAAAAAAAAAGTAAAAATTAAAGTAAAACATAAAAATGTAAAAACAATATCAAAAATATCAAATATCAAAAACAAACAAATAAATATGAGGGAAAAGAAAACATTTCACAAGGCCTTACAAACATTCTTTTTTTTAAACCTGTAATAAATTGCTGTAAATTGTGTGTGGTTCATGATAAAAATAGAATAAAAAAATGGTCAATCAAACAGATTCAAAAAAAAATTAAAACACAGCAAAATTGAAATGGAAAAAAATAAAATTGAATAGGGCCCTGCACTACTTTAAATCTCCAACATGATTTGAGATGATCCAAAGTGCATCTTATGCTCCAGTGTGGAAAGACCATCTGACCGTCTGTCATGTGATCAAATTACTTATTTGATTAGTGACCTAGAAATTCTGCAGAAGTTGGAACATTTCTTAATCATTCAAGTTTTTAATTTTCCTTGTTCTTTCAAATGATAAAAAAATGCAATCCCTTATTTTCCATGTTTTATATTTTTAGACTGCACATGGATCTTGAGACACATACACATGCCTTATTTATGTATATAAATGTTGTTCACACACCTGCACACAACATTCCTTCAGGCGTTCCATTACAGGTGCAACAACCACTTAAGACACACATGCTTGTTTATATAGATGTGAGGGTCATAAGGTCAGTTCACACAGATCATTAAAGCTCAGGGACAGATGGGATTTGCACACATCTTACACACAGCAATACATCCACTGCATAAATAATCACGCCCCCATGACAGAGAGAAAAACAGACAACTGAATCTTTGCATATGTAAATTTGGTCATCTCATGTATTTGCATGGCAGATTTTGCAGTGCTTTCCAAAATCTATGTGTGAAGTCACATAACCCGTCCCTCGCTTATTGTCCTGTCCCTTTACACTGCACCTGGCTGTTGTCATGGTGACCGGCCAGCTGCCGCTTTTTGGCGGCTACTCTCCTGTCACTTCAGAACCACAGAGCGCTCTCGTGCTGAAAGCCAGTGTGAATGAGAGAGACAGACAGAGATGAATTAGATACAGACACACAGAAACAGTGGAGTAGATGGAAAGGTGGACGAAAAGAGGAAGGAGGGAGGACACCACATTTGAGAGACTGGGGAAGGTTAAAGAGTCTGGCAGGAGGTGCTTAGAAAGATAGAAACGAGAGTAAAACAGAGTGAGAGGGACAAACATGAGCAGACAGACAGGAGGACAAGTGCACAAAGATGAATGGAAGGGAATATGGGGACAATGAAAGCAGGAGAAGGCACAAAAAAAACAGACGGAGAGAAAAGGAAGTGTGTTGTAGGGATGGGGGAGGGATGTGAAACCATGTCTCTCACACCAGTCACTGTGTGCGGTCTCCTAGCAACACTGTCTATTGCCGTCCACATCCCTCTCTGTCTGTCTCCATCTCTCGTCTTCTAGCTCAATGCTCACACTGTAGGATTCCAGTCTGTGTGTGTGTGGATGCTCGCTTTGCTTTACTTTAGCAAACTCGCTCAATCTGTTAGGACTTCGGTTTGGCTTTTAAAACACACTCAGCAACTCACTCAGTCGGAGCTGTCACGGGATGGAGTCAAAAGCAGGATAAATGATTGAAGCAAGCCGGGACACATGCATGCTGGGAGTGCCACCCAGAGGGAAATCAGCTGGTACATACACACCGCAGCACCTGTGTGCATATATTAGCAATGTGTGTTCTGTGCAAATTCTGCTCCTGTAATTCAAGAAACAGAGTGTTTAACACTGCAATGTGTGGAACAACACAATATAAAATTTACAGTCATTTACGCGCCATCATGTCCAAATCTGTATGAGAAATGACTATATTCAGTGGCTTCTCCTCATGATTTATAGCGGCAGTTTATTATGAAGTGATGATTTGTTCTCG
>JAUYWG010000038.1:10512917-10529432 GCA_034779775.1 Enteromius afrohamiltoni
TGAGAAATGACTATATTCAGTGGCTTCTCCTCATGATTTATAGCGGCAGTTTATTATGAAGTGATGATTTGTTCTCGTTGACGCATTGGATGGAAACGGTACTTGCTCGTAAATGTTTTATGCGATATTCCAATTTTGCACACAATTAGATTTCACAACTTTGGATGGAAACGCTGTTAATAACAAACAAACCTGTTACAAGCATTTTCTTTAAATATCTTGTTTTCCAAAGTAGAAAGCGGTACATGTTTGGAAAGACAAGTGATGAAATGAGTCAAATGAAAAAGTGCATGATGGCTTATGTACATTGTTTCGACCGAATCAGTCTAACTTAAAAGGTTACAAGCACAGATTATGCCCATGCTCATGCCCCCGGGTGTGAACAAGGCTGATTACGTCAAATACATTAAAGCTTCTGGACATGTTAAGATTCTCTGTAAAATGGCCGAGGATGCAACTCGGTAGAAAAGAATGGTAGAGTTAAGTTATTTTTGTTTTCTTTGCGCAAAGAAAGTATTCTTGTTGCACGGCAAAACAAGAAGTTGAGCCACTGATGTCACATGGACAGTTTTACCAGTGTTTTTAGCACGTTTCTGGATCTGGGATCATTTCAGTTGTATTGCTGTCTGTGGAGGATCCGATGGCTCTCTGATATCATCAAAAATATCTTAATTTGTGTTCAGGAGATGAACAAAGGTCTTATGGGTTGAGATCGACATGAGGGTGAGTAATTAATGATTTATGAATGAATCATTTTTGGGTGAACTAACCCTTTAAAAGGGACTACAGAGGTAATCAAGACATTAATTATTATCACAGCAAACAGAATATCTGCGATTATCATTAAACCCTCATTGTTTTATAATCATGCATTTGCAAACGATTCTGTTTTTTTTAATGGCAGCTTTACAGTCATGTGTCTATAGTGTAGTTTGTAAAATACGAAAGCAGCCCACAGTCATTTAGCCTTACAAATATTTCACGATACACGTGAAAAATAAATCTCAGTCAATAACAACCAAATACTGTAGGAGGCATAGCTTGTAGCAGTAGGTGTGACTTGTAGGTGTGTGGTTTGTATTACTCGTGTGATGCAAATAGATCCTTTTTAGTCACTGTTTTGGGGCTATGGCCTTCTGTGCATGTGTAACCTATATTCTCCGTGCTTATTTTAACACACTGACCTGCTTTAATCAAGCCTTTTTGTATAATGCTAATATGCCATGCTGATAAATCACAAAAATCCTGCCTCTCTTTTTTTGCCCCCCCCTTTGTCCATACAACAATATCAACATTCTTCCTAAATTCACATAAGTACTCAAACATTTGTTGCCATCCAAAGCCCCCTTACAATAATTTAATGACACATTTGCACATTCATTCATTCTCTGATGCCGATTAAAATTTCAGACGACATGTAAACAGGTAAGGTGTGAAAGTGTCTTGCTCACATTACAGTCAGACTTGCATTTTAGGAACCCAAAACATGTTTTAATAATAATTAATGTTAAATAATACAAAATCACATTACTCTTGTAAATTACAGTTCCACAGTACAATAAAGAAATAGTTTTATTATACAAGCTACAATACTAATATATATTTCTTTTTACATTTCACACTTTTCATTTGGACATTATATTTTCACATGCCGGACATTGTGCGAATGCGTAAATAAACTAAACCCTGGTGTATGTTGCACTCCGATACGCACACGTTAACAGTTTCAATACATTTGAAATCTCGAATGTTCCTTCTACTGTCGTCTCCATTTGTATATATCCGCTGTGTTTATTTTATGCCTACTTTAAATCCTTTGATATAAAGCACTTTTGATTACCATTGTATATGAAATGCGTTGCATAAATAAACTTGCTTGCCTGCTAGCTTTTCATCAACTCATGAACCCCCTGCAGTTCCCTCACAAACCCCCAAAGGCTTCACAAACCCCCCGTTCAGGAAACCCTGCTCTAGTCTGTCACTTACAGCCACACCTATATCACAGCTTTTAGACAGGTGAGATATTTCTGTCTCCAGCAGTCACACTGACTCCATACAAATTTTTTGTTTCACATATAACACGTGCACGCGTTTGTTTTTCCGTCACGGTGGGGATTTTCCAGAACTGCCAAAACTAAACAATTTTTAGATTCCCGCAGTTGTTCCATAAGACACTTACTTCTGAAGCTGTTCAGAAGCTGCAAGAAATGTTGGTGTCTCACCACAATGAAAGTGACTTTAGTTTTTACTATCCTTGTGGGGACATTTGATCCCTACAATTTAAGCAAGACTTGACCCACACACAAATACACAAACCTTTACCACAGATCAACAACACACTCAACGAATGATGAATATTTAATAAAGTCTAGACTAAAAATAACAAGCTTTCTCTCTGTCTCTGTATACAATTTGCTCTCTCGCACATTGAATATAAAGCGATATACTGCATTCCACTGCACTCAACCTATAGTCTGACTGTCCTGCTCTATACGCTGCATAGAGAGGATAGCTGTGTCTGATTGCACCGTCTGGAAAACACCCATACACACAAGCAATCACACACTGAGCACTGCAGCAGACTGCCAATTAGTGAGGAACTGTGGAGGAGCAAGCGCTTCCTCACATGCAGCAATCATCTGAACATGTGTCCAAGTGTGTTTTGTTGAAACAAAGTGCAGCATCACCAGGGATTACCAGTATTTGCCTTATTCTGCAAGCTGACAAATTATATCTCCTCATCTTCATTCTAAATCACTCCTCCCCGTCCACTGCTGTTTCACTCTGTTCTTCTCTTGTTTTCCGCATCTAATTTTCGCTCTCTCTCACTTTATTCATGGAAGCACTTACTGACCTCCTCTCCCCCTCCTTTTTGCTTCACTCCTTTCCCTTGTTCTCTCTCTTTTTCTCCGAGTTTGCCCTTGGATTCATGACGCTCACAGGAATCTGCAGTAATCAAGGTGACATGCTACATACACACGCAAGCCAGTACATATGCAAGTGCACACGCATGCCAATGCATATGCAAACACGTGAAGCACTCATACGCATCATGAATTGCCATGGCAAGACAATGGAAAGAGAAACTTATGTTGTAGCATCTGTGAAAGTTTGCATGCGAAACGTTGGAAGTGCTTTTAGTAAAAAAGTTTTTTTTTGGATTAAAGAAACGGGGGAAGTAGCATTATGATATTACAGGTAGATGTCTATACAAGCAAACAAACACCCAGCAACACTTACACATGCTAAGCTTAGGGCAGACGGTGGAGTAATGGACCCCTTCACATGTTCATCCCAAGGGAAGACTTTGTTTTGAGTATTGCTTTGTATATCGTGTACGTGTGTGTGTATTCTTGCACATCTGCTTCATGTGTTGAGTACACAAGTGAACAAAAGAATGCTCGTCTGTGTGTGTGTCTGCATGCGTGTACAGAGGTAAGATGAGGACAAGGAGGTGGGTGCTGTGATGACAGAAGCAAATATTTTCACTGTTTGAGACCTAGAGGCTGCTCACCTACACATACATGCTTTACGCATAACAACAACCAACCATGCACACCCACGGCCTCATCAGAAAGCCACAAGTATGCCATCATTTCTATGAACCCATATTACACTGGACCATTTAGAATTATTAATATTATATTAAGTAAAAAATGCATAAATTATGTAATGCATAAAAGTTATATTTACATTCTATTAGCAATTCATATTTTATTATATATTGTATAATCAATTTGTATTTTATTATATATTATAAAAAATAGCTTTTTTTTAGATTTGAACATAAAACATAGTTTTTTTTAAATGCATCAATTATAATATGCATACGCACATAATTAAAAATACAATATATAAATATAAAATTATATAAATGCATTAATTAGAATACTTATTAAGTAATACTAACACAAACATTACAAATATATATATATATATATATATATCTCATTATATTAAGAATGTATTTAATGCAAAGTATAGATAAACTTTTATGTAACTAATGGTGTTCTATAGGTTTACTAAAACCATTATTTTTAGGTACTCTGAGGAAACATGCACCCCTAGCTGGAAATCAGTATCATAAATAAAGCAAAAGTATGTGGTAACCTGCTCTGGCCCAATTGTGAAGGACTCCCCCGGTTCACAGCATCACAGTGCCTGCTGATGACAGATGCCAGATCCAGCCACATGACACTCCTCCAGAAAAGCAAATCCCCCAAATATTTAGCTCATATAAACACAAATGCACAACCATTCCCAAAGCCCTTCTACCTGCCTTCCATGATAAAAGCATTAGACTTTCTGACCTGAAAGTGTTTCTCTAACAGATATGACATGCTGTGCAGCCAAGTGGAAGACGGAATGAAATATTTGACATTTTACGTAGAAGCAGCTATTTTGGACCTAGAAAACACAACTTGTGCGATGGTGTTATGAACGTCTCTGGTCACTCTTCTGTTGCTTTTAAGTTCAGTAGAAACCAGGTCCACAAACCTAACTTCAACTATGAAAATTTAATGTCCTCCCTCTTGTTCCCTCAGTCTGTATACAAGTTATGCTCTATTGAATCTGAAACATTGATGTTGCCAGTGAGAGTCCCCAGTGATGCTGGCCTCTTCTCCATGTTCTTTTTTCCTGTAGTCCTAAGCAAAACATGTTTAGTGCTCTAGTGCTGTTTCTTCTCTAGAAAGCTGACTCCAAAGTGTATGTGTTCATACAAAAATCCACATACAGTTGCTGGCAGATTAAATCTTTAAAACTACACCGTTCTGCTTGAAAGCGGTACTTTACAGTGCACCATTAAAGTGCTATGCTTTACTAACCAAGTTAGGCTATACCTTACTATGCTAAAGCACTTCACTAACAGAACATTAGTGCGAAATACATGGATCGCGAACTGTGTCAAGCATACAGTAAGCCTCAGTGCCTGAAGGGTTCATTCTAGTGTACATCTAACACAGCTTTCCCTTAATAATTCTGTCTTGCGTCACATTAGTGAACGTTCATCTTTATTCATCAAAAAAGATTCTCCTACCCTTTCCACATCTCATTCGATTTAAGCCTAAAACAGACATCATACTGCTGCGCAAATGCAAACATACCATAAAAATTCAATTCGACCCTTTCAGGAAATCTACAGCGTAAAGCCTGAGCCTGGATCATCCAGACAGACAGACAGAACTAAAGCCCAACCCGAAAAATGAGCTTTACAAGGGAACATCTGTCAAAGTCTAATCAGAGCCACACAAACATACAGTCTCTCCTTCTGTCCAAACACACTCACATTTCTCCACGGTTTCTCTCCTGATGAATCCTTAAGTCTCTTAAGATCATATGATGTTCTCGCTACCTTCTTCACAATTGCACTTCTGTTCTCTTATTTTCCAATTACACCGCCTTTATAACTATCTACTCATTATCTTATTACGCTCATTCTAATTCAGCCTTCCTGGTTTTTGTTCACCGCTCCCTCCCTTATTTTCTCACATGCTGCTGTCATATGCTGTTTCATTAAATTTCAAAAACAAATTCAGGGGAGCTTAGAGACAGGGAGTCGGTTAGAGAAACTAGGCATTCTCTTACTAGCCACTAGAAGTCACTCTTATTGTGCTGCATTTATGTGAGTGAAATAGCTACTGTATAGATTATAGTACAAGGGTCTGTGGTGGTAATGCAGGGGGTCTCATTTTTCAGGACAAATGTTCAAACAAATGTATTATTTTCATTTTAAAACTATGATAATACGTTATTATTTATATTGTGACAACAGTTAATTCAGCAAAACATACAACACTCATTGAAATGTATTACCCTTAGCAAATGTAAATGCATGCGTGAGTATGATTCAGCAAATTTATGCAATGTCAACTTATTAATACAATATTCTGCAAATCTATTTATATAGGCCAAGTTGATCATGCAACAATTTCATACAGTATGTTAGGGTGTCCATCTCTATCACTCACATGGGTCTGTCTGTCTACCGTACTCTCAGTACATATTAGCCTACACTATATAAAATACGCTGTACACTATATAACATTGATTCACACACATATGTACATGTTTATTTGTATGCATGGCTGTTTCCAGGTTTCCATTTGGAAGCACGGTCTCACAACCACATCCACATGCAAAATACAAACACATTCTTACTTGCCTACTTAGACAAAAAACACACATATATGCTTGTGCACACACACCAACTCCACACCCAGCACTTATTTAAAGGCATCACTACCAAAAGGGAAATATGCTCCTCATGCTCGATTAATTGATTGATCAATTAAAGGACTGGCTGGAAGTCTTGTCATATACAGCATGTATTTTCTGTGGTAAATCCAACAAAACAGGTCTAATAATGCAAAAAATACATGTTATTTAACACCTCCTGACTAATAGTTCAAAAAAACCTTTGCTAAAAAGCCTTGTGTGAAGACATCCACAGCCACCAGACAAGGTGGGGCTGGTCTCCTCATGTCTGCAGTGTACTCCAGTCTACACCTCCTCGCCTAACTGGCTTTCCCCGCGCTCACCCCGCCTCTCCTGCTTTTAATCCGCGAATAATATCTCCGGTGGACAGTCTAACTTGGTGCTATTAATCATTACCGGGAATACACAAGACCGATCCGGAGACGTCCAGGTTCACGCCACAGACATATACGCGCACGCAGCCACGCCTCCCATCTACTATCACATCACGACTCTAATAAAATTGGCTGCAGTTGTAGCTTGTGGCACGTGCCATTGGCATTCTGATGCCACATTCACGCGGGATTCATGCAGACGTTACGTGAGACGAATATTTCTGGAGACACACGCCGTTACAACAGACCAGGTTACACCACTGATGACCAAACTAAGTCTATGAAAAACTAACAGCAAAATGACAAATATATTCAAGGTAAAGTCTACATCTATCACACTACTTAGTGTATATGTCACGAATCACCATGTAAAGGCTCGTCTCCTACGTAGTGAACTCCAAAACTCTCGTGCACCTGAAGACGCTCCTCAAGACGCGTCACTTATGTACGCTCAAACGATCACAAACCCGCTGCCTTTACACATCTTTTAAATTGCTCAGGAACTCGGTCGGTTTGGTAGAAAAAAGACTGATGGTGAAAGCCTTCGAGCCACATGTTTCATTTTACACATAAACACAAATAACTAAAATAAAGGTCTTCAGGGAAAACCTTACTCTTAGAAAATACAAGACATTCATTCGGTTGTCAATAAAGGAGATGTATATACACGTATATAAACACGGCTATAGCGCTTGGTCAATTCCTCTGTGGGAGATCGTATTGCTAGCCTTTCCCAGATGTTTGTAATTATATTTCCACACACAAGTCAATATCAATTGAGGTCGAATATCGTCACAATTCGTATGATTTCAACACACCCGCCTTTAGTGTACAGAAAACAAATGGTGCAGAATAGCTTGACTTACATAAACGGTGTGGAGTCGAATTGCAGAGGACAAGTAGTAAAATCAGACAACAACAAATCCACGCCGGTCTGCTGACGATGACATTGCCCTCTTCACAGAGGAAAGACGGAGGTGACAGTAATTTCCAACCGTGTCATAAAAAATATGAAGGAAAATTCTGCGCGAGGAGATCGAGCATCAGTGCGCTGACGGCTGGCTGCTTTTTGTAAACAACATCCTCATCCCCATTCACCCTCCGAGCGGAGCACGATGAGAAAGCGCTTCGCTATCCATGGTGCAGTTCACTGCGACGTTAGGGAAGAGAAAAAAAACATCCGTTCAAAGCAGGCCCACAGTACCATTCACAAATGCAGTCTGTTAGTGCCTGCACTCTAACCGGGAGACGACTTCACGGTAATGAATGCAGAGCTCGCAGATAAACAGATATGTCGGCGCACTTCGCGCTGCTATTAATATTAATATTCTTGCTTTAGAGCTCGTCGGTCACCGGAGAAGCAGATGCCGAGCTACCGATTCCGTTCTGATGCGCGCCTCGCTGTCCTGAAATGACGTTGTATCGTGCTGCTGGTTTTTTTTTTTTTTGTGAAGGGAGACATTTTCTGCCCTCGCCATACTAAATATAAATTCTGACTGTTGTTATGCCGTTGTTACGTTTACATTTTTATGCCTGCCCTTGCCACCACCTTTCTGACAGCTGATTCGACGCACGTATTTACAATTTTTGTCCGCGCTCGCTCTGTGCAGACGTAAGCAGTCTGTCAGCAAGCGCGCCAAAGAACCCTAATACTCCACCAACAACATTGAAGCACTGGATATTCCATTCCACATAATTTTTTCTCATGCTAACCTCTCTTTCACCTTACGCACTTGTGTTTAGCCTATATACATTTAACATCTAGGCATAACCACCTACTGTTAGTCGTGGCAAATCACCTAATAACAACACTCAACACTCACCTAAACCTTTCATAGACCATCCAACAACATTAAGAACCGCTTCAGCTATTATTAATAACATTCCTGTTTTCCCCTAAACCTAGGCACTTTATTTTTAGATGTAGTCTACATGGACTCCTGCATGTGCTATCCATGCTTGGGGTGAGAAAATGTGATGTGAGCAAGAGATGAGAAATGAGGGAGAAATGTGAGAAGAGAGACTTGAAGACATGGAAAACAAAGGATAAAAATAACAGTACTCACACTTCAGGATGGCAGAGAGCCATTGTGTCATCACACTTTTAATTGGAGTAGCTCATGCGCATACGGCATGAGCTTGCATCACAGAAATAGTCGGGAAGCTAGAATATAACCATTGATCAGTAATGAATCACACTTTGCCTTTGCACAAAAGAACTTGGTATACTTAAAATAGAATATGCTGCCTCTCAACATCAGCTGAGTAATGAGGAAATCTACGTGAAACCCATTGGTGTCATGGGCATTTAGCCAATCCAGACTGTTTCTTGTAATCTATGATTTGAAACAGTAGACATTTGGTCGGGCCTGATCTGATGAGACCCTGCAGCTCATCGAATAAAGAGATGTTGGTTTGTGAAGTCACAGTTCCAGATTCATATGTAAATCATGAATACTTATATTCCATATAGTCAGGAATTCATTAGTGATATCTTTTGTCCATGTGAACACATGAATAAGATAAAATGGAGAAAGATAATAATAAAGACACGAGACAATGAACTTATAGAGGCACAAAATCACTTTCACAGACTTCCTCCTGGTAGAATGATCTTCTTGGCCTTGTCCAAGAAATGGATAAACGCATATCTCTTCCATTTTTATTTGATCCTCTAAGTCTAGCACTCTATTCTAATTTCATGTGATCTTTTTTCAACCCTATATCACTTGCACTCTCTATTATTTTTCTAACTGCTTGTTTTTCTTTTCTTTTCTTTTTTCTGTTTTATTTGTTTTGTGTTGTCCTCATAAGTTGCTTTGGATAAAAGGTCTGCTAAATTATAGAATGTAAAAGTACATAAACTATACAGATAATATGTTTGAAGACTTTTGTATTGGTATAAAAAGGGTTTCTCAAATGGCTGCTCAATTCTTTCACTTTAAGAATTTATGTACAATTTTCATTAAAGGCAACTCTTATAGCATTGACTAGTAAAATACTTTTGATCCAGATCTTTTCACACAATAGTTGAACTGGTATGCACAATGATGCTCAATGATTCTTTATCAAGATATGAGTTTAATGCAAAACCTACAATTATTATCTTTATTGTTAATCCAGGGCTACATATACTTTGTCAAATTTACTGGACATCAACTGGGGTTAGGTTGAATTAAAGAAACAAATGCACTACTTTGAGCAAACTTTACATTTCTAAAATAAGATGACACGTTGAGAAAAGTAAGTAAAACTACTTCTCAACTTGTTTAGTCCATTAATGTTAAACGTCCATTAATTTATATTGAATTTTTCACCTCTGAAACAAAAACTGCAACATGATTTTACACTTGACAATAATCTCTTTTGTTTCTAATGTCACAGATGGCGTTTTGGTTCCTTGCCACTGTCACCTTTGGCCAGTCTAGTAAGAGACTTGCTATAATTTCTAGCAATGTTGTTGACTTGATTTGAACGGAGTTGGATGGATGATGTCATCACTGAATCAGCAATGAACTGACTTTAAAAACTGACTGACTGTATTGTCCTCATGCATTGGCACACATTTTTGCGGTTTGAAACTGTACGTCTGCTTTGACACAATCTGTGTCGTATGAAGCGTTATATAAACAGAAGTGACTTTACTTGACCAATGTAGGCTATGCAACGCAAAATCGACTTATTTATAACAAAAAGTATTGAATGTCAATCTCTAAGGTTCATTTTTTGACTGGAAAATCCGGTTTGACTTGTTACAAAATAGCGACAACGCCAACTTCCTGAGAGCACCGTGAAGCAACAAGTGGCAAGAAAGGCAACATTTTTAAATGCAGTTTTGTACGCGGTGCATTGCACGCGCGCGCACATTCGCTCCACCCTCCAATAGATGTCCGCACGCACGCACGCACGTAAGGACGTTCATTCAACCAAACCGCGCCGCTGGACGTTCCGTGTAGCAGGGGTGTTTAAACGATATCTCATAACCCCGAGTCTCATTCTGCCATAAGAGTAGGCGTTTCTGGCGTTTTCGCGTACCAACAAAGACTCGAAGATTTGTTTTGCTGTTTCATGTTAAAGAAAAGGGTGACTTGAACGGCTTTCAGTCATGCGGACGCGGATTCGTAAGTGGTCGGACAGATAAACACCAGATAGCCAGTCCTGAAGGTGCTCACATGCATTTACAATGACGCGATTAGAGAACGAATCGTTATCTGTTTGACCAATTGAACCGATCAAAGTGCAAACAAGAAACAAGAGAGGCTCCTGTCAGGGAAGGTGAGGAAGAGGAATCGTTTGCTACAGGGATCACTAAAATTGGCCATTTAATGGGAACAGATAACGGTAGGCTCTCACGAATCACAAATAACGAGATTTAACTCGTTACTTTCAAATGTAGCTTTAACCAGAAAGATTGAAACAACATCTGTAACACTAGCGTAAATCTGGTTAAACAGCAGTCCTAAATGTTTAAAATAAGATTATTATAACGTTATTATAACACTAAGTTAAACATTGTAAGTATGCTGACGTAGTGCACATATTTTGTAATTAAGAAAAAAAGCAAATGTGGATTTGAATTGGTGGAAGGACACATTTAACAATATCACTGCTCTAAGTGGTGTCAAGATGCCAGTGTGTGCATATTAAAATAATACGTGCTGACCTGAAAGTAAAAAGATGGGTTTCGAATGTCACGTTGAAATACGACTTTTTAATGATTAATGAGAGGCATTCTGGGGATAACTTCACATCAGTAACGACATAATGTTAATTAGGCTTTCTATTTGAAGTTCTATAATCTAGTTTGTGATGTTGATAAGCACCATAAAAACAGATTGTAAAATGTAATGCTGCACGCTGAATGCAGCATGCCATTTTATGGGCAATATTTATTCAACTGTATAGACAAAATACAGCGAACAGTTAGTTCATTTTAATATACCTACAAAACAACATCAGGGTAATATTACGCAATTTTAAATGTTACAAACTTTAACAAAACATAAAACATCACACTGTATATAACTGATATTATTTCTGGAAACCTATTTGTAATGATTTTAATAATTTACAGTAAACTTAAATTCTTAGTCTATGTACATCCAAAGTCTGCATCTTGAATCGAAGGTGATTTTCTGATTGAGAAACAACATGGAACCACATTGATTTGCAAATAAATCAAACCTTTCAATATGTTTAAGATGAGGTTCATGAACACATCCCAGGTGCAACAGGTCACAGAAGTAGATGTAGGCTCACTGCTGAAGCTGCTGTTAGAAAAATAAAAAGGGGGGAAGGGGGGTGCAATATTTTTAATGCATCTGCAGTTAAACCCATAACTATATAAGGACTATAAGAGAATATAATGAAACTTATAGAACGTTTAAAATGCATTCACTACAGGTCATTTTTGTGCCCCCAAATTTAAGATCTATGAGGCATTTTAGTGACCTTTTGTGCTAGGACCTGGTTAATCTCTGAACCTGCTGCCTGTTGAACTGTGACATCACCTTGTATGACACAGATTTACAGTGAGTAAATGTCCGATGTCTGCACAGGTTCAGGTCAGTTTTGAACACTTGTGCCTGACTGCAAATATTTGTCAATCTGCAGTTATTTTACCAAATTAGACAGCCTGCTCAAATAATGTGTGATCTGCAGTTGCAAGAATGAGAAGAATGTGAGACCAACCTTAATCTGTTTCATCTTCTGTTTTATTCTCTCTTTCTCAGTTTCAGAGCTAAGGGGGAAGGAGGACAAGTCTCAGTGGAAGGAGTTAATCGAGGATATAAGTGTTTTACAATGGGTGTATTCATTCCTGTTTTTAGGTGTGACTTGTTGCACGGACACAGAGGGGAAAGAACATTTTTGAGTGCTAATTAGTAATTTCCATGATGCTTGTCATTGTGTGAGATCGACGCTGTAAGATTATAACTAATTGTGAATGTGTGTGTTTGCAGGAACGGCCTGTCTGCTGTTGATGATCTATTTGATGTTCACCTCTCTGTGGCTCATTCCCACACTCTACTTCACATGGCAGATCTATGATTGGCACACACCCGAAAGAGGTCAACCCATGATTGGAACACACATTTCTATTCTTAACAGTATACACAAACACATGTGTAGATTGTTATATGGATAGCACCCATAAAAATCACTTGTGTCATTACGAACCTGTATGACGTATTTTCCGGTTTGTGTAAGACATTATGAACTTACCTTGTGTTTTGTTATGAACAATATCTCTTCTGTTCCACAGAAAAAAAACTAGTCATACAGGTTTGAAAAGACACGCGGGTGAGAAAATGATTAGCCGAGTCAAAATGATCAATGCACTTGTCATTTTTGGATGAACTATCAATCTAAATTCCCAGGTTGACCTAAGATCAGACATTTCAATTTAGCCTAATTCTTAAAACAACTTTCACTGTTTGACAATTAAAAATATGGCGTCAAAATATTATTTTCTCTGTCCACTAGGTGGCAGACGAACAAAATTTGTGAGAAATTGGGAAGTATGGAAACACTACAGAGACTATTTTCCTGTGAAGGTAAACATTATACCCACTGACTCACGTAACACATCAGTGGTTCTTTGACTTTAGCACTGGAATTTGTGTATCCCTTTTTTCCTCTCTATCCTTCTATGACTTTATATTCCTTCAGCTGGTAAAGACTGCCGAATTGAATCCCAGTAAGAACTATATAATGGGTTGTCACCCCCACGGCATCATGTGTGTGGGAGCCTTCTCATGTTTCAGCACGGACCGTAATGGATTTGCGGAAACCTTTCCTGGAATACGCCCCACACTTGCAATTCTGGCCGGACTTTTCCGCCTTCCTCTTTTCAGAGAGTATGTTTTGTCTGCAGGTCAGTAAATTGAGAGCTAAATTGAGACTCAGTGAGAGAGAAGACGACACTAAAAAAACAGATTCTTCTGTTTCTCAGGTCTGCTGCCTGTGAGTAAGGGGAGTTTAGACTACTTTCTGAGCTGTACTGGAGTGGGTAATGCTGTCGTCATCATCATTGGTGGGGCAGAGGAATCACTGACTTCATCTCCTGGAGTGAACACTTTAGTCATGAAACACAGGAAGGGTTTTGTACGACTGGCCCTTGAACACGGGTATGTGACAAGAACGAGACAAAAAGATTGACTGAAATAATCCAGTGGCTTTCATCTAACATTATTATAATAGTATTAATAGAATAATTATTCACTCAAAATGCTTAAATATACATCATATCTAGTGTGTTCTAGTTTCTGTTCCAACTTTACCATGTACACATATTATAAGTGCTTAAAAAATGTTCTCTTTTTAACATGTTTGACTACATCTCGTGTCTCGTTTTTGTTCACTCAGGGCAGATCTAGTTCCTGTGTACTCCTTTGGTGAGAACGAGCTCTTCCCACAGGTGGTTCTGTCCGAGGGCAGCATTGGTCGTCGGCTACAGGCTCTTTTTAAGCAGATTATGGGGTTTGCTCCGTGTCTCTTCACTGGGGGTCGCTGGTTGCTTCTGCCATATAGACGCCCTGTAACCACTGTGGGTTAGTTCAAAACACTTGCATTTCACATCGTACTTTGTTTATTGGGATTATCGTACTTTGTACAAGGATTATTGTTTATATTATCATCTGTCTGATACTGACACTAATAGAACTGCTGTTTTACAAATTGAAATTGGTATGTACTATGAATGCAATGTACCTTTGTCTTTATCAGTGGGCCGTCCCATTACCGTGCCTCAGGTGGGCAGTCCATCGCAGGAACAGGTGGATCATTACCACGGTTTATACATGAAGTCTCTGTCTACACTTTTCCATGAACACAAGAGCAGCTGCGGACTGGCCGACACACACGAGCTGCGCTTCATATAGAAATACTAGAAAGCACAAAGTAGGAATTGTGGGACAGAAATACTTATATCTGTATGGTTTTTATGTGGACGATTTTAAAATGATGCACAGTGCCAATGAATGTCTACATCAGAATGATCCTCTCTTCCTATTGAGTTGTATATGTGCAATAAACAAACACAAATAACTTGAGTCATATAAAAGAAAGGATTTATCACCTTTATCAGTGAAGAAAATGTGTAACGTGTTCATAATGAAAAGATGTACAGAGTATTTTTTTATGTTCGAGAATGCAACTTCCTGCTAATAATTATTTTAATATCAGAAATATGGATGATTTATACATGTCGATGCTTTTACCTTCATCTGTGGCATTTTAAAGTGCAAAGTCTTGAAAATACCTCTCTTCTTGTGAAACAAATCATAAAACAAGTACATTTTTACCACTTTTAAGTCATTTAATTGTTTGAGACATTTTACAACAAGAAAAACAATTATTTATACATATTTACATACAAAAGCAACACTTTGTGTTAAATTACAAAACTTCAAATACAAAAAACCATTGTAACTGCTGCAGGTTCCTTTAATTTTGATAAAGAAATCCATTTTGTGGTCCAAAACATTTAAATAGCCGTTTTCCCACTGGCATTCTCTATGTTTTAAGAACAAGACAAAGCTTGCAACTGAATTAACGTTTATTACAATACTTGAGCTTGACCTTATTATGAGAAATTTCAAATGATGTGCAGCCTATTTGTTGTACAATTATTTTAGCAGTCAGGTCTAAGGGTTTTAGTGATTTCTACCTCAACATGTTTGTGCAGGCAAATGAAGAACGTGAACTGCAGTTTGACCCATGAGCTTGTGATAGGAGTTCAGTCGGGTGAAACAAATCATACTGTCCATTTTAAACACCTGAAAACACAAGAAACTATTTATTGAATCTACCATAGCCATATTCATTTACCATATGCCACTTGTGTTTCATCTTGATTTGAAAGGATGGTTCACCCCAAAATTCTGTCATTCATTTTTCACCCTCATGTCGTTCCAAACCCATAAGACTTTGTTCAACTTTGGAACACACGTTAAGATATTTTGATGAACTCTGAGAGCTTTCTGACCTTACATAAACAGCAACTAAACTGACAGGTCAGTGGTTCAACCCTAATTTTTTAAAGCTACAAGAACACCTTTAGTACATTAACTATAGAATAAATAAAAATAAAATTACTTTATTTAACAATTTCTTTTCTTCGGAGAATCTTTGAATTTGTATTTTCGGGTGAACTATCCCTTTAAGTGGATAATAAGAAATTCTGTTATTTACTCAACCTCCTATTGTTCTAAACCTGCATAACTTACTTCTCAGAAAACATTCACCACATTTTTCCACAGAAAACAAACTCGTACAGGTTTGGAAACAACATGAGGTTAACAATAACACAATTTTCATTTTTAGCTGAATTTTTAGATTAACATCACCTTCCTTGTGGTGTCAATGTGTGGGACCAAGATTGTTGTGTATTTAGTATTATCTGGTATTTCTTGTGAATGAGTGCGTTACCTGGTCTCATGGTGTGTTCCTAAACATCTCACACAGCAGTAGCGGGCTCCACATGACACACAAGTGTAGTTTGAAGGGAAGCCACACACTGCACAGAAATGTCGCTGAGGAAACTTGGAGGGCTCAGCACATGCAGTCAGATAGTTTGGACCCTCACTAACACTCAGGTCCTGAAAACGAAAAACAGAGTAAGGCACAAAAACATATCCAGAACATGTTTAAGCCCAAGAAAAGTGTGCGAGAGTTTCTCTCAGCAAGCAGTGCTGGTGAGTGACAGATGCGTTACCTCCTCCTCCAGGAGAGTCTGAAAGTTTTTGCGGAACCTCTGTTTAAAATGATCGCCCCTTGTCTTCTTCCTCCGCTTGCCTTGAAAAGAAAATCCATCAGGTGAGAACAATACAGACAGCACAACTGTCAGCGTCGGATACAGTTCGCAAATAAAGATTTAACGGGAGTAAAAGGATGAGGTTGATGCATAACACCGACTCGATTCGTT
>JAUYWG010000038.1:10536227-10549410 GCA_034779775.1 Enteromius afrohamiltoni
TCTTTAGACCGTTCATTTGAATCTAAATATGTATATTAAAAACTACCAGATATGACACTTTAAGTCCCAGTGATTTTCCATGAAGATCCTTGATTCTCAGCTTGTAGCTGCAGGGGACAGTGAATTGGGAGGGGGCACACTGTCCTGGGGTCAGAGTTCACTGTCTTTGAAGATCTTAGATTAGTTTTATTGTGTTTGGTTGCGAGAGATCCACCGGTTTCTCTTTCCCACGCATGGTGAGGCAGATCAAAGTTTATTGTCTTTTCGGATGATTTCTTGGAAGGATTAAAGAAATTCAGACCTTTCAAACTGAAATTGAAGCACTTTTTGGAAATGTATTTGAACATATCGATTGTTACTCATTGCTAAAACTTTTTTTTGGACTAGAGATCTTTTTTAGACTAAAGGAAGAGACGGGAAAGACTTTTTCTATTTCAGCAAGCTCAAATTGTAAATTACCTTGTTTTAACTACAAAGTGCTAAAAAGTGCTAAATTTAAAAGAATTTATAAAAATCTTTACTGGGCAGACTAAATTCTGTCTTACCTTCTGGAATGATCTCACGATCAAGACCAAGATGGCGGCACGTGTACATCACGAGGCTCAGTGTCTTTCCAGTTTTTGCAGTTTTGTTGTATTTTTCCTGCTCATTTCGGGGCTGTTCATACAGAACTGTTGTGCCTTTACATCTTACTCCCGACAAGAGCTCCGGGATATTGGTTTTTGCTTTTCTGACAGTTTTATCTGTAACCTTCGACTCGTCCCTCAGATCGCTATAACAACCAAGGCTGCACGTCCTACCCAACCGGGCAGAAATGCTCGAAGGCACCACACTTTCCGGGCAGACAGAACAGCGAATGACTCCGGTAAGACCAGAGGTGGAGGACTGTCTAATTTTGTTAACAAATCTTGGTGCACGAACTCTGCCGTGGGAGTTTACATCCACTATCATAACCGCCGCATACATTCCTCCCGATGCTGATGCCAAGCTTGCTATGAACGAACTTAATGCTGCCATCAGTAAACAATAGACTGCTCACCCGGAGACTGCATTTATTGTTGCAGGGATTTTTATCACTCCAACTTAAAAACAGTGCTCCCCAAATTCCATCAAAACATTTCGTGTCACACCAGAGGAAACAAAACTTTGGACCATGTCTACACAAACATGCCTGAGGCCTATGCTGTGACCCCCTTCCACCTGGGACAATCAGATCATCTTTCTTTGTTCCTTACGCCCAAGTACTCCCCCCTCATCAACCGTGTGAAGCCATCAGTGAGGACCATCAAAGTGTTGCCAGCGGGGGCTGACATCACGCTCCAGGACAAGTTTCAACACACAGACTGTAGTATGTTTGTTTCACAGGCCACTTGTGGCTCTCATACGGACATTGACAGCTACACCTCTTCTGTTCTGGACTATATTAACATCACCACAAACAGTGTTACAACCCGGAAACAGATCACCACATACCCAAATCAGAAGCCATGGATAAACAAGGAGGTGCGTCTCCTGCTGAAGGCACGCAACACCGCCTTCAGGTCAGGGGATGCACAGGCCTACAGCACTTCCAGGGCAAATCTAAAGAGGGGCATCAAAAAGGCCAAGTACTGCTGCAAATTAAAGCTTGAGGAGCACTTTTCACACTCTGAGCCTCGGCGCATGTGGCAGGGCATCCAGGCCATTACAGACTACAAACCCAGTAACTCTACCCCCACAACCACAAATGTCCTGTCTGAATGAGTTTAATGACTTTTATGCTTGCTTTGAAAGGGACAACAAACAACCCACTATCAGGATACCCCCTCAACGGACCACTCACCCCTCACACTCACCTCCTCAGATGTATGCACTGCACTGAGCCGGATCAATGCGCGCAAGGCTGCTGGACCAGACAGCATCCCTGGGTGCGTACTTAGAGCATGTGCAGAGAAGCTCGCAGGGATATTCACAGACATCTTCAACATGTCTCTTGCCCAAGCAGTTGTTCCAACATACTTTAAATCCACCTCCATCGTGCCAGTGCCAAAACACTCTAGCCCAACGTGCCCGAACGACTACTGCCCTGTAGCACTCACACACATCATCATGAAGTGCTTCGAGCGGTTAGTCCTGTCACATTTGAAGGACTCTCTCCCACCTACTCTGGACCCACACCAGTTTGATTATCGTAGCAATAGAAGCACAGAGGATGATGTCTCCATAGCACTGCACTCTGTTTATATGTTATAAGTTTATATGATCCTGGAAAACAATTCTGATTAATTAAATGGATCCTTTAATTCTAAAGTTGTAAGGTCTGAATTTATTTAATCCTTCCAAGAAATCATCCAAAAGGACAATAAACTTTGATCTGCCTCACCATGCGTGGGAAAGAGAAACCGGTGGATCTCTCGCAACCAAAGGCACACAATAAAACTAATCTAAGATCTTCAAAGACAGTGAGCTCTGACCCCAGGGCAGTGGGCATGTGTGCAGGTATGCATTTCTATTTAAATTGGAACTGAATGTAACTAATTGGAACTCATTCTCTAAATTATGTAATTGGCTTGGATATGCATTCTGTTAAATTGAAACTGAATTTAACTTCGATGTAAATTGGATTAACATTCTTTCTTGATTTACCAAAGTTATGCATTCTTTTAAACTGAAACTGAATTTTGCATTGATTAATTATGTGATTGGCTTTCTTTAATGATGTAATTGACTTAAAATAATTTTACCTGGTGAATAAACCAAATGTTATTCTTGATTAATTTTGGAGTGTTGGAATCCATTATGATCAGTAGATTGTAAGGACTCTTTTGTGCACATAATTCTACGACCAGGATACGACTGAGCGGAGCGGTTTGCACGTTCGCTAAGACCTTTTGATTACTGCTTATCTTTTGAAGTTTGACACGTCGGGCATGGTACAGGCCAGATTAGCTATTTTCTCTGCAATTCAGCAAGCAGTAAGCGGCTAGCAGAGAAGATGTTGGCCCCCTCCGACCGCTGAGTGAATTATCAGACTGGCGAGATTATGTTGATGACATGAGGCGCCCAACTCCGACCCATTAGGTCCCCAATGAACGAACAATTGGAAAGACAGCTCATCCAAGATAATCAAGTTTCTAAATTAAGGTAACTAAATTTTAATCAGCATTGAAAACTAAAATTATAATCTAAATTTAATAACAACTTAAAATTGGAGTCAGATTAAAACGAGGTAAAAACCCAAAACGTAAAAGTAAGATTAAAACCAAAATTAGAAACTCCAGAAGCGAGACATGAAATGCGAGCCAATAAAGCTCGCTACCTTACAAAGTGGAGGGCTTTAACTAAACAATGTATGCAACATCTTAGAGCATAATGAAATGCTTCGGTTGTAATAAAATTGGTCATCTAATGCCTGTCCTGACAAAATGGATGGAATAGATGCTGCTCAGACGAACTCTGAGTAATGTCTCTGAGGTTGTGACTGTCACAGATGTTGTAGCAGCATCTATTGTTGATGATTCAGTCACTGATGTGCTGGTTGTGACTGAATCAGAACACCTCTCTATGGCTGAGGTTGTTGCAGGTACTTCTGCTGTAGCTGATTTAATGATTTCTGAGAGGACTGGCATAAAAGGATACACCTCTGTAGTTACAGACAATAAATCAATCACTGATAAAGCTGTCTGTGAGGTTGGTGTTGATGGAAACGTCAATCTTCAAAGTTCCCACCAAAGGGAAAAAAGTTTATCCAAGTAAGATGATTAAGCGAGATAAAAAAGACAAGGCTGGAAGTACAGTATCAGACAATGATGGTGATTCTACGGATTCAAATGCTTCTTTCATCACAAAATGAAATGAAGGTGAAAGTCAGCCAACAGTTCATGAAGCTGAAAAAATTAGCAAGTTTTTAAGAGATACAAAAGGGCTACCTGGCGTTCAGGTTGAGGACTATTTTCCTGACTGTTCTGTCTTCATTAATGATGTGAAGATTTTAATGAAAGAAGGTGCAATCGCTGATGAAGAAGTGTACCATCTTAGGAAAATTGTGAGTAAAATCTAAAAGCAAATCCGTAAAGATGGTAAACAGGATATGGTGTAATTCCTCTGAGCATTTTTTTTGTTTTAGTTTTGCTGACCGTTTCTTTTATTCTTAAAACTTCATTAATTATGAGAGATTTTAAGATGGGAACTCTCAATCTAAATGGTGCTAGAGACAGTCAGAAGAGAATGTGTTTGTTTGAGTTCATCAAATTAAAGCGTATTGACGTTACCTTTATTCAAGAAACACACAGTGATTCAGTGAATGAGAGAGATTGGAAAAAGGTTTGGGATGAGTCACTTGTCCTCCAATAGTGGAGGTGTAGCTGTTTTGTTCTCAAAAGAATTATCACCAAGTTATTTTGAAGTAGAGGAGATAGTTAAAGGGCGCTTTTTAAAAGTGAAAGTAAAATTTGAAGGTGTTATAATGACCTTTTTCAATATTTATGCTCCTACGAAGGGGGCTGAAAGAGGAAAAAATGGATAGGAATCATTTGGAGCCGCATATTGCCTCTTAAAAGCAATCACACAGATAATAAGAATGTTTGATTTATGTGATGTTTAGAGGAACATAATAAGATTAGACAGTACACTTAGGCACATAGCAGATACAACCTCATCTCCATTTCACGACTTGATCGGTTTTATGTGTTTAATTCTCAAGTCAATGTTGTTAAGGATTGTAAAATAATCCCAGTTGGTTTTTCTGACCACTGTTCAGTCATCTGTAGCATTTTTGTTAATTCTGTGACGCTGAAGAGTGCTTATTGGCATTTTAATACATCACTTTTAAATGATGAGAATTTTCTTGATGTTTTTTCTGCATTTTGGGGAAATTTTAAACAAAAACAGTTTTATAGTTCATTACAGCAGTGGTGGGACTGTGGCAAGGTTCAGATTAAACAGTTATGTCAGGAGTACACTGTTAATGTTACTAAAGCGATGATTCGGTCAATGAAAGAGTTAGAAAATGAAATAGTAAATATTTTTAGTACATCAGCTGTTAGAGGGGATGATTTTGAAACTAGCAAATCCAAAAAAAGATTTGCTTGCAGATTTATTGGGTGTGAAAGCGAAAGGTGCATTCATTCGTTCACGTTTTCAAAGTATTTCTCAAATGGAAGCACCTTTTCAATTTTAAAAAGTAAAAATGTTTAAAGTGGCATTATTTATTCATTACGACCTAATACAGGAAAATGACTTACTGAGTCGAGTGAAATACGTGAACATGCGGCTAGTTTTTATTCAGATCTATATAATTGTGAAGTGCTGCAAGAGGAAATTGAGAACTCTTTTTCAGGATCTTCCAAAGATTGAGGAAGAATCTAATTTAATGCTTGAACATTCTTTATCACAAAACAAACTGTATACAGCTATGATGAGTATGGAAAATGGGAAGAGTCCTGGTATTGATGGAATTCCTGTTGATTTTTAAAAGAGTTTATGGCCAGTTATTGGATCTGTTTTTGGTTCTTAATGATAGTTTAAATAATGGCCTACTTCCATTAAGTTGCAGAAGAGCCGTTATTGCTCTGTTACCAAAGAACAGGGATCTTCAACAAATAAGTAACTGGAGGCAAGTTTCTCTTTTATGTGCTGATTATAAAATATTATCAAAAGCTCTAGCTACAAGGTTAAGCAAAGTACTGAACCAAATAGTACATCCTGAAGTTATTGTGTGCCTCATAGATTAATATTTGACAATGTATTTTTGGTTAGAAATGTCTCGGAAGTTGCAAAAATATCAGGTATTAATTGTGGTTTAATTTTTTTTAGACGGAGAAGAGAAGGCTTTTGACCGTGTAGAACATGCATATTTGAGAAAAAGTTCTAGAGGTTTTGGTTTTAATCCAGTCTTTATAAAAATGCTTGAGGTGATGTACAGTAACATTCAGAGTGTACTCACAGTCAAGGGTGCTGTGAGTACGAAGGGTAGTCAGACAGAGCTATGTGATGTCAGGAATGATCTACACCCTGGCCATCGAGCCGCTAATTCATTAAATAAGCTCTGAATTGAATGGGCTCTTTATTCCTCAATGTAATGTCGCTTTACATCTTTCTGCCTATGCTGATGATGTCATTGTTTTTGTATCAAGCTTTGATGATGTTAAAAAACTGCAAGTTCTCATTGATGATTTAAAAAAAAAATTCTTCTGCAAAAGTCAACTGGGGTAAGAGTGATGCCGTACTTTTGGGTGATTGGAGTGGGACCCCCCGCGTTTACCTGGAGGTTTGATCTGGAAGAGAAGTGGTTTTAAATAAGTTGATACAGTATGGAGAGATAAATTGGAAGTGGCAGAGGAGGTAAAACCAGAATGGAGAATATTATACAAACCACCATTGGCTAAGAAGATAGGAGACTTGCAGTGGAGAATATTACATGGTGCCATAGCTGTGAATGCATTTGTGTGTAAGATGAACCCTGATATAAATCATAAGTGTCCTTTTTGTTTTGAGACAGAAACAATATTTCATTGTTTTATTGATTGTAAGAGATTTTCTCCACTTTTTGATCTTTTAACTTTTTTATTTTCATTATTTGGAGTTCTTTTCACAAAACAATGTGTTATATTTGGTGTTAAATATAGCAGATTACAGAAATATAAATGTCAAATGTTGGATTTTGGTGTCGATCAAGCTAAATTAGCTATTTATATTTCCAGGAAAGATGAAGTAGAACAAAGAAATGGAAACATATTGTATCAGTTTTTCAAAATATGATGACGTCAAGTATTGCTGTTGATTTTAATTATTATAAATTGTCGAATGCTATTGAGGTTTTTAAGATGGAATGGTGTTGTGATGTTGGGTTGTGCTATGTGCTTAATTATGAGTAGTTTTTTGGTAATGAGTTGAGATAATGTTATAAAGCCCTTGTTTTTTTAATTGTTAAAAATTGTTATTAAAGAGATTGTAAAAATAAAAAATCTCTCTCTCTCGTGTAGATGGTGAAGTGATTCTGGAGAGTTCTGTTGATTCTGTGATTGAGGGAGATACTCTGACTCTACACTGTTTACATCGATCTACAAACTCCCCGATCCTCAGAGCTGATTTCTATAAAGACGGATCACTCGTCCAGAATCAGACGACAGGAGAGATGAACATCACCACTGTCTCAAAGACACATGAGGGTTTCTACTACTGTAAAACACTGAGAGGAGAGTCACCCAAGAGCTGGATCTCAGTCAGAGAGAGTCAGTGGAGTTCAGTCTCTGTCAGCTGATGAGATTTTATTCCTGTGTAATATTCACAGCTGTGTTTATTATTTCACATAACTCACATGAAAGAATGTGTAACTGACAGATCACATATATACTAAAAATAGAAATCCACCATCCTACATTTCAATAATATTAAGAGTGAATTAACAGGATTACATGATTAGAATAAAACAATGCCATTTATGTACGTATACATGTATTTATTTACAGAATGAGGTCAAGCAGGGGTGCCAAACTCATTTTTGGTTGAGGGCCGGATCGCAGAAAATGTCCCCTTGTGCGTGCCGAATTATTTTTTGCTAAACCCTGACACCTTTGAAATCCATCGCTCATAATTACAGTAATATTAACCATACAATCTACAATATAAGTGACAAAAACCTGAGAAAGAACATGGATAAATAAAGTCGCCATTAGGTGGCAGTAAATGCCCTTCATTTTGAGTGATCCATTGACTTATTGGTTAAAAAGATTGATTCAAAACAGCTGAGTCCTTAAATATTTGTTGAGAAACAGCCAGTGATTGCCTTTATGAATGGGCCAGTGCTGCTCGGAAACGCACAACCGGTTGGCATTGTTAAAACATTTTTAAACAGACAGCATTGTGACGACAATTGTAACATACTTAATACTAGCTTACTAATACACTTCTGTTTGTTGAACTGTTGTATAAAATCTATCGCTGACATTCTAGTTATAACGTTAGTTGGATATCTCGCTCTCTCTATCTCTGCTGACCTGAGGCATAACATCAACGTAAATACATGAGCAATTTGTTTCAAATAACTTTAAATTAAAAACTAAATATTGTAGCCAATACACATTATTTAATTTTCTAAATTAAGTATTATTTATCATATAAATACCCTGACCTAAAGGGACCTAATAGTGGAATAAATATGAGATTGAGATGAGATTATATATTTCAGGAGCTCCTCAGTGTCGTTCAGTGCTTGTTTTTCTGTTTTTCAGATTCAGGTCAGATTTCTGTCTTCAGGATCCTCAGTTTTCTTCTGGCAGCTTCTCCGTATCTGCTGTCTACAGTCGTGCTGTTGGTCAAATACTACAGAGAGAGAGGTAAGACTTCTGTCTGATCTGTCTCTCCTCAAACCATTCACATTCACTGACAGACAGACCTTTACTCACGTTACTCAGTCTTATATCTGTTATATAGATTATTATTTACACAGAACTTATTCATAAGCAAGCTGCAGTACAACAGAAAGTGTTGACTTGAAATACATGTTTTGTGTGTGTGTGTGTGTGTGTGTGCACGTGGGATGTATCACCTTAGGGATACCAACTGTCCCCACAAAGATAGGAATACCAGTAAATGGGGGACCAGTGGGGACATTTGTTAGGTCTCCATGAGGGAACAAGCTTGTAAAACAAACAGAATGAAGTATTTTGAAAATGTAAAACTGCCTGTAGTTTTCTGTAAGGGGTAGGTTTAGGTGTAGGGTGAGTGTAAGACAATACCACATACAGTCTGTACAGTACAAACACCATTACACCTATGAAGAGAGACAACCCAGAAAACATGGACACACTACATGTGTGTGTGTTTGTGTCTCTCACAGTTACATCTACTGAAGATCACGACAGGTACGCTGTAACAGAGGAATAAACTTCAACCTGATATTTCATTTATTCTCTAAACCACACGTACAGAGTCACATGATGCTGGAGTCTCAGGCTGAAGGCTGAGAAACACTGAACATCGTCCTTCAATGCACTGGCCATGCTGTCATCCTCTCTGAAGCAGCTGAACGTCTGACCTGTAGATCAGAGTGATTGTTACTGTCTATATATTATCAAATGGAATAATTTACAGTGAAAAATACAAATGTAGCATTTGATTATATTATATATATTATTATTTAGTTCTATTTAGTTTTTTTTTATTTAGTTCTACTTAAAAACAAACAAGGCATAAAAAACAGGTTTCTGCATAAAATGTAAGTGACTTAATATTTTGTTACCTGCTTAATGATATGTTTATTAAACTATTAAACAGTTGTAATGGTGGAAAGGTTGTGTGAGGTTGCCTAACCTTTTGATTTTTTTCTTGCGTGTTTTGATTTCTCCTGAAGAGGCTGTGTGAGCTCAACTTTATAACATCAGTAACACAGTCTCACTCCCAGGTCGTCACATTTTGACGCTTGGTCAAGACCCATTTGTGTCACTATTTGATGATCAAGGAAGGGTTCATTTGTTTTTAATAGCGTCAGTATGATTTTTTTTTTATTTTATTATCATAATTAAATGATATATTGGAAAAGGATAACTAGAACCCAACACTGCAACATCCCCACAGCATTATCCTCCAGCACCATGTTTCACTGTGGGAATGCTGTTCTCGGGGTTGAATGCCTCTCCCTTCTTTCTCCAAACATAGGCAACATGTCTATGGCCAAAAAATGGGTTGTTCTTAGCAAACCTCACTCTAGCTTGGAGGTGTCTCTTCTTCAGGAGTCTTTCTTGGTCGGCAGCTCTCAGTTCATTCCTAGGTTTCTTTCCAAAGTTTTTGAAATCTTTCCCTTCCTGCCTCTGTCGGTCTTGTTCTCGACTGTCTCGGTCTCTTTAAACTTCTTGATAATGCTTTTCATTGCAGTTATTGACTCTTGAAAACACTTTGATAAACGTGTGTATCCTCCTCCATCTTTATGAGCATTAACAATTATGCATTAATATGAAGTGATGACAGTGCATATTGTTTTACTAGTTGTTTTGCAAGATACTAATCCTCAAGTTAAAGTGCAATTTAAATACGTAAATAGGTTCATTAGATTAATCAGGCAATGTCCCAAGACATATATTACTGTCTATTATTGTGAACATCGTGAATCTGTGTATGAGTGGGGTTTTTTCTGATGTTTAACAGCCTGCTGGGAAGTGTAGTTTTTGCCTGTTTTCCTCTTCTCTTGCTCTTCTCTCTCTGTCCTCTCACAGGAGCTTAATTACTGTCACCTGTCCCTCGTTAGAGCAGTGGAGAGGAGCTGGCATTTAAACAGAGGGAACTCACTGTCCATCAGAGAGAGCTTGCGGCCGGTCTGTTGTTCCCAATTCTTGTTGTTTGTAAGCCTTGGGTTTTAATACTTTCTTTAAGGAAGCTTGTTGTACTTGTAGTGTGTGCCCTAAGCTTTAATATAAATTTAATAATATATATTATATAAATAGAATTATGTTATTTATTTGAGCGTTTTGTTTGATAGGTAAGTTAGATGTATATTTCCTACTCTTTTGTTTGTTATTTTGGCTTTAACCCCCTCCCGAAGCTAGAAGCGTCTTATTTTCTCTTTTGAGTTATTTCTGTATTCTTTGTTCTTTTCTTATTAAATGACTGTATTTAAGATGTTACTTTGAAAATAAATTTCTTGAAGAGGTTCACTTGTGTGTGAGTACTGGGAATGCAGATGGACACAACTCTGACTCACGTTTTGTTTTCATACACTTCTTAATATATGCTACACCCCTAGAATAAGAAGGGGATGTAACGCTAATCATTTTTAAAGGGGCTAATAATATTGACCGTAGCAGGTATTTATTTTTGAATGCTTTTATTCAAGCAACTATAAGAAATCAGACTTTCTCTAGAAGAAACAAATAATAATAGGACGTAAAGTGAAAACATTCCCTTGATCTGTTACACATCACTTGGGAAAAATTCACAAAGTTAGTAGTTTCACGAATGTCGCAGTCTTGCTTCTTGGCAGAGACTATCGCTGCGTCTGAAATCACATACTACAGTAGGTACTAGGGATGAGCCGAAAGGAGCTTCTGCAGCAGTGAAGCTTTGAAGCTTTTGAGACGGTGCTCTGGTGTCCAATAAAATTACTACATCTACTGTGTCATTTGTTCATTGTGATGTCATTCTAAGGGTTATTTGTATATTTAATAAACAGATGTCATTAGAACGATGGTGCTGCATGTGTGTGCAGTGATACGCTTTCCAAATTTCATTATTGTTTTGCACAGTACAATGACTGTAATGCTAATCTAAGAGGTCTTTGTAACAGTGTAGATATAAATGGTATACATTATATTAATATCAGTAGTAACTCTCTGAAGATGATATTTAAATGCATAGTTTGAATACAAAAAATCTCTCAGTAATATTGGTCAACTGGATGATGATCAGGGGCCTTTACCAAATAAGCCAGGTTAATTTCAGTTAGTCCGACTTATTGCCAGTTAATTTTTAGTTTAAAATCAGTCAGACTATCTGCCATAATCCTGGCTTATCTGGTAAACTTGTTTTATGAAACAGGCCCCAGATCAGATCTGAATTATAACAAATAATGACAAAATGGATGTTTATACATGTGAAATGATATTTTCTACTACCACACTACAGCAGAAGATAGAAATAACTTACTTAAAACCATTTTTAGATGCTGAAAATAGTATTGATCTATCCAAATCCAAATCCAATATTAGATTTGAATCCGATCGGGGGCGAGAGTCGCGTGACGTCACTACTCTATAATATTTTCATGTAAATTATAAATTGTGTGTGTGTGCTGTGCAATAAGGAGCATGCATGAATGCATTAAATTTATGTAGCGCATGGATAATTTTGTGTGCATCTATTAATCATTTCGAGTCTAAAATCATTCCATACGTATGAGGCAGAGGTGAATATGTTGAGTATATTTCTTGAGTAGGTTGATTGTCTGAAAAAGAAGCTGCTGCTTACTATTCAAATGTGAGTTTTGAGCAGTGAAGGGTAGAGCTTGTTATATGTTGTATTTGTCTGAACACCCCTCACTTTTAGAACCATGAGCTTTATACAAATCAATGTGTTTCAGGAGGCGGGGCTTAGAGCAGAAGCAATAATGTACAGTATGTGGAAAATAATGTGTTTTTTTTTACCTTAAACCACATAAACATGTTGCATTACAAAAAATACAAAAAAATTGTAAAATAAATGTTAAAAATGTAAAAAACTAATTTCAAATGTATTGATGTTGATATTTCTTTGTTATTATTAACTATGTTTAATAATCAAGTATCACAAACTATTTTAGTATGTCACAAGTAAAGTTGTCCACATTAAAATATAAATATAAAGAATTTGAACAATATTTAAAAGTAAACTACTTATATCTGAAATGTAGCTTGATAAACAGAAGTGCATTATTTAAAAGTGTGCTATGAACGCTTTTATATGTTTGTATATCATCTGTGTGTTGGAGTAATTATAATTTTAGTCTTGCTTGTTTTCTCCCTACTGACACAGTCCTCTCGATTCATCTCAGGGTTATTTAGGGCAGTGACATACAGTATATCTAAAATATTTAACAATAATAATAATAATAATAATAATAATTTAAAAGGAGCTACATGCTATAGATGTTAATTGTACTGTACAAAGTGAAAATAACATATTTTCTAATCAATAGATGCTATTTTACAGAGAGGGAGGCATCTTTATTAAAGCAAGTGGCACCTATTTAAATATTCTTCAATGAGGAGAATGAGGATGAAGAAGCAGTGGAAGATGATGATGAGCAAGATAACCAGGGACAGGAGGAGGATAACGCTGTAAATACTAGAACTGTATTATCTGGACACTGTTAACATTAAGTGGAAAATAACAATAGGCTCTGTTTGCACTTTGTAAAAATATCTATTTCTTTGCAATAAATTTAATAGTAGATGCTGTTTATAAACACCTTTTAAATATTAAATGCAGGGATGGCCCGTGGCATAGGCAGTATAGGCAAACGCTAAGGGCGCCGAACATCCAGGGGGCGCCAGAAATGGAGGAAGAAAAAAAAGTGTCACTTCCACTATTCCTAAAACTAGTTGGTATTATGACTTCAGAAAAGAATAAGCCCACATTAATTTAACTACATTGCAAAGTGTAAAAGAATGAATTTCTTGTGTCTTAGGCGCTAATTATTTCCCGTTGGTAACCGCCAAATCTGTCTTAGACAATA
>JAUYWG010000038.1:10558530-10575405 GCA_034779775.1 Enteromius afrohamiltoni
ACACACACACACAGTTCATGGAGAGCTGGAGTGCCATCCAGAGCTGGTAACATGTACATTATGTATAAATGTATATATTTAACTTATGTGTCAGAGGAGACAGTGTGTGTGTGTGTGTTTAAATGAGCTAACAATGTTGCAGTTCTTAAAAGTGTCCAACTATGTTATATTTTTTGTATATAACTGTTATTATAATTATATTAATGGTATTAAAACAATATATATTACTATATTATTATTATATTATAATATAACTGTTACGTTTTACGTATTGATTTATTTTTCTTTTTTTAATAGCCAGAATGCTGCCTTTCATTTACTTTTATGGTATAATTTATGTCCACGCAGGGTGGAGTTTTATATCTCTTAACATTTTCAAAATTAAATTTGAAGGGTCATGAAATGAGTTTATGGATAATATGTCACTTACATTGCAGTTATGCAGAGTAGATCTAACTTGAATAACCTCTACTAAATTATCAACACAAGTATAACACAAGCTGTAAAAATACATTTTATTAACAAAAAATAGACAATAGTGCTAAACAACCACCGGGCCAAAAGTGATTAAATTGAATGCTGATCTGCAGAGTTACATTATCTAAGGAAAAGATAAAATGTTGCTACTCTGAAACAAGTAAGGACCTTATTATGCATCAAACAAATAAATATAATTATTTGTTATCAACTGCAATCAGCTCAATCAGCTTCTATGATCTGCTATAGTACAGGCTACATTCTCAAGTGAAAAAAAGGAAAATAAGGGGAAACTCATAACCCCTTGTAGACACAGACATAGTATGTCTCCGAATTATGCAAGTGCAGGATGGAGAATTTGCTGAGTAATACTGAAACTTCATGTCACTACTGTAAAGACATATACTGTAACACTGAAGGATAGTGAAATCAAAAGTTAACTCTTCAGTTTAATATGTACCTTAGTTTTTATTCTAAATATTTTTCACATGATAATATTTGGTGATCAGACATTGATGGTGCAGTGCTGTTGCCAAGTTCTTTCAATGGAAAGCAGCTAAAGTTTGTTTGAAAAGTTGATAAATGTTACTAGAATACAGAAACTGTATTGCTGTCATCATTTTCTCACCCTCATGTTGGTCCAAAACTTTATGACCTTTACTTTCTTCTGTGAAAACAAAAGAAGAGAATACCAACACATTTTGGTTACATTGATTTTTACTGTATGGAAAAAAATCTTTTGAATTTCTCACAAATATCATTTTTTATGTTCCACAGAAGAAATATATTCATACAGGTTTGGTTTGGAATGACATGACGATTAGGTAATGATGACACGTTTCATTTTGGGGTGAACTGTCCCTTTAAGAACTTTTAAGAACATTTGGGAAAAGTTAACACCCAACTTATGTAAGACATTGATATTTATCTTTAATCCGGCTCTTATAGAATTAACATTTTACTTCAATTAAATGAATTAATCATAACTAAACATTAAAAGAGAAAGAATCTATTATAGCAATTCTGTTAATTTATCTTGACTTTTGTCCTAATGACATTTACTATAATTCTTGCCTAGAATATTTGGACTATTTTTAGCAAAAATATTTAATATACAGGAAATATTACACAACTAAGGGCGATGTCATTTCTAACCACGGGAATCAAAGGGATTGATCAAAATAGTGTAGACTATAAAAGCTATAAGCCTTTGGATTCAGATTCACTCAGACTGTTGTCACATTGGTCAAACATGAACCGGTCCATCTTTCTTCTGTCCTTGGTCTTTCTGAGCTGCCTGACTTTCTCTGAGGGTAAGATTTTTTTCACACCTTATCTTGACATTAGGCATACACTTATACATTTATGAGTTCTATGGATATTGTAATTTATAAACGATGATAGGAACATTTGTATTTAAAATACAATATTAATGTTCAACCAACATTTTTTTAATCATGTCAAATGAAATCATGTGCTTTACAGTTTTGTTATCTATAATAAAGGAGACAAAGCACATTAGGTCACGTGTTCTCAAGACTCCAGAGAACTAGTTTTTGACTAGATAATACATATATAAAGATATAAGATATAAAAAATATACTTGTACATCCAAATTAGTTTTTACATTTTTTTTTGTCCTTTTTAATGGACTCCAACTCAGAGACCAACAAATCTGAGCATAACAAAGTCCTGTTACAGGATGCATATTTTGTGTAGCTAGCACTATTGACCATTGGCAGGCAGTATAATAGCTCTTATGCATGTGTTGTAAAATTAAGAGTCTTGTTGACTTTGGCTTTGACGAAACAATGTTACAATTGTTTTTAATGCTGTGAAACACTAACTTGACTCAGGCAGTGAAATTGCATAAAGATTTTTTTTTACAGAATTTTTACAGTTTCTCGCTCGAGTTCCAAATCAAATATAGCAGCACAATTTCTTTTTTTTTTCTTTTCCAGATGCATTTAATTAATCAGTCCAATACATTTTGGACCAAATTATTGTTAATGTACATTATGACTTCACTGTATGCTGAAAAATGATGTATTGTGCATGTCTTCATTTAAGTTATGTTTTTTCTTTTGTGTGGTTTGATCTAATTCTTCTTCTGCTTTATAGGATAGCTATAATAAAAATGTAGCATAATTTTCCTCATATTTATTCCTCAAATTATTTTTATCTGTAATAATTAATAATTAATTTGTAATAATGAGCAGATTTTTTAGAATTGCTCTTCATAAGAGTGAGCAGACAAACATGAGCAGCAGATCCAACAGGTCGCTAAAGAATAAGTGTAGCATCTAGTGTTACTCTATTTTTTTCAGCTTTATCTTCTTACTTCTTCATCTCTGCTTGTAGGTCAGCGAATGTTCTCAAGCAGCCGATGCCTGTGCTCCGGAACATTTGACGTTCTGAGGCTTGGAAACATCAAGGGCTGGAAAGTTCACAAACCAAGTACAAGCTGTAACACCACTGAGATTATGTAATGCAATTTTAATGTGATGTTTGTGTGTGATCAGCAGATTTCTCAAATGATGTAAACTAATTGCTTTATATTTTGCACACAGTGTGATTTTGAAGAAACCTCGCAGAGAAGTCTGCCTGAATCCTAATTCAAAACTGGGGCGCAAACTGCTAGAAAATAATGAAAGCTGAGTGCCAACACATCAGATCATTCATCAGATGAATAAAACGCTGAGAAATGTCCAGGGTTACTTTTATGGTTGTGGCTTTGAAGAGAAGGGGAAATTGTGACTCTCAAAAAAAGTGAGGCTATAATTAAATAAAAGATTACAATAAGACATTAGCCAATGCCAGCAGATTAAATTAATGACCCAACACTATTACTGATATATTAACACAGTCTTACGACCAATTCGTACTTATTCGTACGAGGTCTCAAACTCGTGACGTGAATTTGTCTAAAATCCTGTGACGGGTAGATTTATTTTCTTTTTTCTTTTTCTTTGTTGCAGTGTTAGGCAGACACCTACTGTATGTTTTTCTTACATCAAATTAAAATTCAGTAGGATTAGAATTATTTGTCCAACACTGTATGATTTTTTTTTTTTTTATTGGAGTGAATGTTCATACTGTTTATTATAACTAACAATTTTAATTAAATATCCATTCATGTTGAATTAAGGAGGTCTTTTAGGGTATCTGGTCGAGCTACTGCCTTTTGCTGTTTTCAATGTTTCCAGTAAAGAAGCCTTTAAAACTCTAATAAAATATGTTGGTATAATGGTATAGTTTGTCCAATATGGAGTGTTATTTATAAAAAAAATTAAATAAAAAAACTAATATATTTAGGCACATGCACACAAACAATTACATAATTTTGAGATGATCCAAAGAGCAACTTAAGCTTCAATAGAAGAATATTTGACCATCTATTAAGTAACATAATACATAATCATATAAATATGTCACATAATACATAACCATATAAATAAATTATTCATATAAATCATATGAATAAATGATACATTTCATATGAAGTTTTCATTTTGCAGTTGTGAATGTGATTCGTTGCAAAAGAACTGACAGGGGATCTTTCTTGATTTTATAATTTCAGGTAGGCTGTAGAAGACGTACCATAGCACTTAAAGAATTTGTGTAACAAAATTTAAGATACTGTATATCCGTATATGGTCAACCAGTATCACACAAAGGGTGCAGGTTTTTTCTCCTAAAAGTAGTCTGCCTCAAAAGACGATCTACGATTTTAAAAATGGCTTTATAAAGGTAAATAAAAGGTAAAAAATCAATTAAAACTTATTGGAAAACTTATTGATTAATTTCCATCACTACTGTGAACTGACCATTAAAAAACTTTAGGAGTCAGGCTAGCACAATAGCAAAATATCGTCTGATTATGGATATCGATCAAATCATTATTTATTAATTTTGTCAATATCATAGACCGCTACTGTTAAGATAACAATATGACAATTAACAAAGCAGTTTCCCAAATATAATTAGACATCATTACGTAGCTAAGGTCAAAATAAAACCTAATGCTTCTTCTGTCATACATTTCTCCTGTGACCAGTCATTGCATTAAAATTAAAATAGAACTGTGTAACAGTAGCTGTGTAACATTCAATGGATAAATGCTGTTTGTTAGGCTATATTTACCACTAGATGGCAGTACATTATGGTTGTTGTTTTTTTTGTTGTTGTCGTTTTTTATCGCAAAACATAATACAGACGCTACATAATCAGGGACAATATTATTGTATCCCTAACAGTATTTACATCAACAACAACACAAACATGGGTTTGCATAAACAGACATAGACAAATACATGTCTTCATATGTCTTTATAAAACATTAACAATTTTGTGCTTTGTTGTTGTTGTTTATGAAGGCAATAGCAAAAGGGCTAGCAATTTTCCATTGTCCAGATGCATTTAATTAATCAGTCCAATGCATTTTATTGTTGTTGTTTATTTCACAAGTTCTCACTTCCTCAATTAATAACCAATAATGAGCATGTTTGACAAACGGGAGCAGGCAGAGAGCCTGGCGGACTCCGAGCCCGAGAGGGATTAACCCCTAGGAGGTGAGGGCTAGGAAGAGCTCGGAACCCAGCCTGGTCACCGCATGCCCCCCGGGAGGGGAGGAGAGTGGAATAACAAATCCAATTAGTGATTAGATCGGCGGCAGCTGGTTATCATTCGTGCGTGCTCCTCCCAAAATTAGTTTAGTTTAAAATCACGTCTAAAGGATGAAATTAGAGAGTTAAGTTCAGCAAGGAAAAATATTATTATATACTTATGGATAAAGAATTCTGCATACAAATAAAGATGTTAACAACATCATAGAGAGAAACATGTTTTGTTTTCATCATAACAGATAAAATCTTTGAGGACAAAATTGTGTTTATATCAGCAAAAATATAAAAACTTAACATCAGCACAAAAAAATGCTACAATCAAAAAATAAATAAGGCAGCAGTTTCTTCCATAAGGCCACAAAATTACCTGTTTTCAACAATGACAGAATATGTAGAAATGGAAGGATTAAGATTTGTGTGAAGGATTTTATAATGGACTTCCTTCACCTTGCTAGATATAGAAAACTTACTTTGGCAAAAGCCAGTCTTTCCCCCAAACTACATCAGTTAAACTAATTCCTGTAGAATTTACCTCTGGGAGTAATCTTTATTTTTATTTGAAAAAATTGGATATGTCAGTTGTTATATCTAAAAAAGTTAACACCACCCCAAAACATATAACATTGCACGTACTAAACATTAGGTGACTTTAAGCTAATTGGATTAAACCTGCTATCATAGCTTTTATCAAAACACTGCAATCGTTTGGTGGAACTGAGAAGAACTTTGGACTATGAAAGGCAGTGGGTAACTTGTTAGGTGACACATTCAAGTTCATTCAAAAAATATTTGGATTCGCAAGGCATCTCTTTAGCATGTTTAGTTTAATTGTTTATGGTGAAAAAAAAAACTTTTTTATTTGTGAGGCCTATTTCTCCAAATGAAATCTAAAACTAACTTTCTGTTAGCTTTGTTATCTATAAATGAAATGGCAAAAGTGACAAATATACATATCACTATGACGCTAACAAAAACAGGGCAGTAAGGATATGGGATAAATAATCTCATAAAAGACTTTTTATTTATTTGGTTCCCTGATGAGTAATCTGTGAAGTATAGTATGAGTCATATGTGAACTGGAGAAATGAGTGGAGCCTTATGTGGTCCCCTTTGAGTCCCCACATGCTTAAACATCAGCGCATGCCCTTAAAACCAGCAGCATCTACTTCATGATCGGAAATATTTTTAAAGCCGCAATAGGCCTACTACCCACGTATATCATCTATCAGTGAATTTATTTAACAAATAGCTTGGTGTTGTGGATATTGTGGCTAATGCTTTAAGAAAGTGACTGAATGTCAAACTGCTGTTTACTATTCTAATGAGCTGGAAAGCCCCGTTGGTGATTATTCTGTTAATGGCAGTAGAATAATTCAAAGCCATGTTTCCATTATCCTGTCATACTCTACAGCATATTAGGAAAAAATGATAAACGTAAGAGATTGAGTTAAGTTTGTGGGGGGGGAAAGAGCATATCAAAATCTCTGAAGTCTTTGGGGATATGTAGACAAAAGAGTGTACAATAACCCTGATTTGTAATGTCTTTTAAAACAGTGAATTTTAGTCTTTTTGATTCATATAGGCAAAACATTTTACAGTACCATATTCAACATTTTATTTTTTAAGTTTAGAACCAAAAAAAAATTAATAGCCTTTTATGATGTCAACTTGCAGCCCCTTGTGAGTACAGCCCCAGTTTAAGTACTATGTTTTAACTCAATAGGCAAAAAGATGGTTCTCCTTTTTTATCTTGTTAACCATATAATGGTGAATGTGTATCAAAACAACTCGACACAGAACAGAAAAGGAACAGAAAAAGTGAAGGAAGCAACAAATTTAACTGTAAAGAATACTTAGAATGAGTGAAGAAGTAACCTAACCTAAGTAAGCAAAATGTCAGGTTTAATTAACTTCAATTCTGCAATTTTTCTGCAATCAGCAGGATGTTTCCAGTATGTTGGTGTTTAGCTTTGTTAGGCTTTATGAAGATCCCTTTAAAACTGTCTTTTCCTTTCAGTTGTTTTTAATGTATAGATAACAAATATATAATAATAATAACTATAAAAAATCATCAATAATATGTCACTTTTATTATTTTGTTATATTATTATTATATTTGTCCCAGAGTTTTCAGATAACTGTAGGCTACTTGTTTTCCTAGTAGACAAGAGTGGCAATAACAAGCAAAGCATTAGATTGCCACGGCTGATGCCTGTCACTGAATTACATTGTAATCTTTTACATGGTAGTATTACGCAATTTTCGATGATTACGTGATACTAACACGGAATTATGCATTAAGAATACGTGGTTATTTCACGCAATTCTGAGACATTTGATACCTATGATGAGAAATCTATGTAATGCTGTTGTGCACAGGGGCGTAGCAACCGGGGGGGACGGGGCGGACACGTCCCCCTCACTTTTAGAAACAGGTGATTCTGTCCCCAGCACTTTTTTTTGACCTAGCGCCCATATTTCCGCCCGTATTGTCTGATTTGTTAGTTAGATTTGAGTGAACGAACGTTTAGCCAATCACAGCGCGAATCTCTTGGGCGTCTGCCATGAGTTTCAAATCTTGTTGCTCTTGTGAATCTCGTGAATACACCCTAGAAAAAAGCAGAGGACTATTACATCCTTTTTCAAACACACAGTGTGAGTGTGTATTACAGAATATTGCGATGACACCAATCACACGTTACCGTGTTATGATGTTATGTCGAAAGACAACAGACCCTGTTCTGTGCACCGCGTTGCTTAAAATTCAGTGCGATCAATATTTTGATGCTGTGAAATAACTAATGTTTTATTCAGGGTTTATAATACTGTATGAACACTTGTGGACCACATCTCCATACCGTCCCCCATCAGTTTTAAATTGGTTGCTACGCCCCTGGTTGTGCATACAGCAAATGATCGAGTGAAGGGAGCTGACTTAAAAAGTCAGAAATTAGTTAAAATGTAATTTCTACCACATTATTTAGAAAAAAATGTAAAGAACGACAGAACTGTAATGCATGTAAAATAGCCTATACAACAGTGCTTGTCCATTTCTAAGCTATAATTTTGCCATATCTTTAAATAAAAATGTATTATTGTTCACAAAATATGTATTAGAATACATAATTTACTAGATTTATGAGAATAAGGTGCATAGAAAACAAACAAACAAACAAAACCAGATGAACGCTTGAGTATCATTCTAAAACACACATGGGAGGATGCTTCTTTTCCAGGTTCATGTAGGCTGATAAAAATGTAGACAAAAGGTTACTGTAAAAGTCAAAGGTGAGTCAATCTCTTGAGATCTCTAGAAACAATGATTCTGATAAATTAAGATTATTAAACCAGGGTATATTAAAATCCTTACTCATTACTAATCATTACTTGTATAAAACTAATTTCAAATCCCTCCAGCATTTTTCAATGGGATTTATATCTGGACAATTTTCTTGTTATTCAGAACAATTTTAGAAGTGTTTAGGGACATTTTCTTACTGTCCCACGGCCTTTGATTAAGGTACTATTAGATGCTGAGCTCATTATGCCATTTCATTTATGGTAAAAATTAAATGTAACAGAGACAATTACGGTAAAAACGCACAAGCCAGCACTTGTTCAAGGCTCTGAAAATAGACAATATATTCAGCTTGACAAAGGCAGCATTTTCAGTTCCTTATTTTGCAATTTCTGTCTGTCCAATTGTGTTTACCCTCGAACTATTTTGGTAAACAGGTTTCAGTAAAAAATTTTACACTAATTAATCATTCAGTCCAGAAAAATTCCCATCTAACGGGAATCTAAGTCTAAGCTTTAAGTATACTTGAATGTAAATACTATTTATATTATTTGCATCAATCTTTTACTACAGATCTTTATTGGGAAGATGTCATGAGGTTCGTTTCTTTTTTTTTATTTTTACTTTTTACTTTAGTTTATACACACACACACCCTTCTTTATACTACTTTGTGGAGTCCTCTTCAAAATTATAATAAAGAATGTTGGTAAAACTTTAGAATAAAGAACACTTATTTACTATTAACTGCAACTTTTCCCTCAATAAATTCCTAAGTTGCTGCTTATTAATAGTTTGTAAGGTAGTTGTTATGTTTAGGTATTGGTAGGTTTGTAGAATAAGGTCATGTGGAATATAGCATTAATATCTGCTCAATTACATTAATAAATGGCTAATATTCAAGTAAAATGCATGTTAATAATCATGTATAGTTAAGATGCCCTAAAATAAAGTGTTACCAGAATGTTTTATAGAATGTTAAAATTCAATATATGGACCTAATCTACACCAACCCTAAACTTACCTGTCACAGAAACTTCATTTTAGCATATATACATAAGAACGTTAGATGTAAGAAGGTTAAAAGGTTCTTATAACTTTCTTATGTAAATATCTAAAATTGAAAAAAAATATATAATAAAATGCATATCTATTTAAATGGTAAACATTCTGGTAACACTTTGTTTTAAGGTGTTCTTGTTACACAATGTTACAAGTACTAACAAGACTTCCATAATATTCTTATTTTTTCTTACTCTGGAAGTCAATGGTCTCCCAAAACAGCCTAGTTACAAACTTTCTTCAAAATATCTTTCTTTTTGTAAAGGAGAGCAAAGAAATTCATACACGTTTGGAACTACTCAAGGGTGAGTAAATGATGAGAAAATTTTTTATTTTTGTGTGAACTATTGCTTCAAATTTAACAGATGACAGCCTAATTCATTACAAACCTTTCTACATACCTGTCCGAAAAACATCAGGTTGTTGATTGTGGCCTGATGAATGTTGGTCCACTCCTCTTCAATGGCTGTGCGAAGTTGCTGGGTATTGACAGGAACTGGATCCAGATCCAGAGCAACCCAAACAAGCTCAATGGGTGAAATCAGGGCCAGCCCTGGCCAATTTGCTGTCCTAGGCGAGATTTTAGCTGGTGCCCCTACCTCAACACACTCCCACCCCTAAACCTACCTGTTACAAAAATTATTACATGACAAAAACATGTCATTTAAAACATGAGCACATGATCCCGTCTTTTTTTCTGCTGCATCATTCTACAAACTGTATAACATCAACCCTAAACTATGCCTACATATTTGTACAAACGACCTATATGGGCATATTAGTTGGAGGACAGGTTGAACTTGATTAATTCAAGTTCAAGAAGTAATTCAAGAATTACACGATTACAAAATCGTAGATCTCTGGAATTCCAAACATTTTAACATTTTAAACTACACTAGGCCAACAAAAAGTTTGTTCCAAATTTTTACCTTGTCTACTTTAACATTATCATCATCATTCATTACACAGTTTTACCTCTGTCTTTGTCCCAGTTTTCTTATCCTTCTCCTCTTTTTATTTCTTCCCTGAGCACCAGCGGGCTTCGGTCTTTTTGACATTCTGGTAGATGTTCACTGATAAATTGTCAGGTAACTGATGCATGTGAAATTGGCTGCACAAGGAAAGATAGATCATGCGTAGAGTCAGGAGAGCAATAAAATATTTTTTTTTTTGTGGGACAAGCTCTCTCTCTCTTTGTAATTAAAAAATAAATTGTAAAAAAAAAAAAAACACTCGTTTTGGCGCACTTAGCATTTGCCTATTCCACCTATGCCCAGGGCTGGACCTGGGTGAAATGTTCGGTGAGTATGCTGGCCATGAAAGAACTGGGTTGTTTTCAGCTTCCAGGAATTGTGTACAGATCCTTGCAACATGAGGCCATGCATTATCATAGGCCTTTTCGGTACATAGAAAAAGTCTTTGATCTTTGAAAAGTTTTGCATTTATAATTTTGTTCAGTACACATACATTTTGTTTATGCTGCTTGAACTTTGACATATTGTATCACAGTATTATTATGCATCAGCTTTAGAACAAAGCTTTGTTTTGTCTGTGACAGTGAAGTCAGACCCCACAACACAAATGTCAAATGACAGTTTAGTTATGTTAACCATATCTGAGAGAAAACTGTGGGCACAAAATGTAGTTCAAACCACTTTTGGTGCTGTAAAGTTAAGGGGAACATCTCCCTCAAAGCAAAAAGCAAGAAACTGAAAGTTAGATTTCACATCATTTCAAGAGAAAGAAAACCAGGTTCCAAAGTGAAACAGTAAATGCATTTCTTCACAGATTTTAGACACAATTGTGATAAGAACTATTCACCTTAAAAATAACTTGTTTGGAAAATGTTTTTATGCATCATTCCATGTATTTCCACCATTAGTACCTCAATAATGTATGAGTATGTCGCCTATTTCTACTCTTTTTATCTTATTGCATGCAGTAAGATATATATGAGGGTTTATAACTAATAAAAAAAAAAAAAGAAAATAATAAGACAAAAAAAAAATTCTTGCCATTTGCATTGCATTACAAATTAAGATTCAAAAGTAAATAACTTTAACATATTAAATTCTATAATTGGAATGAATGTGATTATCCACCCACCACATTTAAGAGTAAAGTTATATAATTATTTTCCATGACAATACAATTCCAGCTCATATGCATATTATTCTGCACCCACTTGCTATTGTTGGTTTATCACTTCCTCTTCTGAGCATCAATATATACTTGGCAGAAGACGCCTCTTGTTCTAGACTTGCTTCAACACAACTGATCTCAGCCAACATGTCACTGCTCTCTTACGTACTGCTGGCGGCTACTGCAGCGTGCTGCTTCAAAACTCTCTGTGGTAAGATTATTTGATTTAATTTGTTTTGTTTTATTTTTTTATTTTGTTTTATTATTAATTCATGTGGTGTTTTTAGAAATAGATGTCTGTATTCTAACCCAGATGCTTTCGAAGTTTAAAAGGTGGATCTGTTAAAGGTTAAAATGTGCTAGAATTTACTGCAGGTGAAATGTGAACTGTTGTTGCAATCAGTTTTTTTTTTGTAACAAATTAGCCATTCGTTCTGCATTCTTTATTTCAGATAAAATGGTAACAACATTGTTCTTTAGAGAAATATAATTTTAATTCTATGTCTTTCTTTAGCATTGCCAATGGAAGGCTTTGGTTCCAACAAATGTCAGTGTGTGGCCACCACATCAGAAAAAATCTTACCTCGGCATTTCAAGAGAATTGAGATCATGCCTGCAGGAGCAAACTGTCGCAAAGCTGAGATCTTGTGAGTCATGATGTTTTGCCTTTTCACGTTGGTGGCACAAACACTTCCATCACAGACATGAGAGAAATGTGCAAAAGATTGCATGTTTCCTCTGTTCTGGCAAACCTCAGCGCTCTCAAAAATTATTAGCCCACACAGCTCTCAGACAAATGTCAATTGTTGCCCACACATATTAAGCAGATTTGTGTAAGACAGGCACATATTGTCACATACGTTTATTAAATCTTTTTTAATTCCTTAGGATTACCAAAAATAACAATCAAGTAGTTTGCATAAACCCTGAAGCACAATGGATCAACAATTTAATCTCAAAAGTAATGAGGTAAAGTTTAAGTCCTAACTTCTAAAATCAAGTGCTTAAGTTTGTTTTTCTTTCTTTGTATCATCTAAAGGCTTTCTTCTTTTTCCCACAGCAAAAAAGCTGCAAAAGGAATTCCTGTGCCCACTGTGGCATAAATCAACTTAAATCAACAATAAATCAACAATGTTATATTTCCTACTTTTTACTTATTCTTTGTATTTAAACAAATTAAAAACTGTCTGTCTACAAATATGTCTGTATCCAAAAAGTATTATTTTCAAATAAAAATCTCACAACCTAATTTTTTTTTTAAATAACATCTTTATTGCCTTTAAGGTGGGAAACTAGGACACAATTTTTTTGTTTCACAAATGGGCCACATGTAGCACCATTTAAATCCTTTTCCCAGTATCACCAGCATATGTGTATAGACTAAATAATAGTTACAAAATGTTTCCTCAGCTGAGGAGAAACTGCAAAAAAAGAAAAAAGAAAGTCTCAAAGTCATTGTCAAAATCCAGTGATTAAGTCTTATCATCACATTGGGAAAATGCTTGTTTTTGGATATTCTAATTATTGGGTCTCAAGGTTCTTGTCAAAACAATGCTCTACATCATTTTACAATAATGCAAGTTCTCCTTTCATTTGAATTTCTCATAAAGACTGACCTCAAACCCTATTGCCTAATACACATTCAATGAAAGACTACTATTTTCCTTATTATTACTAGTTTAAAAATACTGTCTATTTAACAATCGGGATTAAAATAACTGTCCAGTTAGACCATCTGCCAAGAAAAAATATAATCTGCTTGTTCAGTAGGGATTTCCGTGGGGAGAACATATAAAAGTATCCATCAGAAAACCAAAACACTGCTACCACTAACCAGGAAAACAAATGGTAATTTTCTCAACTTCATAACAGAAAGATTTATCACTGCTGACCATGACATGTTTCAATAACAACAACATTATAACTTGATCACAGCCACATTAGAAGTCATCGTGTCTCTCTGGTGAAGAGAAGAGATGGACAGATGAATGGATGAGTGGATGGAAGGGTGCTGGTGCTGGCTCACTCTGTAAGCGTCTTGCTTTCACAGGCAGTGCTGCTGTAGAAAAGATGGTTCAGACTAGGCACGGTTTGATAAAAGAGGAATGCTCTACTTATCAATCAGTTTGCATAAGAGACAAAAAGTGAAAGCACTCATGCTCACATGGCGTTCCACTTTTAGAAATGACGCAATGTCAAATATTGCACAGGATTTCCCTATTAAATACTTTGCTGACTAAAAAACCTAATCAAAAATGACATTAAGTTTAACAGGGATGGGAGTTAATCAGTGTGGTAATTGTTTGTTTTCTAATGGCAGTTATAAGTAACATGCAGCAAACAAAGTCCAACACTTAACAGACCACATCAGCACCTTTAAACGTTCCTTAAGATACATTTTACTCATACCAGCTCAACACAGAACAAGGCACAGTCTGCCAAAGCATGTTAGGAAAGCTATAGCTTTGTCCAAATAGACATTGTATGTGATACTGGATGTGTCGAACGGCCAGCACTACCTATTCTCCTCACAGGTTAAACATCATGAATGCTGCAGGATTTTAACTCAATAAGCTTTAAGCATTGAATATTTTGAGGATTGCTAGCTTGAACCAAGGACTGTTGGTTTATTAAAAGTCAGAATTAATGCGGGCAAATGTTTCCAAAGTAGTCATTTGATAACACTAATGCCACTGCCATCAAATAAATACTTTAGAAAATGTATGTTTTTGCCCAAATCATCAGATTATGCATGCAGTGCACTACAAACCCGGATTTAGTCTTGATAAGTTGACACTAGCTGCTTAAAAATCAGAAGAAACGCAGATTTGAGTTGACAGAGTTCACAGAAAATGGCATAGTGTACGATGGGCAGATATATTTGTACGTATGTATATTTTGCTTTGTATTTTGCATCATTTTTAGTGGCGTGGAAATGTCTCCACAGAGCCTATTGCAGCAAACTTTATATATTTCACATACTTTTGGAAATCTAGAATTTAGTTGATCCTGATTACCGCCCGTTGTCACAGTTGGAAATATATGACAGCTTTATTCCATGAGAGGGTTAGGTGCCACAGAATCTTTGTTTCCACGTGGAACGTTTAAGAACGCTATATGCCTGTCTCCTGGAACTTCAATTTAAATTCAACTAATCAGTTGACGACTACTGAAGTGATTCTAATTTTGTGTGGCATATGTATCAGACATTCAGCCATTAGACCATGTGTGTGATGCCTGACGACAGTTTCACACTGCACGCGTCAGCAGGGCAGGAGCGGCGCACACCTCTCTCTGCGTCTGTTCTGTTCAGCGAGAGACTGAAAGGAGCAGGGCTTTCAGTTAAAATATGTATTATGTTGCTTCTAACTCTATTTTACATGCAAATATAGCCAGAATCACAGCATTGCCATTGTTTATATTTTATGTGTATTTTATTTTATCAAACAACGGCTTGATTATAAATCAGGATATTAATCCAGATTAATATCTTGTAAATTAGAGTTAGTAGGCCTAATAATGGGGTGCATTTCAGTCACTATTTCATGTTTTTCTGACAACAGACACCATTAAATTTATCAATGAAAACAGTTATATTGAGAATTTGGCTGCATTAAAATACATTATATGGCTACGGAGAAGCAAGATAATATGACGCACTGACGTAATGAATATGCAAATTGACGTATGACGTCTTCTAGCGACTTTTCAAGCTGGATTTAGCTACTTTTGATTAAAAACACTGCGTTTGCCACACGCAGCTGAACCGCGGCTTGTACTGCAATAAGCCATATACAAGCTGTTGTATTTACCAGCAATATTTTCGAACACTGTGCTTTAATTTATGTAATTGCCAACATACTTTATGTGACTGCCTTTTTAGAATTTACACAATAAATTTGAGCAAAGTTCTCAATATTTGTATATGAAAGAATAGCAGAGCCTGTCAGGAAAAACGATGTCTAACCCTTCTCACATGTTGTATAGGAAATATTATATTTTGCGTGCAGGCTTGCGTGCAGATTCTAGATTGAATAGGTTACGCTTTGAGGATCCAAGACAAAATTAGGAAAGATTTCCAACAACAAAAAAAGCGTATTTGGATTGAATAATTGAATTGAAAAACTAATCTTACAGCTAACAAATGCCTCTAGTTTTATTCATTTAACAGACATTTGAAGTTTGGGCAAAAACTCGTGTAAATTGTGCGTTTTTGTGCATTTTATGGCATTCATATGGTGAGCGTGAAAAGTGAAATACATCAATTACACGTTTATATGGTAAAATCTGTTACTTATCGTGTTAATCGGGTCAGTTTAAATCAAGAACAAGGCACTGTCACTTTAAATCAGCGTCAGCGGCGCAGCCAAAATAGACTCGGCGCCGAAACTATCGCGGCACTGACGCTCCTGCGTGCTGTGTGAAAGCACTCATCCGTTAACATGAGCGCCGAAAAAAATACGCGCTGCTGACGTATGCAGTGTGAAACCGGTGTGAGGCTGAAATTATAATTCGTAATTTTGGATTAAGTTGCAAGCTTTGTATTTGAAATAATGCATAAAACATATATCACTGAATAAAGCACCATTTCCATCCAGGGAGTTAAAGAGAATAAAATCGTCACTTCCTAGCTCTGTACAAATAATTTTTGTATACAATCAATTGAATACAATTTAGTGCATGCAGACAAAACACGGGCATGTTATCTTATTTTTGGAGGCTGCAATTTCGAAGCGCAGTTCTGGGAGTTAATTACAAAGCACTTTGACAAAATGACAAAAAGCTTTTCAGATGCTGTGCAATGAGATCGGTCAGCTTGCAAAGTCTTTTTTGATTAGTATTAAGGAATTTCTTTGATAAAAATGTTTTGTAGTTTATGCCATGTTTTCTTATTGTATAAATGAAAATGAATACTTTTCCACAGAAGAAATAAAGGCATAGAGGTTTTAAACCTTTTTTGAGTGAAATATTCCTTAAAGTCCTAGGTAGCAGTTATAAATAGTTCCAATAATGTCAACCACATGTTAATTCTCTAGGACGCTCGCTAAGGCAAAGAGGACTCTGTATTGTGTAAATATACATCAGTACGGTGATGTGGTTTAGATGCCGATGCAAGCAGCAAGAGAAAACAGCACAGCTGGGTTATAATCAGTAGGGCTGGGATCCTCTTTAATAGTGTACATTTTGAACTTAAAGACAAGTTTGCATAATACTTCACATTGCACTATTAAGAATTTTCAATTAAAAATACATTGCTGAAAATTCCAAAATCA
>JAUYWG010000038.1:10588241-10600084 GCA_034779775.1 Enteromius afrohamiltoni
GTATTCAGTGCATAAGAAGTGCATAACAAAACATTTCACAATGAATGAAATAACATTTACTGACAATGTGCGCATGCGTCGTATCTGTGCATATATGATAGGTGATTGCGTCAGTAATTTCTTTGTGCCGTTTCTGAATAAAAAATTCTGAATAAAAATCTAAATAAATTAATAGAATCAAATTGCAGCCTTATGCGATTTAGAAATTGCATGCGTTTAAATTGTGATTTTTTTTTTTTTTGCTATTGCGATTAATTGCACAGCCCTAATTTGTAGCTTTTGTGTTCGACGTGCTAACAAACTAATATGCCAAAAAAAAAGTTATAAAGAATCATGAATTTCATCGAAACACTTTTGTAGGCAGAAAGAGAAGAAAAAGGAGGCCGTTCAAGAAAAACCAGTGAAAGAAAAAAAAAAAGTTGATGACAAAAACCGACATAAACCATACGGACTCACGGCGTGGGCTCCAGTGGATGATGTGTACATGGTGAGGTACTATCCCAGAGCTGTACACGAGACGTCCCGGGCCATTGAAATGCTGAAGAACATTCAGAAGCTAGATTTCAGTCCTGAAGACCAACCTGTGTACATCAATTTACGTCTAGACATGAAGCTGGAGAAAAAGGTACATATTGGTGTTTAGTTTTTGCTTAAATAACTTTTGCTTGAAATACTTAATTTGCTTTTGCTTCTAAACTAACCAAAACTTACAATACTGTTTAAAGGTTTGGCGTCATTATGAAGTCTTTTATGCTCACCATACTCTCTTCAAAATATTCTAAATATATTTCCTTTAATATTCTCAATTTTATCTTTTATTGTTAATAATATAATTAATTTCTGTTATGCAAAGCTGAATGTTTATATTATTATATTGTTATTCATATTATTAGTGTAAAACTATGCTACTTACCTGGAAACTGATTTTTCGATTGTCACTTTTGAAAAAGAAGAACAAATAGGGATTATATTAAGCCAGGGCTAGACCTTTGCTAATTCAGGACATTTAAGAATTTTTAGAAACATGTCTCACAAAAATGCATGATCTGTGAGCATTTTAACACCAAACCATGACAATAATGCATTTTAAGATATCTCAGTGCAAGCTTTTTTCAGTTTAGACAGCTCTTCACAGTTGTTTGAATCTAGGTTTAGTCTTAAACCCTGTTCGGGAAACTGCCCCTTAATGTCCCAAACATTTGAAAGGTGATGTATTTATTTAAACTAGAGTTTATATTATAAATCAGCAAATTGTTTTGCTAGTAGCAAATATGTACCACTAATTCTAAAAAGCTTTCCTGCACTTTCATTACAGTTGTCAAATTGGTGTTGTTTGTGATACAGTTAAATAAACTACAGAAAGTGTTATTTTGAGTTAACTGGAAGAAAAATCCTCTTGCCGGTTGAGAAAATATTCTACTTATTGTTATTATGTTGCATTTCAGCACTTAGCATTATAACTGCAACAACAGAACTTAAAATTTAAATTGAATGACTTTCCATTGTTTTTGTTTCAGAAAAAAGTGGATGAGTTTGTTAGCATGATTCATTTACCACATCCCTTCAAGTCGGACAACAACAAAATAGTGGTTTTCACTGAGGTGGGAGGATCACTCTTTGGTCTGTTAATCATTGCAGGTGTCATTGAGGGAACTGATTTGATATAATTTACTGCTCCCATTAAGAAGGCTGTACAGTTTACACGCATTAATTGTAGAATTACAACTTTACAGAATCCAGATCAAGCCAGGATAGCAATGGAGAATGGAGCAGCAGTTGCAGGTGGAGCAGAACTGATTGAGAAGGTAAAGCTCATGAAAATCTACCACTACGGGAAGATGATGTAATTCCTACATATACCGGTTAAAGGTTAAATGCTTATTATTCCTGCGTTCACAAAGTACCCACTTACACTCAATTTACTCTGTGTGCCTTTTAATCATTGTTGATTACAGATTTTAGCTGATGAGATCAAAGCAGATTTCTACTTGGCTGAGCCAGACATTGTACAAAAGCTGCTCCCTTTGAAGAACAAGCTGAGGAAGAAGTTTCCCAAGAGCAAGAGGGGTCAGCGAGTTTCACATGTATCAGGCCCTTTTTATTAATGTACAACTAAACCAAGGTTAAATTGCTCTTTGTGTTTCTTGCATCAGGATCAGTTGGAATGAATATTCCCGCAATGCTTGCATTATTCAAGGGTGGTCATGAATACATGGTTGAGGACATCTATGTTAACACACAAATTGCAACAGTAAGTCCCATTAAACTGCTTTGTGTGAGAGACATTTCTGTTTGTATTAAAGTAAGAGTATCAGTTTGTCACATTTGCACCCCCTTCCACCTTGTTAACATAATTTTAATACTTTTTTTTTAAACAGCTGGACATGCCGAAGGAGTATATTGTGGAAAACATTCATGCCATTGTAAAAGATGTGGAAAGCCATAAACCAGCAGAATTTGGTAAGTCATTTATGTATGAAGTAATTTTATTTATTATCCTTACCACCTCACAAGTTCTGATTATAATCCCATTCTTTCTTTGTACTAATGTCTAGACTGAATTCGCTGTTAGGTGGAAGTATTCACTTCTATTCTTTGACATGAATAAAATGTATTGTTTCCTTGACTTTTCTTCCAGGTCCTTTTATTAAGCGAGCAATTGTGTGCAGCAGGTCAAGTGAGGGTTTGCACATTAAATTTGAAGAACTATTGTGTGAAGAACTACCACAGGAAGAGAAAAAGGCATAACATTTTTGCTTTGTATTTATTTGCATTGTACGAAACGTATAGACTGTAATAAAATGGTAAATGCTATATTGTCTAAGTGTGTGATTTTTATTTGTTTGTTGGGAATCCAGTTTTTACAGTAGCATGTTTTGGGTATGGAGGCAACACGGTTTATGGCACCTTGCAGTCCTCTGTTGAAAACATTTCGTCCCATGTTGAGCATCATAGTGGAGATCAATTTGTGATGGTATGGAATGTCAAAAACTACTTGCAGACTGTATCTACACTATTGAAACGTACAGTTATGATGCTTTTATCCAAACTAACATAAAAACAAAAGCAGTTAATCAAAGAACCGGTGATAGTCTTATTATCCACTCCACTCGGAAGATGCACTTCATGTGGGCTGAGATCTGGTGGGGTCACTTTTTATATTGGCATGTTTTAATCATTCATACAATTTGGGCCTTGGAAAAAAATTACTTTTGTTATTTTTTTTTTCTAGCCCTGTCATCCCCTACCTATAACAGCAGGTGGCAGTAAAAACTCGCACTTGTTCTAATTGGTCAATCTCAGATTTTATGGCATTGCAGTACTTTCTGCCTTCATTTTTGTCGTTTTCAAATTCAAAATATCCTTGTTAAGGGACGATGAACAAAGGCTGGTTTTTCTAGCCATGTACGTAAGCATTTAACCATAACTAAGTAATTACAAGAAGCACTGGTATCAGAGCAATCAAGATTTTATGGACGGGCTTGCTAAATGTGAGGAGATTTTCAAACGGAATTTCACAATATGTATGGTTAGTAATGGTTAAAAAGGTCCGGATGTATTTCCTACGTCTACAAATGTTGAAGGTTTTTCTGTTTTTGTCCTTGAATGAGCACCAAGTAAGGATCAAATTGCGCTGCTGCACGTGACCTAGGAATCTTTGACCGTGAAGCTCACTACTATTTTAAGTAGTATGTACATATTTTGAAATATTTATTTTAATGCATGTGTAACGTTGTAGAAACACGATTTCACCGAGTTTGGAATGCATTTAAAACGCGGCTTACTACACTCGCAAAAACTTCAGTTTGGTCCATGCAGCATTCACAGAACCCAATACCCGTCAAAACTTTGATGGCCACAGGTTTTGTTCCCACAGTGTTAGAGAGGGGGAGGAGGGGGCTTCTCAACCCGTGAATGCAGCTGGTGTCTCCAATAACTCACTTTATAGAGCGGCTCGAACGCTCAGTGGTTGTTAGTGCGTGTTCCTCTGTAATTACTCGCATTCAAGTTGTCTTCGTAATGGCCCCGTACTTTTAAGAGGAAGGATTTTCGTTTAGGGACCGCTCTCTGTGAGTAAGTTTCGCTGGAGAGCGCACTGGACTGTATCTGCTCGGACTGGATACATCCCAGTAACGATACCGACCGTCTGCAAGACTTCAAGCTCATGCGCTGGTGATTGATTTGAGCCCACAGGAGAGCAACGATGATACGCGCTTATTCAGATTCAAGTTAAAGCAGTTGTATTTTTGAGCGTTTTGGATTAACACAGTTTCTTAAGTGAATATGGGTCATGTTTGGATCCTCCTAACCGTTTTAATTGGATACAGCACCAGCTTGCCCGGAGTGAAAGGTTGGTGTCTCTGTTATCGTTATTTTTCTGAATTCATTGGAAAAAATGTAACTCGCAGATCAGCGCGTGCTTTTTTTTTAACTGTCGGTTGCAATGAAAGAGATTTACTATTTTGGATAAAGCTGTCTTATCGGCACGCGTGGAAAAATGCGATAAAAAGCAATGCGCAATAGAGAGTCCTATAATATTAAATAACCGTATGACTATGACATCTCAGAGTGATGCTGTTTATGAAACGGCGCCCGCATCCTACCTTCTTGTCTTGATATTCCCACTTCAACTTGATATATTTGCATGAATTCATCAGAATTAATTTGCCAGTGATTATTATGTTCTTTGGCAGTCATCGATTGATTCTCAAGCGTCTGTTTGTTTAGGGAAGCATGCTTTTCACAAAAAGTAAAACTTCGATATCATAACACTGTTAACTTCGTGTTCACAAGAGTTTCTAGACATGATTACTTGCTTGCAATCTAATGCAATTTTTATAGTTTTAAATGCATTTGTTTTTTGGTTAGTTGTTTAGATTTTTTAAAATGATGTAGCTGCATAAAAACCTATTTCAATATTTAAGGGTGATTATTCCCATCTGTATTTGTGTTAAGATTGTAAATTAATGTCAAACCTATAAAACTGAGCAAGATTATTAAATGCTGACACCCTTATCTTTACAGCCTTTGAGGGTAAACCGTTAAACTTCATTAATGAACCGCGTGACAGTCTTTTGTGTTTTTTTCTCACTGGGTGACAACAGGGCCATTTATGAATGCCCAAAACATTGTCAGACACAAGATTGCCATGACTGTGACATTTGTCCACAAGTAATCATGAACTTGTCAATTGACCTGCAAGTAAAGTTGATGTATCGATCCTTTTCCACTCTTGTTCACCTCATTTTCTTCATCCACAGGAGCATGTGTCCATCAAGGCTCATTGTTTGCGGTACGTATCCATTCCTCTTCTTATTTTTGCTTCTTTGTAATATGATTAATGTACTTGTGTTGAGATCTGGAGATCTATATCCCTGGCCCATTTATGCAAGACATTGGGTTGTTAATTATTTAGAGGCCCATTATCACAGCAGCACTGGCATTGAAAGGATTCGCTTGATAAACCATCAGTCAGAATAGGTCTCACAGTCACTACAGACGTATCTAAGGAGAAGTGCCTGATAAATAATGAACATGTGCTGACTTTGTGAATGGTAGTGAGGAGGAGAGGGTCTAGATTATATATCATAGAAATGGAAAGATAACTTAAATTCAGTTGTCTCTTCTAGAGCTCAGAGCAAATTGCGCAGCACCTCACAGCAGATTCCTGTGCGTTTTTGAATGTTGAGATTGCTCTTTTGTGTAACGTGTCTAATCTTTGTTGAGATATATTGAGATTGTAAGTGCACAGAAGCAATTTATTGTGTCATTACAGAGAAAATATCCAACGGAAACGTGCAACAGGTTTTCGTTGTGGTTTAATGGAGAGTAATGACACATCTCTGTCTCTGCTGTGTAATGACAGTAATTAAAAGTAGTGTAAACACATGCAGCAGGATTCCTTTCTTCTTTCTCAGAGTCCTGGGAATGGAAGTGAATGGTATGTGTGCATTATTCATTTTAACATGGCTACTCATAGGATTCAAGAGGCTTTGTGGAGAAAGGGAGGAGAGAATTGGTAAGACGGTCATGGACAGGTGGAGACATGCTGGAGGGAGTCAGGAAGAGGATCTTTGGAGTTCAAAAGAAAAGTCAGCCAAAACACCTGGACATGGAGCCAAAGAGTCCTGAAATGGAAGAAGGGAGGATTTAAGTAGCAATTATGACCCCAAACTCTTTTTAGAAATCGTTAGCAAAATCAAAGCACTAGTTAAGATAACAAGTGAATGGTTAAACCCAGGCAAAACTGGGTATGCAATTCTTTCTTTTTTGATTTATTTGGTTTCTTTCTGTATTGTAAATAATGGAAAGATTTAATCCGTTTATACTTGTACGTCTCTTTTCAGATTTTATACAATTTTGTGGTAACCTTTTAACCCTTTGTTTGATTAAACTGAAGGTATACCACCATTTAAAATGATGGGGTATGGAAGCATGGAACAAATACATTTGCAAGGGTGCTATAAATTTATCAAAAGTTACCGTAAAGACATTTTAAAGTTTTATACATCAAAGAATCCTGGAAAAATTGTACCACGGTTTCATCAAGAACAAGTTAAGCAGCACAACTTTTCTCAGCTTTGATAATAATATTAAGTATTTCTTTAGAACCAACTCATTACAAGGATTCGTGGAGAATCATGTGACACTAAACTTTGCACTAAACTCATTTTTTTAATTTCTAATGTTGGCAGAAACTAACCTATTGTTGTTATGTGTAACAGTGAGATGAAGCAGAGCATGGATATGTAATTATTGCTGTGTGACATTGGGTTGAACATGTATCTGTAATTTGAAGAGCCTGCTGAGAGTTATTTGGCCGTTGATCTGAAGTTTTTCTGTCATTATTTATGACTGCTATTTCAGCCTTCAGTGTTATGAAATGGAGATTGTTAAATGCAACTGAACAGTAGATGATATGAGAGATGCGGGGTCATCTCAGAATTGATAATTACGTTTTAGCAGGCGCTGGAAGAAAACAGCATTTTTGTGCATTTCTGCCGTGAAGAGTCCTTGCAATGAAAACAGTATAAAGATTAATGAGATCCAGTGCAATAGCTCTCACCCTTTCCATTCAGCAGCACACTCTGAAATAAGGTACAACACCACATCTAAACATATCACTCATGCCCTGGGGCACAAATTCCTTGCATTGCAAGTAGTCCGCCTCTAAGCAATCGAAATGTAGGGCAACTCAAGAATAGAACCGTCTAAACAGGGAAATGGTGCAGATTTTGCTTGTTTGATTGGTTTAAAAGACAATATTTAGCTAATGTCAGTGTAGCTACAATTCATCTGGTAAGGAATTAGTGGGAGTAAAGCAAATTTTCACACTGAACAGTTTGATAATTAACTACTTATAAGTTGTGAAGTAACTATGGATGAACATGTATGGTTCAAAAAGTTTTGACAGTTATCTTGTTTTGGGATTTTATTTTGTAACCTCAAAATAACCTCCACCTTTAACCTTCCAATAAAAAAAAAGGAGTACGAGCATCGCCAGTAATTGATGTTAATTCTGGTGCTTTCATGCCAGCCGTGATGTCTTTCAGCCATGATCTTCAGAGGATAAAGCCCAGGGCTTCCTGACCTTAGGTTTGTATAATTGTAAGCCTCATTAGCATGTTATTCAAATGTTCAAGGACCATCTTGACTGGTCATTTAATACTTGGCCTGTTTTATTGTTCTTAATGCACCTGAATCTGACATTTAACCTGTGGACTTTTACATAAAAACATGCATTAAAACACTTCTTAGAACTGACATTCTCTGTTGCTAGTAATCACAACCCTTTTTATTTAATTTTTTCATGCTCTGTTAATGATGGAGGTATTCCATAGTGTGGATTACCTCTCATGGCTATAGTGGATAATCCTGCAGTCCTTTAGGTACCAAACTGGCTTTGACCCCTTTCTGGCCCCTTGAACACGATTTTGTCCCACTGATTGAGCTAAACAGCAAACCAGTTGGGTAAAGAGCATGCAGAGATGCTTAAAAAAGTGACTTAAATTCCTGGATCCCGGATTTCGTGGATGCTCAAACAGAGCACAGGTTTTAAATTGTTCCTCAAGCGTGCACATAGATGCTTGCTTAAAAGCAAACACCCTGCTTGACTAATAGACAAGCACTCCAAGCAGGCTGAACTGTCTAAAACCTCCTCAAACATCTAGGTCTGGCTTGAAGGTACCATTTCTTTGTTGTTTGTCTGGAGGTCATCGCCTTTTGTTCCTCAGTTAACTCTGAGTGATTGTCTTTATCTTAAAGTTAAAGCGTGTCTGCATCTTGTCTAATCCTGTGGACAGATTGCTAGCTTTAAATGCTGCACATAACCTCACAGGAACAACCAACTTTTGTTATTAATGTGGTGGTGAACTGTTTCTCTCTTTGAGGTTAAAAGGTTAAAAAAGGAGGCACATATTTAGTTAAAAAATAAAACATTCTGGCATCATTTACTCACTCTCATGCTGTTCCAAAGCTGAATATAATTTTTTTTTGTAGGAATGTTGGGAACCAAGTAGTTCTGGTGCATGTTGACTTTCATTGTATGGCCAAAATGCTGAAACATTATCTGAGGTATCTTCTTGTGGTTGGTTTTTCAGAATTGAACTGAGAATGCATTTTCCTGAATATAAATTGAATATGAGGTAGCAAACAGAATAATATTACAATTCAGATTTGGGTGTAAAGAGGAAGTAAATTGACATTAACAGCTACTTTTCAGTAGAAAAGCAGAGTTCATTAAGAATAACCTTGAATGTAGTTGGCAGATGCATGGTTGAAAGTCTTAAAAACAAACTTCGGGTATGGATGAGTGCATAAATTGATGTTTTCCTGGGTCAAGTAAGGAAATGTTTATGAGACTTCCATTTGATTTGACTTTTGGTTTTCCTCAGATTAAATTTTTACTCTATCTGGGGGTTCAGCGTTACATGAGATGTCATGAGAAATGAACTCCTGAAGATAACACCTGAGTTTCGACTACCTGCCGCTCTGCCTTAAGTGCAGCTGCTGGCAGAAGTCAAATCACTGGCAGTCAGAATAATTCATGTTCAGACACGATTCATTCTGACATTTAGGATTCAACACTTCATGCACTACAATTTCATCCCCTGCTGATCCTCCACAAGCTGGAGCTTTCTGGAATGGAAGACTACTGCTGTGCAAGATGAACTGTCAGGCCTCGTTTCAGAGGTCAAACCAAAGTTGAATTGCTCGTAAAGGCTTTAATTTAAAGAGGAAAATCTTTGTGGAAGGTGTCACGTCAGAGATTCAGCACCTCCTTGTAGTTATCTGCACATCTGTGACTTCACCCCTGCTATTGTTTCCGTTGTGTATTTGAACATGGCTCTCTCTGTGAATTCCTTGGAGACAAGCGGAGGTGAAGCAACAGAGGTGCGGAAAGATGGTAGCCTGAGGAAAGACAGCCAGACGGGGCCTGTCTCTGGCTCCAGCCTTCTCCCCCCTCAAGTGCCTAATTTTGCTTCTTGCTCATGTTCTCCTGTTCAGTGGCAAAACAAAGGCTTCACGGTGTGGCCTGCCGCACAAGACGTCAAGACTGAGTTTGCACTTGTTTTGCTGGTAAAAAGAGATCTTCACACATTAAATCTACAGGTCTTGGCGAAAGTCCCAACTGATAACAAGGGATCTCACATCAAGCCTCAGCCAAAGAAGCTGCCTTCCCATTCCACGTTCTTTAGCGGTGTTTGATAATGAACTTAACTAGAGGCAAGCCCCTGGCAGGTTCATGCAGCAAAATGAATTGGTTTTATAATCAGCATCAATTCAATCCAGGCTGGCATTTATGAGAGTAATTTAGGCGTGATTTGTGATAAAATTAAGGTACGTGATCTTTATCTTGATGGTGTCTTGAAGTTTTATTACAAAGCTCCTTTTCATATGGTGTTGAATGGAAACTCTTGAGATGTTTTGCCAGTTTAAATGCTGGTGTCTGTTGTGGAAATATTAATAAACCTCATAAATGGCCCCTTATCATCGCTGCCATTTTAAATGGTGGGGAATTAGACAGCAAACATGTGGCAGACTTTAGCAATGCTTTATAGTCACATTTGATCTCCTTAATTACAGGATTGTTCTTAAAAATTAAAGACATCCCAAATCACTGCTAACATATGAACTGCAATCAAAAGATAAAACATCTCAGAACCAATCATTTATACAGTTTATTGTCAGTCAGATAGACTTTTTTATTTTTGATTTGATTGTCTTTAAGCTGGGTTATGTGATCTATTTTGTAAGAAACTATTCATAATAATTTCTGAAATTGGATGCAAGAAAATGTCTTGTGTTTCTCAGTGAATAATGTACACTGCCGTTCAAAAGTTCTCTTATGTTCTTAAATATTATTTATCTTATTCTGTTGAATCTGATCGATTTTTTTAATGTTCTGGATTTGTTTGATATGATGCTATTTTTCTGAATGTTCAAAAGAGCAGCATTTATTTAAAGTAGAAATCTTTTGTAACATTATATTATGTTTTACTTTCACTTTTTATCAGTTTAATATATCTTTGCTAAATTAAAAGATAAAAGATAGACAGTAGTCTATAAAACAAGTATATGTCACAAATAATAATTATTTTTTTTTACATTTATCAATTTTTCACATTTTACCTGCTAGATCACCTCCCCCAATGAAAAACATCCCCCCCAGCCTGTTTCTTTAAGACTTGGATGTGAATTAAAAAGACGTGGGGGGTTCAGATCAACACAATGGAGTAGGCGGGTTAAGTGAGGGCTCTAAAGGTTAGTGACCTTTACGTAATGGACCTTCTCGTAAGCTCTCTAGTGTGGGGGTCAAACTCTGACAGGAAGTTTGTGAATGATGTCTGGCTATGTACTGTAGCAAGTTTGAACATTCTCTTTGTTGTGGTCCTGTAAACTGCCTTTGGCTCACCAGTTAATTGAATGGAAGTATTTAATAACCATCTTTTAATATGAAGATTCCTCCAGTTTTCTTTTGCTATTAAACTTTTCAAAGATTAGGAAAATATATGCTCAACTACACAAGCTGTCTTTTTTTTTTTTTTTTTTTAATGAAAGTACTTCAAAGCTTGTCCTCAGCTGAACTAGTCGTGCCTAGCTTGGGTTGAAGTTAGAGGGTCTTTTTAGCAGCCAGCTGCCTTGTAAGCCTCGAAGCCACTGCTTCTCAGTGGTGTCTAGAACCTACAAACAAACCGGTGGGTGTATTAATAGAATGCAATTACATCTGCTCAGGGTCATGCTGCCCCATGCCTTCCCGCTGGACACATGCATTCTTTATCTTGTCGGCTGGAAATAGCAGTCAGCCTCTACCGGAACCGAGTCAGCAAACTAAGTGTGCTTACATTTGTGGCTGGCCTTCAAGGTAAACGAGCCCCTCCGATTGTTCAACTCTCTCCACAGAGTTCCAGAGACGTCATTAATCTCATCTGTTCAAAGCTGCCATCACCCGCAAGCTCAGTTCAACAGCCAAACCCACCGGGACTGTGTTTTCACACTTGCAGTAGAATAGATGAAATTAGACAGGTTGGAATTGTTTACATCTGGTATTAATGTCTAAGGTGATCCGATCACAAGTGGCCAGCTAAAGGCCGATTCACACCGCACAGACAAACGGCAACAGACTCCCAACAACCTAGTTGGCTCAAGTTGGTTGTTGTCTTTAGAGTCTTATGAAAAATAAAAATTTAGTTCTCACCGCCCCAACAGACACTGACCAACTGTCACTGACTGGGAAAACAATGGATGATCCTATATTCACAATCCAGTTTTTACTCTTATTAATGTATTTAGGGGTTCGAGTGCGTAGCACTGAAACCCTATTGTAATTGTTAGGATTTTTA
>JAUYWG010000038.1:10600227-10611589 GCA_034779775.1 Enteromius afrohamiltoni
ATCCAGGTTGACCTATATGACCCCAAAACCCTTCCAGTGCTCGAACCCCGGCAATTGCTGCTTGCAGCTATATTTGTGTCATTATTCACATGAAAAGATGGTGAATTAAACAAAAGGGGCTATTGGTGAAGTCGTGGTTGTTGTAATTTAAATGAAAACAAACTCTAATCAATTTCAACCGACATCTGACAGGGGTACCTCACTGATCCAACAGTGACTCAGACAACAGATTAGTGTTTGTCTGTGCGGTGTGAATTGGCCTTAAGACAGATTGCCCTAATGGCAGGCATAAACTGGTCAATAAATGTTACATGAAAGCAGTGTTTTCAATGTCTGTTAAACGTGACACTATTTCAATCTGTCCAAATTGATATATTACACAAATTACAATTCTCTGTGTAAATGTAATCTGTGCCACAAGCATAAATTCATTTTTTTCTCGTATTTGTGAGTAATATTCCATTCGTCTTAAGTAGACTTAAATTTATGTTATTACATTATTTTAAAAGTGACTGTGTAATAGTAAAGAATAAAACTGGTTTCCTACTGTATTTTTCTGTATACTGCCTATTTGAAGCAGTTTTTGCATTGTAATGTAGACTGTGAAAAGCAAGTCATTTAAAAACGATGATGTATGTTTAGTCATACCTGTTTGTACTGTTATTGCATCTGTTATGTGGTGTGGATGAGAAACTTTAGGAAAATTCTTGAAAGCGCTAGTGTGGACAGAGAGCTTTTTGAAATGAAAAGGCTATTTTCAAATATATCCTGATAAATGTAGACGTAGCATTAGAAAGTTCTACATCAAATCATGATGCACAGCTGAACATCAAATGCAAGCTTATTCAAATTGGATCCACAAATAAATCATCATGTTTTATGAAAGCACAGACTAAGTTTAAGTTTATAAAACTTTTCTTTTCCTCAAAGTTGTAGCCAACTTTTTCTTGAGGTAAAAATAGGCGTGGCCATTTGTAAATTATATGGGTCTAGTCTCCGTTCTCATCTGCGTCCAGCTATTTTTACTTCTGCTTGATATTGAATATTGGTGTGTTTTATCATGTTATTTTAATGTGTTATCTTAATTATGAACACACTGGTTTGTAGTGAAAACAGTTTTACCATTTACTGCACATTGTTATTTTCCCACTTATTTACCTATAGCGCCTTATTAACGTGTGTCTTGAGCATGTCTCCTTTGAAACTGAATTGTGACTTTTTATTTTGTCAAAGTTTCTGGTGTAATCATAATCATAAAAGATTTTGGGGCTGATGAATGGTCTAGTAGCTCAGGCAACTGGCACTCTCTGTCCGTCGACATTCTCTTTCTGTTTGGCGAGTCGTGCTTTCCTGATGTCTCTGTGTTGAAAGGAATGCTCTTGTTCATTGTGTCTTCTGTTTTTACTCTCCGGTCAAGCATTGGCTAATGGCCAGTCTCTGTGCTTCGAGATGATTTGCAGGTAGACAGCGCTGCGAAACTGCTAGCGCACAATTTCTTTGCGTTCCCTGTGGTTATCCCACGGCTGTCTTTGTCTCACCACCTGTCTTTTCCTCTTCTCCTCTCCTGTCATCCATTTAAACATCAAACGAATGCTACACTTAGCCTCTCTCTGTTCAGGTGTCATGACAGTTATTGTTAGCGGTGCAGAACACCTGGATAGAGTCTGCTGTGCCTCTTAATCGGGAAAACTGTAATTTGCAGCGGAAAGATTATGGAAAAAAAGAGAGGTACGGAAGAGGAGGGCAATCCTTCAAGGTATTATCAGAGGCAAGTGCTGATCTGTCATTAGCTTTGACTGTTTTGTTATTTCGCAGGCATATGGGTTAAAATTACCATTTGCGCGATCTGTGCGATAAAGAGATCTGACATGTTTCTGGAAAAATGTAATTCGTCTATAGAAGATATGCTTTTCAGTTCCTTTGCTCGCTTTAGGGCTTCAAATCATATTTTAGAGGTTATAGGCGGAGACCAAAGAAGCAAAACCTTGCTAGACTGTGATTTCGGCTTTGATGAAGGTTGCTTGGTTTCTCTATGCTGAAGAGGTGTTTGAAGTAAAATGCTGTTGAAATGATCAGTGCAGTGAAAGCTTTATCTCTCTGCGATGAGTGCTGAAGAACCAGGCTTTAGTGTGAGGGGCCTCTGACAGAGCTGTGAACAAATACTCTGAACTCTTTTCTCGTGGGGAAGAATTTGACAACACATTTACTTTGATAAGCTAGATCCAGGTGTGATGCAGGTGTCATTCCTTTTAAGTACTTTCATAAAGCAACTCAGTGAGTCACATCATGCATACACAAGTTAGGTTCAGGAAAATGGTTAGGAAATGAATACTTTTATTCAGCAAGGATACGTTAAACTGATCAGCAGTGACGATGAAAGCAAGACTTATATAAGATTTATAATAGCTGCACACTTCATACACAATGTGTACTTCAAAGTGCTTTACATAAAAAAGGAATTAAAATAATCATAGAAAAAAAATCATAACAATAAAAACAAGGAGTAAATTAAAAAATAAAGCAGTCCAACTGTTTTGAACACCATCAGTTAAAAAAAAATATATTATATAAATTATATTTAAAAATAGAACATTTTAGAATAGAAAATATACATAAAAATAGAAAGTTATTATAATAATAATAGCAATAAGTAATAGTAATAATAACAAAATAAATAATAATAATAAAGCACAATTGCTGTTTTATTACTGTTTATGATCAGATGAATGCACAGTGAGCAAATGAGACTGTTTTCAAAAACATGTTTAATGATCTAAGCTTGCTTCATTTTTTTTTATGATTAACATTTTGATGTCATTCATTCATGACTTAATTAGGATGTCTTGGGCGCTCTAGATTTACCAGTTATGGTGCATGAAACATTGATATGCTTAATTTCAGATTGAATTTGTTAACTCAAAATGCCTTTAGTGTCCCTTTTGGTACATATATAAGAAATACTTATCCTTCATGGTCAAGCAGTAGTTCATTAGAACCTAAATTGGGTTTAAGAATCTGACAGACGTTCCACTCCCTGCCCTCTAGTCATACCATAACAAAGCCAAATTAATGAGCATCGGAGGCACTCAAGATAAGCCACCATTTTCTGTCCCCCCATAGGTAACATTTCACTTTTGGTTTGCAGTGTTTCTTCACTGTTCCATGGAAAGAGAGTGACAGTGAGCAGAGCTTTCATCCCCCATTTGTGCATGTGAGGATTACAGAGGCCCTGTTTATACCTGGTATTAAGATGTGTTTTTGTTAATCCAATAACTCGTTCTAAATACAGGTTTGAAATTTGTTTACTTTTGGCCACTTCCACAGGTAGATTGCTTATGAATGTACACATTCATGTGGTCCAATGCGTAAACAGTCACTAAAGACCACCTCCTTTTCTTATACATTGCTGCTAGCCAGGCAGGGTTTAAGCTTTCTAAGCCACCAAAAACATGAAAATATAAATATAAAATAATTTGGGTTTGGTTGCCCATAGATTCTCCCCTCAAAGAAATCCAGAAAGTGGTTGAAAGTAGACAAAGGAGATGATTATGTGTGAAGACACTGCTCTTTACAAGCTTTACGTTAAGAGCTTATACAGAGAACAGAAAACTGACCTTTGAGAAGGAAGTGTTGCTTTTGTTCCACTCAGTCAGGAGGTGGACAGGTCAAGGCACCAGGTAAGCTGTTGAGGGGCACCTTTTATTGAACAAATTCCCTCTGGAAAATGACTGTTTTACTGCATTGACTGACATTTGTTTAGAGAGAGACTGACAACATATCCAGTGCAGTGATAACTATGTTGACTCAAACTTAATTCGCAGAGAGGAAAGAGGTACTTATTGTACTGACTAATACTGAATAATGCAGCTTTCACCTGCTGATTTTACATTGATAAATCCTGTAATCGCACTGAAAAGTAGTCCTGTACATTAATGATATAAAATATTAGTACATTACAATATTAGTAAATACAGTGGTTAAGGATCTAAGGTAACTTATAAAGCATCTCTTAACATCACTATTCTGTCTTTTAACAATGCATGTTGTTCCAGAAACACTGACACTGAAAAAAGTTTACTTTAATTGGCTACAAAGACAACTTGCGCTTTAAAACATTGATATTTTCTGAGGTATTTTATATGGTATCTGTTATTACATTTCATGTCTTTTTGAATAACCATTTTGACATGAGACATACAACTATGGTATGATGGTAGTTATGGTTAATCTGTGGCTTAGTCAAGGTTAACCAGACAGGCGTTCCACTCCCTGCCCTAGAGTCATGCCATGACAAAGCCATATTAATGAGCACCAGAGGCGTTCAAGCTAAGCCATGTACAAAAGCCTCCTCTTTTCACCCCCCTGAAGAAAGACAAGACTTCATGCTTGGTAACCAGTGTTGTTTTCCCAGCTAAACAATGAGAACGGTATGCGCATCAGAACTTCCTCCATCTCTTTCCTTCAGCCCGTGTGATGGTTATGTACAAGGATCACATGCTGAGTGTCCCAGGTGGAGAAACTGTGTAAAGTATAGCATATCACTATCTATTACTTTACCAGTATTTTTCTTTTGTTAAAATGTTTTGTGCTGAACATTGGATGGCACTTTGGATGTGTGAGATACAAGACTGTTGCCTCCAGGCAGAGGAGGTAAAAGAGGTTGTTAGACTCAGGTTGTTTCTTTTTACATCTTTTACTTTTCGGGGGTCATTTCCAGGTCAGCACATTGTCTTGTGCGAGTTTTGTTATTCTGATGAGGTGTGTTGTAACTTGAACAAGCACTTTACTGAAAATGTATGTTGTTCATGTAAAAACAAAAGTCAAGATGTGAACTCCCTGGCCTCTCCAAGCATCATGTCAGAAAACGGGAAATAAAGTATGCGCATCCGTAATAAAACACCTGTCACACAGCTCTAAGGGGTGAATAAAGGCCTTCTTTAGGTAATCCATGCATTTTTGTAAGACACGTATGAAAATTTCAAATGTAATAAACCCTTTTTTATCTCACCTCCGCCGACAGTCACAGCAGATGATGTAAGACGTATGCGTTGCGTGATTAGTGACGAACACAGAGAACAGTAAACAGCAAACACCCATTTATCTCCATGAAAAGACTTGGAGGGGCTAAGATAATTTTTAATATAACTTGAAAAAACGAAAGGTACATAGACCTAGAATGCTTCAAAGGTGAACAAAACACAGGCTAATGTCCTCTTTCAGGTGAACTAACGCTTTAAATGATAAAACGAAATATCAATTAAATTTACATTATTTTAAAAATATTCACATACTTTTAATTGCATTTAAGTTTATGTAGATTCAATATGCATTATTTGTAGAGTCATTAGAATCACATTAAAAAAGGCAGCTGTCAAAGTGAAATGTTTATTCTGTTAAGGGAACACTTTGTAAATCGCCAAAACTGTAACCTTGTGATTTGCACTGCCTTTGTAAAAAAGACCCTGCAGTGTCTACGTCCCTGCTGGCGTGGCATATCCAATACCATTATTGCTACAAGTGCCATGTTCTTATCTTTTTAAAGAGCTTTGACAACAAGAGCGCATCCTCCAAATTAGCTGAATGTGGTCGACCAGGGCACTATTTGTTGCCTCCATTTAAATTATTTAAATAGGGAAGTGGTTGCCAAAGATGAGGGGTCCCAGGGGGCAGAAGGGGGAAAGGCTTTTGTCACTGTAAACTTACTATGCGCCCCACAAAGGGATGGCAAGGCTGAGTTATGTGCGAAATCCCGCTACTGTGAGTCGACTGGTCACTGTGAATGCGTCCTTTGTTAGAAATCCCTCACTGTGTTCTAAAGGAACTGACCTTGTTTCAAAACCTGCACCTCCATCCTCACTATCCACCCCGTTTGTCTTCCAAGTATTTGTGCTTTTTTCCCTTTCGCCAAGGTTCAATGAGTTAGGGCATTCTCAGATGTGTTATCCAGGCATGTATGCCAGAGATCCATTACTTGTGTCCGCAAAGTCTGCCCATAAAACCCAAGTCAACATCTTGATCTCCAAGACTTACTGTGAGGGGAAACTTAAAGGTTTTGGTCTATCATCAGCTCTGTCCCTATTTTTGACTTGGCCTGTGATTTAATTTGTTGCACTGGGAAGGCGCCATGCTTTCTCTGAATGTCTCCCTGATGAACAGTGTTTCCAAGCGCTATTTCACGCAATTGCGTGATGCTTGTACTATATCGTTTTTTCTGTTTTCTGTTTTTTCTTTCTATGAAGATGGATTTTTAGCAATTGCGCACATGCGCTCATTCTTTACACAAATATTTGAAAATACATATTTACTTTTATATATATGCTGCCAGTTTGCATGCAGAGGAGATGGATATTTAGAATCAAAAGCTTTTTCAATTCTGCTTTCGTCCTGTTGTGTTCAATCCAGAAGACACATTTCCTTCCTTCAGTGTAACTCTTGATTCAGACTTGGGTTTAGATGGGATTCAAAAAAAAAAAAAAGTAACTTGGTGACCAACATGCATTTTTGTTGCAATGATAAAGCAGTTTTGCCTTTTTGTTTCCTGGGAAATATGGAGTTTTTTAAAGTTGCTTTCTTTTAAAATCTGCTTGGCTCAAGGGGAAAAAGTTTCCATTTTTGGGCCCGTTCCATTGGTCACAGTCCCAAAACTCCTCCAAATCGTATACAAAACACTAGCAGGTTTTTTTTTCTAACGATAGTGCTGTACTTTGATGTGTTGCCAGTGGATTGCTGTGCTCTTTTGTGTGCCTGGGCTGGGTAAGATGCCTGGAGTTCTCTGGAGGGCAGCCACTTATCCTGCTATGTGTGTCCAGGGACTTGCCCAATGTGCGACACATGCTAGGTAGCAGCAGTGCTAGTGCTGACACTTGGCGCCACGCTTCACTGCCTTGCTCCAGTATCTTTTCACTTGAACTCTACAAAAAGGCCACAGAATGTCTCTGAAAATTCACAATGAAAGAATAACTTGAGATTCTCATGACAGCGCGCCTTCGAAGTGTGTGACTTCGAAGGATTTTCCATCCTCATATTTTGATTTAAATTTGGCATGAAAAATGCTGGATGGAGGCACCAAGTTGTAAATTAAATTTTCAAAATACACAAAAGACATGCCTGCTTGCTAGAGGTGGATACATTTTTTATTTGTTAAGAAAACACAAAGAGACAGTTGTTTCCTCAATGGTTAAACCTCCATTTACTTTTCTGTCCCTGGAAAAGGGGACAGAAAACATGCTTTTTTATTTGCAAATTGTTTTTGTGATTCTTACAAACCAATGCAAACTATATCATATATATAAATACACATGCATGCAACCAAATTACACCTAAACCCTACCCAAAACCTAATCGATACTGTTAAAAAGGTAGATATATTTGAAAAAGCAACCATGCTGTTTTTGCTTGCTTCTACAAGTCTTTTAACTGACCTTATGGGATTCCTCTTAGCAAGTGCAGGTACCAGAAGCAAGTTTACTACATGAGAAAAACCATACATAGTTGAAAATGTGATGCAAACTTCAAAATCTATTTTTGATAGATATTACCTTTACTATTTTTTTTCAGTGAAGCTGTGAACTGTGTTTACGATTTTAGAGTTTGGAGTTAGAGTAAATGTAGAGGTTTTTCCTGTGGATATTTAACTACAGAAATGGAGCTTGTGACAGATTACTAAAGCATTATGAAAAGACCTAGTCTTTTATTTCTGCTAATTGTTTGGCTTCTAATCTGCTGTATTTACCATAGCATCAGTGGTCACTTCTATTCGCATCTATTTTGAAGGATGACGTCCGTAGCTGCTGCATCTTTGTGCTCAATCGCTGTTATAGTGCAACTGTTCAAAGCTATTTGTAGAACATCAGGTCAGGGAGATATGTACTAGCATGTGTTACGTTCAGTGTTGTTTCTCTCACAGGAAGCTGATAAAGCTGCTTTGTGTGAATGTTTACTTGTCAGACTGAGTAAGCACAGAGGCAAAGTCATTGCCTGGCACGGGTCCGTTTTTCTTTTCTCTCCCTGTGGTTCTCTAAACCACTGTTTTTTTCTGTTTTTATTTGTTTGGACCTCGTGGTTGTAAAAGAAAATGCATACTTCCAGCTCGGGGGACTCAGTTGAAAAAAAATGCATGGAAGGTCAGATGTTCTCTAACTTTCAGCATGAATTATTGCAAACACAAAGTAATTAAGGTGAACTTTATTGAATCATGCTTGAGGAGGTCAGCTCAGAAGGGCTGTGTTTTGAAAGTAGCTAACATCTGTATCTATATAAGAAAAACATCCTGGGAACAAGTGCCTTTTGAAAATGGCCTCGACTCCTTGATGGAGCTTTTAGGAACAAGAGTGCCCATCTTGTGTTTTAATCTCAAACAAAACTTCAAAGCCTCCTCTTGAGGACCGACTAGATTGAAAAATTTGGCATATTAAACCAAAGCCTCATTGTCTGCTTCTGTCCTTGACCGATGTTTGCTTACCCTGATTCAAACCTTGGTTTGACCGGGGTGAACTACTAATTATTTCCTTAAAGAGAGATAATACGTGTTTGTTGTATGTTCTCACACCTGCAATTCTTCATAAATATGGAATTTAGGGTCTTAAATGTGAAGATTTTCACCCTCAGCATTTCAATAAATAAATAGGCTAAATTAGTGCCTAATTTACTCATGCATAATTAACATTATTAGAACATCTCATTTATTGCTAAATCTACTAAATAATGTTTTCCTTCATTGTTGTTGTTTATGGTTTTCTGTGTTTGATGCATATTGCATACAAAGTAATCAAAACATGCAAGCTAACATGTAGTACAGTCTATATCTGTCATCATTCCATATACACACTGCTAACATTGTACCAACATTATACCAAGGTGAAACAAAGAGCACTTTTGAGGATTAAATAATGACTGAATTTGCCAAAGATTAAAAGGTTAGTGACAGTTTTTTTTAAGACAAGAAAATCTGTGTAGTCTTATTTAAATGATCTTAAAATATGTTACTTTAACTGAACAGTTTTTGTCAGAAATTCATACATCCTTCAGAATATCTTTTGTTGTATTCCACAGAATAAAGAATGATGTAATTTAGGTTTGTAAAGAGTGTGACAGCGATCTTTCTCTTATAGTTAAGTATAGTGAGATAATATTGAATGTCTCGTGAAAACAGAGGTTGAGGTTGTTATCTTAAACTAATTCAAGGAAGGCAACCCTTGTCTGTGTGGGCTGTTGTTCCTTCAAGCTATGCACGTTTACTTATAGTTAAGCTATAATGTCTTTTGTATGGATTTTCACCTTCACCCACTGAGCTACACTGTGTGAGGGCATGTGGTGACATTTGCTAGAGAAAATTAGTATAATATTGCTTGAATATTTTAGTTTAGTTTTTAAATTGAAGCTAGGAGTAGGATAGTGAGTGTTGCTCAGGCTAGATGTTAGCACACTGTAGCCTTTGGCTCAGCTCCACCAACACATTCCCATTATTTACATCTTTAGCATTGCTAATGCTTCTAGTTTCTATTCCCTCAAGTACCTGACTATCTCTAAGGTCTTTGCTCAGGGCAAAAAAAGACAAGAAGTTGTCTTTTATTGTTACACCAGGACTACTTCTCTTCCAGCTCTTTTTCACCTTGTTTTCTCCCACAGTCAGCTGTTTTCCTCCCTAAAAAAGTGCTGTTAGCATTTTTAAGACAAATTTCTGTTTTTTTTTTTTTTTGGTCTGTTGTTTTAATGACAAAAAACCACATACCTTAGAAGGATTTTTTAGTTCATAAAACCTAATGTACGTTGATATTTTCGTACTTGCTCTTTTTATAGCTCTTCCATGTACGCAATCTCTTATTTAGAAATGCTGTTTGAAGCAAGCATGCAGTATTACTGTTGCACAGGGCACTAAATACAGCACAGGGCATCTGAGGCATATAAGTGTTAGCTGTTTTCTTTATGGAGTCACAAATAGCTGGCCGGCAATATCATATTTGCATTTCAAATATAGGCCAATCCATGGCGACCTCACTACAGTCATTAGTCTGCTGGCACCCAGCAATCAATGAGAGGAATGCTATACATGCACCACTGTTAGTCAAAGGGCATGAGTGTGGTAATGGAATGCGGTATATACAGTATGCACTTGTAACAATGAAACATAGTCTAGCTAAATTAACTTTATTCCTGAGGTGCAAGGTTTAGGAACGGCAATGTAGGGAATGCTCCATATTAAGTTATTGTTTTCCCTTAATATTCAGTTTCAACAACGTTAAAATAGAAACATATTTCCTGCCATGGCGCCAGGGTCAGATGCTTTTCTGATGCATTCAAAGCCAGTACGCTAAAATAATCTCCGGATAGTAACAAGAGTATCTAAGGGTTTGCTAAATTCGTATGGGGCTGAATTAAATATAACAGAACAGCTGCTTTATCAATCCAGAGGGTGCAGGTAAAGCATCATTCCTGCAAAAATGCGTGAGCTCACCATGTGCTTTAATGTACCAAAATAAGTCAGTTTTACACCAGACCGAATAGAAAATTGTAGTGCATTAATATATGACAGCTAGTGGTTGTTGTTGGGGGGTTTTTTTGGTTTGTTTTGTTTTTTTGATTGGATTAGGTGGAAGTTGGTATTGATTTTAGCCTGACCTTTTGAAGACTGGGAAGGGAGAGGACTGATTGAAATAGCTGTGTTCAGCTCAGACCATCGAGGATCAAATCAGTCTTTAAAAAACATCAGCTTAAATTGCTAAACCTACCCCTCAGTCTTGTAAACTTTGAGACCGGATGGCCAGTAAGCTATAAACCATCCCAGAGATACCTGAGTCAATCCATTCTTTCATTTCCAGACTGACAAATTGATTGAAACTAAACACTTCGGTATCCGTTAGGCTCTGTTCCTGCAGGATAATACACTGTAATGGAAAGGAAATGACTGTACCATTCCGTCCCAGTCAAGTCTTTTCTTTGGCCATGATTATCCGGTATAGCCATTTCTCTCTAAGCAAAAATTTTGAGTGTCAAAAAACTTGCTTTGCTTACCTATTTTCTATTGTGAAGTTTAATTAAATAACATATTATTATTAATAACAAGTTAATAATATGATTATAGTACTATGCTAAGATTTTTACAGATAAAGCAATATAATTGTTGTTCATTTGTAATTGTATTTTTGATGCTTGAGCTTTATATTTAGGAATCTACTGATTAGTGCTGTCAATTAGTCACAATTAATCGCATCGAAATTCTAAAGGTTTTTGTTTACGCAATATAGCCAGTGCTTATATATATATATATATATATATTAGTGCTGTCAAATCGCGATTAATTGCATCCAAAATAAAAGTTTTTCTTTACATAATATATGTGTTGATGCTGTGTTTATTTATTATG
>JAUYWG010000038.1:10615504-10629366 GCA_034779775.1 Enteromius afrohamiltoni
TATGGGAGAGCAATATGTGCAGGGTCATGTTGGATGGATGTAAACATGGATGTAAAAGGAAGTGTATTTGATGATTATTCTTTTAAATAATATTATAAAATGATCATTAACTGTTCCCTGAGAATAGCTTATGTTCATGTGTTCACGTCTTTACATAGTGAGTGAGACAGCAGACGCTTTAAAAACCATGAGCATCACATGTACTTAAGTGTGTACTAGATATACAGTATTAGGCGAAACGGCTTTAATATTTTTATCTTTGCGAATATGGAACATGATCAACGTATTTCCTCCTTTTCCTTCCATTTTTCGGATACCCAAAATATTCCCATACTACGGCAGAGATGAGTTGACACTCTGGAAGCGCAGGGTTATGGATGGATGGGCTGAGTAGGGAGAGCGGGCACATTGGGGCAGTAAATGGAGGAGTCTGGCTCGTGGTGAGTTAAAGTCACAGTGAATCACAGTGACTGATAATGAAAATGAAACAATGGCATCAAGGCAACATTATGTGTAACAATATTCCTTGAATCAATCATTTAATAACATACCTGCCAGACTTGAAAGAGCTCTTCATGGTCTTCCTGAAGATACCCCGTGAGGCAACAGACAACTGAACTCTTTTTTCCTCAATAATCTGAACCTGTGTTCGTCTGTGAAGAGCACAGGGCGCCAGTGGCGAATTTGTCAATCTTGGTGTTCTCTGGCAAATGACTAAACAGTGTTGGGCTGTAAACACAATCCCCACCTGTAGATGTTGAGCCGTCATACCACCCTCATGGAGTCTGTTTCTGATCGTTTGAGCAGACACATGCAGATTTGTGGCCTGCTGGAGGTTATTTTGCAGTGCTCTGGCAGTGCTCCTCCTGTTCCTCCTTGCACAAAGGTGGAGGTAGTGGTCCTGCTGCTGGGTTGTTGCCCTCCTACGGCCTCCTCCACATCTCTTCATGTACTGGCCTGTCTCCTGATAGCGCCTCCATGCTCTGGACATTATGCTGACAGACAAAGCTAACCTTCTTGCCACAGCTCACATTGATGTGCCATCCTGGATGAGTTGCACTACCAGAGCCACTTGGGTTGTGGGATGTAGACTCTGATGCTACCACTAGAGTGAAAATACTGCTAGCGTTTAGAAGTGACCAAAACATCAGCCAGAAGGCAAAGGAACTGAGAAGTGGTCTCTGGTCACCACCTGCAGAACCACTCCTTTATTTGGGGTGTCTTGCTATTTGGCTATAATTTCCACCTGTTGTCTATTGTCTACAACTAAATATATCTATTTCTAATTAATGCAATTCATTTCTGTTCTTTTGAACTTTCTATTCATGAAGGAATCCTTAAATGTATTGTGGTTTTCCCATAGCAAATATAATTTTACCACCGATAATAACAAGAAATGTGTTTAGAACACCAAATCATCATATTAAAATGCTTGCTAAAGGAGAATTCTAAAAAAAAAAAAGCAATGCCCCCTAACTTTTGAATGGTAGATGTAATTTTGCATTTGAAGTAAAAATAACTGACTGAGATAAGAGAGTGAATGGACCCTGCTGGAATAAATCTGTTTGAGCAACCATCCAGCACATAAATGTTAATCATTAACAGACGTAACACTGCCTACATTCTTCAGTGTCGGAAACAGCCTACTTAAAGTGATTGTTTTTCATAGCAAATCCGACACTGTTTGACAGAACCCACCCTAAGAACACGTTTTGCCACAAACTCATTTTTTTTATAATTTACCATCACTCTTTGTTATGTCTAGAGGAATTTCACTACCTTCCAGAGAGCATTTTTGTTTATAAAAAAAAAATGCAACAACAGGTAGAATGAAGAGTGAAGAGATTTACCTGGTTAGAGTGCAGTGGTGTTGTTGTCCCCGTCATCGTTCAATGTTTTTAGCATTAATAATTCAGTGGTTGTGTTGTAGGGCAAAAGTACCCACTGAAGTGAACTTTGGTTTTAGAAAAATGTCATAGTTTGTACATGGCTAAGATAATGCACACTTGGTGTACAAATAATAGGACAATCGTGAATAGATCATTTCTGAAGGATTGCTGACAGAATTAAGTCATATTGAGCTTTATTACCATGCTTAATGTTAATGTTTTAATGTTTTTTTTTTTAATGTTTTTAACAAATGTTAAAGCGCTTGCTTTTTTTCTGTCAACTTGTTATTTCTAACAAAGGACATTGAAAAATCCATTTAACCACATCAAGAGGAGTTTATCTCTAAAAACGTTTGCTCATGTTTCTTTCATCTTTTATTGCATTTTTTTCTTTTCATCTTCTAGCATTCATTGTCTCCACTCATACCCTAATACACCCCAACTTTATCAATTTCTCCAGTATTCTGCTTATAACTAATCAACTAAAATGGCTGTGATACATCTGACTGATCTGTTTATTTGAATACACTTTAAAAGAGTTCTAATTAAATCAAATTCTTAATGGCTTTTCAAATGTTTTCTAAGTTACAAGATACTAATCACTTCTATTATTTTTTACTTCTAAAAAGAATGAAAATAACAATTAAATATTTTAATTTGAAAAATAGTTGACCTAAAATGGAAAAATTGCTGAAAATGTTTTCCCCCTCAGGCCCTCCAAAATGTAGATGAGCTTGTTTCTTCATCAGAGACATGTAGCATCACCAAAACATCAAAATAATTCACAAGTAATCCACATGACTCCAGCCTATCAGTTAATATTTTATTAAGTGAAAAGCTGCATGTTTGTAAGAAACAAATCCATCATTGGGGTGTTTAACTTTAAACAGTTGCTTCTGGCCATAATCCATAATAATGTTTCTTCTACTGAAAAAGTTGATCTCTTGTTGTCCTCTTACATCAATATCAACCAACATATTTGTACCGGTTTAGAACTGTTTAAGATTTTAAACAATTGCTTGATCTTTGCATATTTATACAGCTTCAACTTCAAACATAGGACTCGTATTTTAGGTAAAAGCAATGGTTGGATGGATTTGTTTCTTGCAAACACACAAGTTATCAGTGTTAATATTAACAAACAAACTGTCCAAATAGAAATTTGGATGGGAGCACAACAAGAAGTATAGCTGCCATTTATTGTTTTTTTTTTACACTGGAACTAATCTATGTCTTGACAGTCTTCATTTTATAGTCATAATTTCAGTGTTTACAAGGTGGAGTAGACCATTTTGAACTTAACACGGAAAATTGTATTCTTATTTAACATTACCATTTTTCCGTATTAGACACATCTCTGCTCGTTCAGAAGGCAGTAATTATCACATTTGCGTAGGGAGAACAACATATGCTGTATTTTGTGCAAGCTATTAAAAATAACAATGAGGGAATAAAATCCACCTTGTGGCATTTAAATTGGTTTTAATATAAAAGGAAGCATAATTAGAACATGCTATGTAGCTGTATAATGCTTTCTTAACATTTTTGTGATGTTTCTTCCTGCTTTCTCTAAACAAGATGTGACCATTTGAGCATATCTGTGCAGTGACAAATAGATTTAGACGTCCTTTTTGGCAACCTTTTAGTCTCACCGCTTGCCTTGCAAGAAATTTGCATATAATCATGCTTGGCTGGCATAAGAAGGAAGTTTTGTGGAAAGCAATTGAAGTGCAGAAACCGAATACATTTGAATGTATTGAAGCCCAGATTTATTCAAAGGAACAGCAAACATAGTGCCGTGTCTTCAACACACCATCCTGTCCTGCAACATGATACCAGATGTCCTTCATGTATTTTACATCATGTTGTTAGTAAAGAGAGGGTCAGCCAGGTTATTTTTTTTACACATATGCCCCCTCTGCCCAGGAAATATCAAAGACAGTGTTGGATCATGGGGGTGATGTTTTTTTTTTAAGTGATGATTTATTTCACATAAGGAATGGCACTTTTTATTTGTAAAGTACATTTATAATTACATTAGCAGACACTTTTATCCAAAGCAACTTACAAATGAGGACAACGGAAGCAATCAAATTCAACAAAAGAGTAATGATATGCAAGTGCTATAACAAGTCCCAGTTAGCGTGATTTAGTACAAGTAGCAAGGCATTTTTTATTATTATATAATAACTAAAAATAAAACAAATATCATTTTTGAAAGAAACAAATACTTTTTTCAGCATGTTTTTTATAATGAAGCAAAATATTGATAATACTAACAAATGTTTCTTGAGCATGAAGAATGTTTCTTTTTTTTCCCCAATTTTAATTTTTTTTTAATAATATAACTTCTAATAAGCTAAATGCACGCTTGTTTACCATAAGAAGCTTCTTTCAAATACAATAAAAAAAAACATTCTGATCCGACTTTTTAACGGTAGTGTGCATCTGTAATCTAACTCTATAAATCCATCTATGCCACTTTTGCATGAAAACAAAGGCAATCAATGCAAAATACTGCAGCACATTTTTTACTCCTGCTTTCAAGTCACAAGTCATTTTTGTAAACTCAACAAAACCTCATCTACAGTATGGTAACCAGCTAGATTATCTTGGTGACAGATCAGCAAAATGGCAAAATGTGCAAGAGCAATGTAGAATACATCACAATGTAGAAAAAAATCAGCCTATAGGTTTGCAAGGCATTAAAAATGCATGTGAAAGATTCTTTGAACAACTACTACATTACTACACAGTGACTAATATCCTCAATATAGCTGATTTGAGAGTTCTTACTCAAGACTAATCTTAAATTCTTCCATAATGAAGTTTAAGATTCTCTGCTTGTGTCTGTGGCCGTCAGCCACTGCTCTAGTGGACTCAATTGGCTGGGGATACGATTTAGCACATTTTCTAATTGAATTAGTCTGCGCAATGGCTCGGTTCTGGCTGATCTCTCACTGCCTAAATCGAGGCCAGCTCAATTTGGACTCAATTACCTTCTGCTTTCTTGGCTACTAGTCTTTAGCTTATGGAATTGAAACAGGACCATTTACACGTGACCCAGAGGGTTTTGCAGCTTTAAATGTAATGTTTTCACCCTGATAGTTTTTTTTAACTTCATCTAAACAGCCACTGTTGTTTTTGCTTATCGAGTAGAAAGTCACATGATACTTTGAATGACACAGGAACAGAAAATAAATTGTTTCCCTCGCTATAGACAGTCTTGAATCATCCAGCGCACACAGCAGACCGTTTGTCTGTGGCTAATGGTGTGTATCTGAACTGCACCTGAGTGGTCCACCAAATATGTCACATTACGTCCTCAGATTATTCATCAAATATGTTCTGTCACACAATCTCTTGTGTGCCCTGGAGATTGTGAAGGTAAACCTTACCCACAGTATGCTCTTGTTAACTTAAACAAGTCAACTGGAGCAAATCCAGACCTATCTTTAGCTTCACCAACTAGTGTCCTTATTTGTCAATTCTTCTCATGCGTTGTTTGAAGCGGGTCCATGGGCTTATTCATGATTACTTTGTGTTTCAGACAGCTCAATACATCAACCAAATAGCTTTTAGCCACAGATACCTGCTATCTTTGCTTTTTGGGGAGGATGAGAAGTTGGGAAAGTGCCTGCAAAACCACCCTAAAAACAAAACTCAACTCAAGTAATAATATAATTTTTAATTCAAAACAAAAGTATTCAATGTAACTATGGAACTATACACCTGTGCATACTGTATGAATTTTAGACATTCACTAACAGTAACTTTGAGACTGGTCATTGCAATTGCAAAAACAATCAGCATTGAGAAGAAAAATGTATTCAAACATTTTTAGGTGTTCAGATATGTTTAATGCATTTTGGGGTCAGTGTATAAAATAAGGTTTGAATGACTTGTTTGACAGTTTGAGTTAAATAACTGTACCATATGTCATTTATATTTCAGAAAAGGTGCATTTGTGTGCTTATGAATTTATAGCTGTCATGCAGTAGCTATATAGTTTCTAGTTATTATAGTGTGTTAAAAACATAAAGGTGTGTTTGTAAAGAACATGCATTTTCTAGTATCTTTTCATTTATTAGTGAAAATAATGACTGGACATGATAAAATATGACCTAATGCATGCCTGAAGCTCATATTACATGTACAATTATTGCAAGACATAATTTTGCAGGGATAGGACATTAAATCAGAAGATTATTATAATTAAATTCAATTTCCAGTGTTATTTATTTACATAGGTAACTGTTTGATACTTTATACAGCAGTTTATACTGTTTTCTATTCATTTTTATTCGTTTTCATTTTAGAAAGTTTTTTATTAGTTTGTCATAATGTTTTCTTTATACAGCTTTAATAAAATTGGATAGTTTCAGTATTTATAGTACTTCAGCTTTAACTGATTTTAGTTAGTTCCCAAGGCATCATTTTCTTTGCTTTCATTGTTAATTTATTTGATTTAATCTTAATATTTTATTTAGACTTATAGACAGAGACAGACAGTGACTCATTTAATTGTCATTTAATTTTTTGTATAATTGTTGTGCTTGGAGCACAAACTTCTGTGGCCTATTTTGTTCAGCTAATAAACATCTCATTATCTCAAAAGTAGTGCTTGCTCAAAAATGCTCCAAAAATCTGTTGGAGAAATACAACATGCTTTCAGTCATTATTAAAACTAGCGATTAAAACTTCAATACTTCAGGGACCTGCTTCTTCTCGCTATGCAATAGGAACTTAATCTCAGACTAGCTCAGGCTAATTAAAATTTGTTTTGTTTTGATTGCTTTGATAAGATTATCATTTATGAAATGTCAGGAAATACCTGGAGTTTTGTGAGTAATGTCCCATAGAGGGCTTTATATAATTATGATTAAGCTAAGAAAGCACAGGACACTGCAGCTGTTCTTGTATACTTTTCATTTATTTTACTTCTATGGAAAAGAGTGTCCCGAATACTATTCAAAAAAACAACCTTTTATGTTCCACAAAAGAAAATGAGCTTTGAACAATGCATAATTTTGTTCATTACGTTTCATTTGTCCGCCATATTTAATGCATTTACTGATACTGAGCAACACATTGTTACAATTCATCTTTGGCAATGTCAGTATTAGTAAAATTAATCGTTGGTTTATGTTACCATTGTAGGTAATTAATATTAACAAATGGAACCTTATTGTAAAGCTTTACCCATACTTTAGTTTTGGTTTTCAAGTAAGGTTTATTTTTAACAATGTTTTCTAGACTTCTTTCCTATTAGATGCAATGCTCTGTTTTCACAGTTTTAGCTGAATGTGCTGCATGCCACAGGTTGCAAGAGATGTGTTTTTAGAACGCAAACAGACTCAGATTTTATCACCACTCTGGGCGTCTGGAAACCACGGACAGTTTGCTGCGATATTGACTCTGCTCAGATCTCTCCGAGCTGGCCATTCAAAGCCACATTGGGGCCATTCCCCATTAAGACATCTGTGCTGAGTGTCACTTCAGAGACTAGGTGCTGTGCTGAAATTCGCAACCCATCAACACTTGCTCAAACTGTCACTTTGACAAGATGGCTCCTCAGGGCAGCTGTCACTGTGTGTGATTTATAATACAGCTGTATAGAATTTATCATCAGTAAGAGCAAATGAATGTTTTGTGCGCATATATCTAAATTGTCATACAGTATGAACTTTAAATAAATTTCTAACTTTGATACCACTCTGTTTTGTAAGAATATTCGCTAACATTAGTTGCTTTTTAGCATGCATATGAATAGCATATTAACACATGTTGGCTTGGCTAGCATTGATACAGCTAGCATCATCAAATGAATGTAAGACTGCTTAAATCAAAACTTCAGTGGCATTCATCCTCACCTTTCTTAAAACTCTGTTTTAGGTCCAGTCCAAATGGTCTGTTTAGGTCAGCTTGGATTAGCTTAGTGAAAAGGCTACATTGACATAAAGGAGGCTCCTCCTCTGTTTTACCTATCTGTTCATCCGATACCCTTTTAAAGCAGCAGGTCCCTCAGGCAAGACTGTTAATACATCTTAAAATACCAAAGCAACCTCTTTGACTGTTATCTGTTAATGCTCTAACATTTATTGTAGGTAATGGGGATGTCTCGGGATAGCTTTACTGTTTCTAATGGCCTTATTTGAATGGTTAGGATTCAGTTAGGAATTTCTAACAAATGCAAGAAATGGTTTGTGTTAAGTGAGGAAATAACTCAGTTTAAGTTCATTGACACAGACACTGATCCCTTTAACTTTTTTTTTATATTGTCATCTCCAGATGTTACACTGTCAAGGTATTGCTTTTTAGTGCTTTGCCATTCCCAACGCATGCTCTATAAACTGAGAGATGATGGTGCACGTGGATTTATATCTGTGTACATTTCTTCCTGTTATAGAACAATACATCATGGAAACCAGACACATGTCAAGACTGCCTCTGCTACAATGATATTGTCATCTGCAAACCCACTCGCTGCCAAAATCCCCAGTGTGACTTTCAGAGGGTAAGAATAAAGTATTTTCTCATGGGCTATTAAAACAGGGCAGTAACAAGGCTTAGGTGCTTGATGAATGCATTGTTAGCTTATAGGAAGGAAAACGGACAATTAAACATTAATGCTTATGGTCCAATCAAAAGCAACCGATACTAAGAACCGTGTCATAAATGGTTAAAGAGATGAAGGTTCTACCAAGAACCATTTAAAGGTCTCTGTAACTTTGTTCTCAAAGGATTTCTAAGTGAGTTCATTAAAAATTACATAACAGTTAATTCCGGTCTGACTTGAATGGCCAGAGTGTTCCAAGAGTCTGTAGTGTATACAGTTATTTTTACTTTCATTTAAAAAGTCATTTAAGAGTCAGTCAGTGAATCATTCACAATGGATTTCAAAAACACTTTTTCTTTAATAAATCCACTGCTGGAGTTATCTTATTGACATTAAACCTTGTAAGAATTTTGTACAGCAGTAATATTGTTGTTACTGTTACTAAAACTATAGCACGTTGGAATTGAAATAAAGCAGAAATAAAAAAATCAAAACTGAATAAAGGGTTAGTTCATGTTGTTCCAAACCCATAAGACGTTTGTTCATCTTCAAAAAACAAATTAAGGTATTTTTGTTGATATCAGAGAGCCATCTGATCATCCACAGACAGCAATACAACTGAAATGATCCCAGGTCCAAAAATGTAGCAAAAAAATTAGTAAAACAGTCCATGTGACATCAGTGTCGTAAATACATAATACTAAAATAACACTGGTTGCAAATGGCAATAGTTTTGGCATGTGCAGGATGTATTATGTCCTGATCACACTTTCTCTGTGATGCAAATGCATCTCTTTTAATGTCTCTTGGGATGTTTTCCTAGGGTGAGCGCTTGAGAATCCCACCTAACAAGTGCTGTCCGGAATGCTTTGCACAGTTGCCAGGGATCTGTCAGCATGAAGGAATGGTTTATGGGGTAAGTCACACCGCTTATGACATAACTCCAAAGAAAGATGCTAAAACCCTCATCTTGTTCCTTGGCAAGTCTTTCTACTTCTGGTCAAACACCCAAGTCAGTGATTGCTTGGTTTTGTGCACAAAAGAGGTTTTGTTGCCGTTCCACTCTTCCCTGACAGAGCAAGCTTCTTTTTTGTCCCAGTCATCCCTGCTAAAGAGCCACTTGGTGCTCTGTTTAAGATTCCAGCAGTGTAGCTTTCAAGTCAAGTAGCATTTACTTAGGAGAACAGGTCGTGTTGGCATTGAGGCTCAGAACAATCAGTGATATTTGTGATATTCTGTTTGCACAAATTTATAGATAACAGTTTTCTGGCATATTTTTAAGGTGTTTATTGTGTTTTGCAGTCAGCATCTGTCTTCATGTATGCTCTAATTTACCGTTCTCTCACTCCCACTCACTCAGCATGACAGTCAGTGGAGTTACTCCAAATGTTCGGTGTGCACATGCTCTCATGGGAAGGTGACCTGCGGGCCACGTGCTTGTCCTCCTCTTAGTTGTGGGAAAGACCAGACTCCTTTCATCCCAGATGGAGACTGCTGCCCTGTATGTGCTCATAATGGAGGTATAGTAAGCTGCAACCTTTTTTTAACGTACAACTTCTTTTGTTTTATTTTAATTATTTCATATTTGAGTTCACTTTGAGTTAAATAACTTTATTTTTTTTTAGCTTTATATTTTTCTAGGACATATACACTGGACAGATTTGTTTATAGCTATATTTATATATCTGCTTCTTATATATATCTGCTCATCTGTAATGAAGTGAGTGAATTAAAACAATATTAAATGCCACAGTGAAACAAATATAAGCTACCCATGATGAAAACTTTATTTTGCCTTGATTTGCATGTACAGTCTTTTTTGAAAATGCATGTTACTGAATTTATTGTGAACAATTCATCCATCTTTATGTTTCTTTTTCTTTTTAATTCTTTGACCATGTAATTTTGAACCAAAGTACAATAATGACAGACTTCTTTCTGGTAATTAATTCTGGACATTTCCAGTCATTTCATCCACTTAAACCTCGCACTTAAAGTTGACTGCAAGTTTACAATTAGATCTGCCCCCATCCATTCAAAAACCCAAGGACAGAACCAACTTGCCACCCTACTTTTTTTTTACATTTTCACTTGGATCACATCATGATGCAGAATAAATGATCTGTTGGTATTTCCTTTACATGTCATAGATGTGTGTAATTTCTGGTGTCCTCAAATGGAATTACCAGTTGTGTGAGCAGATATAACAGCATTATCTCAGCTGGTGGTGTAAATCTGGGGCATGAATTTGCTTAAACAATTGCAAATGGAGTACTGAACGTTTTTAAAAACAGATATTGTTTGTTCAGTACTTTTCGTGGCACTAGTGGCAAAGATATTCAGCGTTTGCACGTTAAGATGTTAGTAGCAGTCATGTTTGCCTCTCTTTTTTTTAACGTTTGCTGATTGCTTTTAAAAGGTATGCTTTTCTTAGCTATATGGGTCCCTTGAGGTTTATTCTGCTTCATACTGTCAGAGACCAATGATGTGTTTTTTTCTTTTAGAGATTCTAGTACAATTTTGCAATAAAATACTCTTTCTCACTCCATAGCCTCTTGCTCTTGGGAAGGCCGTCGGTACAGAGATGGGGTGGAATGGACAGCCAGCCCCTGTACAAAGTGTCGATGCAAAAATGGTCACACTGAATGCCTGGTTGCAGAGTGTCAGCCTGTTGCATGCAAAGCGGTCAGTATCAACCCAGAACTGTGCTTTGATCTGTTTATAATAGTGAAGGCTAAACAATTCAGCCCGTCTTGAACCTAAGCTATTATTACAAATTAAAGGGAGGTGTTCTAGCAATTAAAAACTGCATATTGGTATCTACTAGAATGAGAACCTGGTGGTCCATCCTGGGGAGTGCTGTCCTCAATGTGAGCCGAATCCCTGCATGGAGGCTGGCAATGAGTACAAGGTAAGCCTGGAAAAGAGATTAGAGAAAGGTGCAATATATACAGAGATCCGAGGACAGAGATAAATTGAGAGTGACAGATGGGATAATGCATGTCTGTATTATGGAAGACCTTGGGAGGGAGGGGATGGTAAGTGTGGGTTAAAGTGTGTTCATCATTCATACTGTGACAGATGGGTTGAAGCCGTGTCTGAGTTTGGTGTATGTGTGTGATATGCTTGTCACTCCTGCTTCTGTCATTCTTCTACACTTCTTCCTTTGCGTTATATCATCTCTTGTTCCTCCCTTCATTGTTCACGCATGTACTACACATCATTGCCTCAACTGACTCTTCATCTGTTTGCTCACTCTCTCTCTCTCAATTTGCAGTTTTGCGTTTTTAAAACTGCAAATTGCTTCTTGAAAGGGTTAGTTCACCCAAAAATGGAAATTATTTCATTAACTGCTCACCTTCATGTTGTTCCAAACCCATAAGACCTTCATTCATATTTGGAACACAAATTAAGATATTGAGGGGTGAGAACCAGAACTTTACAGGACAGAAATTTGCTGTACTTTGATATGATTTTATGTGCTAACATTATACATTATCAATTTTTACCCAAAATATCACTCAATGCCCTTATGGTTCTCAATCCTCAATATGTTATACGAATTCTGAGAGCTTTCTGCCCCTGCATAGACATTAGTGATGGGAAGATCATAAAAATTAAAGATAATTTGTTCATTTGCTACGTGCCTGGCTCAGTATCTTACAACCAATACAAACATCACATTATTAACTGCATGCTGTTATTATATGTAGGTATCTTTTCTTCGTCAAAGGTCAACTAAGAGGTGAACTAATCATTTCTGTTTCCTGTAAAAAACTAGTAAGATGTTGCGCATGCATGGCCAACGCGGAATGAAAGAATCCCTCTTGAGAGGACTCATTGTTCCTGAGTCATATTAAATTATCAAATTGAACATTCATGAACGACACATCAATAATAGACAGCAAGGGTACACCCATGGGCAAGACAGAAACATTGGACATTGTTAAAATGATCCATGTGACATCAGTTGTTCAACCATAGTTTTATGAAGCTATGAGAATAGTTTTTGTTTACTAAGAAAACAGAAAAACATCTTTTCCCAACAATTTTTCTTCTTTGAATCTTCCTAGTGTCATTATGGAGAGTATCACGATGCACACATGTGCAGTATGTAGTCAGTATTACTATAGACACAGCATATTAAAATGATGGTTGAATCATGTGGTTAATTCTTGAATTATTCCATTTGATCACTGTCTGGAGTATGTGGTTATGTCTTTGCAGTACTGACACCTCTCTTTAGACACATAAACGTCACAAGCATCCCCAAAATCTCTAATCAGCATGTCATTTAGGGATGCTTCTCTGCTCAGCATGCTCTCAGTGAACACGTCCCACTCAGCGGAATTCAGCTCTTTTGATCACAGTGGATTGTGTGAAAGCAAAGCAGGGATTTAGAGAGGATAACATTCACCACTCTTTTCATCTCCTTTTAGTACTTGTCTTGTTCACTACAGCACTGGTTGAAATTGTCATTTATTTTAAATTCATTATGTGCTGTAATTTGCTCTGCTGCTAAAGCTTTGAACAGCAATGAGATGTCATCTGAATATTGAAATTGGATTGAGACATTGGTGGTGTAGCTCTGTATTTTTTTATTTTTACATACATTTAAAAATCTAGAATTGATGAAGGATGTTTCATGCTCTCATAACTCTTACTGTGTGTTGTGTACGCGTTCTTAGCACGGCGAGCAGTGGCAAAGGGGCAGCTGTAACACCTGTGTGTGCGATCGCGGTCATTCTCGCTGTCAGACGGAGAAGTGCCCTCCTCTCCACTGTGATAAGGTCAGCAGAAATCCATTACACCCCAAAACTTTATGCCAAAAATAGTTTCTTGAGCAGCAAACTTGCTGAGAATGTCACAAAAGAAGATATGCTGTTGGCTAAACGACTGCTGCCATTTACAATTGCAGTTTATGCTTCTTGGATCTAATGGCGACAGTTAGAGTTTTTCGTCATCTAGGATTGTTTGCGCCATATATTTTGTCTGTTGCTCCGGGGTGTTTTTCATTTCAGTCTTTCTCTTTCATTCAAAATTCACAATCTTATGTAACTATGCTTTAGATACTCAGCAGGAACAGGAATTTCATTTTTATATCTTACCTTAATAAGCGTCACTCCTTAAAGAGCGTGAAAATTAGAGTTTTATGGCTTATAGTATTTATTTTATTAACCGGAGTCCATCTACATGCAAAAAGTTGGCAAAATTCACTTTTAGAATTTAGACATTTCTTTAGTTTTTTTAGGCTATTGTATATTTTCAAACAATAAACAGTGACAAGCCCTTCAATAGGTCCCATTCAAACCTAACTAAATTTTCAAATACATCAACACTAGTGCTGTCAAATGATTAATCGCGATTAATCGCATCCAAAATAAAAGTTTTTCTTTACATAATATATGTGTTGA
>JAUYWG010000038.1:10629466-10644515 GCA_034779775.1 Enteromius afrohamiltoni
ATACATGCATGTGTTTGTATTTTTATATACTTAATAAATATACACAGTACATACAAATATACTTTGTAAAGAAAAACTTTTATTTTGGATTTTATTTGACAGCACTAATCAACACGATTTTGTGAAATCTATAAGGAAGTATTTTGTATTGCTCTGTTAAATGGAACTTGTTGTTTACAAGAGATGCTTTCTTTTCATTTTTATGAAGTGAGGCTTAAGTAAAAGGACTGGTTGCACTTTATTTTAAGCTGTACATGTATACATGTAATGTGTTACAAGGGCACCGTAAAATAAAGTTATTTAACGTGTGTTATAACAATTGTGACATTTTATAATGTCTGCTAATGCTTGTTCTCCTCAGGGTCAGACGAAGGTCAAGAGAGCCGGGCAGTGCTGTGAAGATTGTGTCTCGTCCAAAGGCAGCTGCCTCTATGAAGGCATTGCCCGTTATCATGGTGATATGTGGAACGGCACAGGTTGTGAGTTCTGCATGTGTGAACGGGGTCAGGTGCTGTGCCAACGGGTCGAGTGCGCCAGGTCGGAGTGCCCACGGGTATGTGTCCAACTTTTATAAGGAACACATTTCTATGCAAAGCTATCAGCACGGAACACATACTTACTCTGATCATTAAAATACACAATTAACAAGCTCAGCTGGACGGAATGCACTATATGTAAAATGTTGACTATTATTAGGGCAAAATATACCAGATGAGTTTGAGACCTGGGGCACATTATCTTTTTGTGCTGGTTATGAATTATAACTTTATTCAATCAATATACTATCTGCTTCTCCATTAATCATACAGAGCTCTGAAAGGTTGAGCAATGTGGAGATTTATCACTTATTAATTTTATTTTTGGCCCAAATCCAGAATTGCCACTGTAAAGGTTATTTTTTTTAAGAGAGGAAACTTTGACTTAAAAGTCCTGTGAATTTCACTACTGTCAAGGTCAATTTTTTAATGGAAGTTTAAAAGAGTAGTATGCAAGTTTGAACAGAAACCTCTCAGGTTTTAAATCTGACCTTCTGGTGCATACAATTATTGTGCATGCTGTAATAAGGGGTAACATGTAGAGCTGTTTGTACTAATTTTTCTACTAGTCCCATTTTTGGGATAGCTTTGTCAATCCCTGATGCCAGTCCAAAACCATAAAAACTTTGTTTACCTTTGAACTCGAATAAAGATATTTAAAGATATTTTTATTATAAATAATAATCCCCTAAATGTTCATTATATAAAGTGATCCTGCCTCTTCTGAAGAACCGTTTGTGATGTCTTTTTGCATTTTTTTATGTGTGAAAGATTTGGCTGAATGGACAACAAAAGAATGGTCAAAAAAGATAAGAGAATAATAAAAATATCTTCATTTGTTTTGTGAAGATGAGTGATATGAGTGTAGTTAAACTGTCACAGAATTTTCATTTTTGTTGAACTATCCCGGTAACACTGATTTACTATTAACTATGACTTTTCCATCAGTAAATTCCTCATTTTCTGCTTATTAATAGTAAAGTACTTAAATTTAGGTATTGGGTAGCATTAGTGATGTAGAATAAGGTCATAATGCGTTAATATGTGCTTAGTTAGTACTAATAAATGGCTAATATAATATAAATGTAGTAACTAGTTAAGAGACCCTAAAATAAAGTGATACCACTATCCCTATATATTTAATTTTGTTAAGTATTCAGGTTATACATACATTTTTTCAGAGCAGTGGTTTTAAAGTCCTGGATGATGTTCATTAAAGTCATACTAATAGAGTGTCTGATTAAACTAAAAAAGAAATGCAACAGATGCTTCTATATGATTTTGAAAACATTGATCCCTCTTTCCCATCTGTAGTTTCGTATTTCACTGACATCTTCTGATTCGCCTGTAAGACCACCATGGCTTTGGTGATCTAAATGGGTTACACAGAAACAACTAAAGATTCTCTCATGAATGTAAATGACTATTGATAGCGCCCCCCTGTAAAGAGGTAGAATTAGAAATGGGATGTAATTAGAGATTTGTGACTCTGTGTCTGACAGCTAATCATTCCCTAGGGGGTGTTTTCATGCTGAAATTAAAAGAACTAAAATTTCACACCTTGTGCCAGGGAGAAAAACTGGTCCATTTGCCTGGAAAATGCTGCCCAGAGTGCAAGACAACAACCAGTTCCTGCACGTATTCAAAGCCAGACCAGAAGGTACAAACATTCTTTAAATATGGTCTTTAGTAAAACATACAGTGGTTTTATTATGTTTTATATCCATGTGAAATATATATGCTACCGTACAAATGATTGGGGTCAGTAAGATATTTTCACCAAAAGTGCATATATTTGATAAAAAATACAGTAAAAACAGTTGTATTGTGAAATATGTTTACAATTTGACGTAACTGTTTTCTATTTTAATATATTTTAAAATGTATTTTATTTATGTGATATCAAAGCTGAATTTTTTTTTATCAAAACACATGTGCTGCTTAATATTTTATGGTAACTATGATACATTTTTGCAGGATTCTTTAATAAACAGAAAGTTCAACAGAAACTTTTGTTTTTGTTTTTAACATTAGAAATGCATTACTGCATATAGTATCAATTAAGTGTCATTGTTGAATAAAAGGAATTTTTAATTTATTTAAATAAATAAATAAATACTGACCCCAAACTTATGATTGGGAAACGAAGAGAAAAAAAACAACAAATCAGTACCACCAACAATCAGACTGTCTTTGTTCATTTAGGGGCAGAAAGCCAACATCAAGAGTTTTAGACGCCTCACTGTAAGTAAATATAAAGAATGTGGTTTATGTTTTTGTAAAATTAATGAATACAACCGCAACAGATTTTTTTTGCCTCATCAAAAATATGTGTGTCTCAGAATCTAGAGAGTGTCAGAGAAGGACTGTGTCGTGAGTGCCAGTGTCAGGAAGGTCATGTGACCTGTTACCAGCAATCCTGTCCCACCTGTCCATTGGGCACCCTAACTATACCTCACCCTGAACAATGCTGTCCCGATTGCAATCCAGGTGAGACGTGCATCTGTGTTGGTGTTCATTTCCCAAACAGCATTGATGTATGAAGCAACAATAGTTAGTTACATGCTCTCTTGTGAATATGCTCCAATATAATGATTTATTTACTTCAAAAGAGCATTATTCTATTCCCAGTTAGGCCAGAATTGAGGCAGCTCAGTCTAAAAGCATTTCTTTATGTGATTAAAAACATTTCTGAATCGTTCTGAATCTTATTTTTATCAGCCCTCCAAGGAACAATTTCTCAACCATAAAGACAAAACATAGTTGATCTGGGTGGTAGAGAGATGAAAGCTATAGTATTAGATTATATTCTGGTTAGATAACGTTGTAATTTAGCTTTGCGGCACCCTCGATACTGGATCTAATCTATATACTAAATTTCCCTGTTGACTTTAAAAGATGCTACAGGAAGAAACATACATCTTCCTCTACCTCCTTCTCTTAGGGAAAACCATAGAGAGAAAACAGAATGTGTTTGTGTTTACATTTTTCTTATATACTATATATATATATATATATATATATATATATAGTATGTTTATCTGACGATCCAGGGCAAATTGTTTGGACGTTTATATGTGTGTGGGTTGACCGTTTGGTATTTCTGTGTTTATGCTTCTAAGATTATGCTAATGTATCCTCTAAACACAGCAGTCAAATAGTATTTATTCCTCTTTGGACAGGAAACTGGCTACCCTGTTTTCAAAACAACAACAACATGCTTTTCCTTTCTATATTTATCAGAAGCACTATTAAGCGCATATGCAAATTGGAAGCTTGCGCGGGGATAGTGTTTGTTAGCTGGTTAATGTCCAGATTTTATCGAAACAGCAAAAGGCAGTGTATATGTGTTCACAGCCACATAACCATTTGTTAAATTGACTGCCTGTTGTGAGGAACAGAAGGAGCCCAGCATCAGTGTTTTATCAAATAGATTGTCTGAGACATAATGACTTGCAGTGTTACTGTGAGAAACGCTGCGATTCGGAAGGATTTACTAGCTGGTGACCAAATTACAATACATTTGCACTCAAAACAAGTAGATTTTTCACATCGATGGAAAGTCTCAAAGGTCATTCTGGTAAAAAATGCTTACTTCAACTGGAAAATGGAGAGTAGGATAGTTTTTCACCAAGACCTATTGATTCACACACTGAGGTATTTAATTAAAAGTGATTTATGAGGGAATGTCAGAAAATAATAAAGACTTAGAGCCTTCATTTTCTTCCTCTGAATGTGGGTCTGGTCTTGTGCTTGCAGTCTGGTCCAAAAACTGAGAATGACCAAAGCACTTTTAATGTTATATGGTGCCCTACTTCCTTGTCTCTTGCTCTGGCCTTATGGACGGAGCCAAAAACTTGCAACCCAAAGTCCTTTGCAAGGGATTTACCAGCTCATTAGAGACTGTGTAATTAATTATTGTGTCAAGTAATGGTACCAAAGAAAATTATAGTTAGAGGCTCAGGGTTGCTTTTGGACCATGTGGAGAAGTTATGAATGGCTTATTAGTACACTGAAGACACTGGTTTATTTACATCACTACAGATGAAATAACCATGACGTCATGCAACTGCACCTATCATTATATGATGTAATAAAAATATATACATGGTTTAAAGTAAATGAAAGCAGGTACACTACTTTCCAAATAATTTGGAGTCATTTTTAATTTTATAAAACATTTCCATTTGAATACATGTGGTTCTTGTACAGCAAGTGATCAATATTATAATAATTTCTGAAGAATCCTGTGTCACTGAACCCTGCATTAATGGCTGCTGAGAATTCAGCTTTGAAATTTAAAATTATAGACCTCTTTCAAAACATTTATAAATCTTACCGAGCTGTTTGAACGTTTATATGGTTTCAAGAAAAAAACTATATGTATAATAATTTTCCACACTATCCACAGCTTTGTTTTAAATGCAACTATTTTAATTTGTTAATTTTAATTTGAGTACTCATAAATGTTTAAATAACCCTTTGACAATGTAATTATTAATGAAGTTAGATTGGCTATGATGAAGAACAGATTTTCTTAATAATAAAAAAAATAAATGCATTCACAATCACTTTACTGGTTGTTCAGCCATTTGTGAGGTGTAACGCCTCAGGAAACTGCTAATGTTTTGTCACAGCTGCAGACAAACTTTCTATTTAGAGCAAAGGTTATAATGATGATCGCAGTTTGTGAATAATCCTAATTTCAGTGGGTGTTTGTAAAGGAGTGGGTGTTCTCTGAGGGGTTTGACTGTGTTTTTGTGTGCGTCTGTAGCAGTGCAGTGTCACAGGGACTGTTTGACATGCTCTGGCACACCAGATCACTGTGACAGTTGTCAGGACCCTTCTGCCCTGTTGATGAATGGACGTTGTCTACAGTCATGTCCTGAAGGATTTTTTGCTCGGGGCAAAGTTTGTGCAGGTATAAACATACTTTTTTTTATTATTATTATTATTGTGGTTTACTTTTACAGCCCACGCTGGTTTTGTTGCATGGATTGCTGTTTGCTTTATCTTCCTCCTCCTTCTATTTTCCCACCAACATTCACTCACGTCTGGCCTAAACATATCTGTGGTATTTTAAATCCTCAAAACGCCCTCTACTTTGGGTGACTTCCATAAATAGTTAATCCTATAGCTTTGTTGGTTTGTGTGTGTGTGTGAATACTGTATGTGGATGTGCATGTACATGTACATGAGTCATGTTTGTCACAGTCATTTTAACAAGTCAAAACACAGACCGGCTCCTACACTGGAATTCCCCCCAGTTTGGAAGAATAGCATCATTTGACAAAATTCTTACAGTCACTCTTTAAAAGCTGCTCTACTAACTCTCTCACACAAAATCTCTATTAATGTATCAGTGCTTTGTGGCCAGATTTTGCATATTGTTGTTTGCTGTGTCAGCCATAAAGTGTATCAACCGACCCTCATCACCCTTCTTTTTCTCTTTCTGCCAGCCTGCCAGCCATCATGTGGCACCTGTGAGAATGACTTTGAATGCACAGCATGTGGTGGGTCCTTTCTCCTCAGCGGCAGGCAATGTGTGACCACCTGTGAGAGAGGTCTGTTCCAGGACCACACACGCTGCCTCAGTAAGTCACCTGCAGTTTACATCTCGTTCACTTTTATTGTCTTTCTGTGATAGTGTTTACTTCTTTGTTTTATGATGCTTTCTTACCAGCTTTAAAAGAAAGTGCGTATATTACATCTCAGCAGGTAGCTCATGAGGGAAGTGGGCAGTAATACTGTAACAACATGGTATTGATGTGTTTGTGGAGCTTTTTTTTTATTTAAACAGATATTAAATATAATTATGTGTTTATCTGTTTTTTATTTATATAATTTATGTATATATTCACTACCTTCCAGACACTTGGGTTTACTGTTATTTGATGCATTTTTTTATACAGCAAGAATGCATTCAGTTGATCAAAATCAAAGTAAAGACATTAGAATGTTATTTAATTGTAAATAGGTTCCTGTTGAACAATGATTCAGGTTCACTTTATTCAACATTTTCCAACTTTAATCATCTAGGAATTCTAAAAATGCTGAAGTTTTCCATGAAGTTCCAGCTTTGCCATCAAAGGAGTATACTAGAAGGAGTATTTCAAACACTAAAGTAGAAAAAAAAATTATATGTAATAATATTTTTTATTAGTAAAACTTTTCACTGTTATGAAATGATAGTCTTTAAGTTTATCTAACTAATTTATTTAAAAATTGTGTATTTATTTTTATTATAGACAAGCTGCAATTTATTTAGAGCTTAAAGATAATTTAATTGTTATATGTGACCCTGGACCACAAAACCAGCCTTAAATCTTCTGAAAGCTGAATAAATGAGCTTTCCATTGATGTATGGTTTGTAAGGATAAAACAATATTTGACTATAGTGAATATTTGAATATCTGGAATCTGAATGTGCAAAAAAAAAAAATCTAAATTTTGAGAAAATTATCTTAAAGTTGTTAAAATGGAGTCCCTACCAATGCATATTACTAATCCCAATCAATTTACAAAACATCTTTACCTCATAATGATTTTTGGCATGAAGGAAAAATTGACAACTTTAACCCATACAATGTATTTTTGGCTATTGCTACAAATATAACTGGTTTTGGGTCATATATATGAATTTATTGTTCATTGCCAAATAATAAAGCTGTATTCATTACCTCAATAAGCAAAAGGGCCCATTTTATATATTTAGTTGTGGAATTCCTATTGTACGTTTTGCATCATGTTAGCTCTAAAAGGTCAATTTCTACTTTGTTATTAAAGCCAGATGGAGCATTACAGCACCTGCAGTGCTTTCACTCCTTGCATAAGAATCAACCTCAATATATAGGTACCTGGTCTTGACAGGCTACCTGCCTATAGCAATCCAATCTGGAGGGAATCATGCATTAGTGACCTGCTAACTGGTCTGTGACTGGGACCACTAGACTGCACAGCAATTACCCCAGTCCCCATTCTCGTGCAATTTCACACTTTAATAAGCCTCTCCCACATATTGGACAATATTGTTCTACAAGTGACAAGATGGAGAAGAAATATCCAGCTTAGGCTGAGCCTATTATAGAGGATTTAGTGCGAATGAGTCTTACTAAGCAATTGAATGTGGAAGATTTTTATTGTAGCCAAGCGATAACGATTCATCCTCTTGTTCCACTCTTTGAGTGCACATGCAAATGTTCAAGGAGTTAATTAGCTAAGCTAAAAAATGAGGGAGTCTTAGAGGAAGCCCTTCATCTTCTGTTCTCTTCTCTGCCTCTCTTTGTCTGTGCCTTTCTCTTCTACATTTTAAATGATGTTATAAGACAGTTTTTTTTTAGCTTGCGTAACATACAAGGTTTTCTATTGTGAAACAAAATGCTAACAGACCTTACCAAACACTTCTTACATGCCACAACTTGGATATCCTAAAATACTGTATATCCTTTCACATCTGCAGCATATCAAAACGTAGTCTAAAACCTTAAAGAGTTGTGCTGACAGACATGGCCAAGTGTTCTGTCATTAATTTTTCGAGCATGCCAAGCTTTTCCAAATCTACTAAACATAGTTACCTACTTCTCTTGTTCACACTTTGTTGTTGGCTGTCAAAATATTTGGTCCCGTTCCAGCTTCTCAGGGTTCCGGGCCAGTTTGGTGCCAGTGTGTGTGTTTGTGGAGAGGTGCCATGTAGAACCGTGAATGTTTCACACTGGGCGCTGAGCCCAGATTTGTAGTTTAATCCTGAGCACTAGACTCCTACAAAGAATAAGAGAAGGTGTCTTGTGACCTTATTGCTGCACAACATAATCAGAGACTGTTTGCACAGATTCCGTGGCATTTGTAACTTCATTTATAATCATTGAGTATTCATAAGTAGAAAAAATAAAACGTATTTGTACGCAAATCTAAGAAAAGTTATGTATTATGTTTTGTTGAGAAATGTTAAAATATCGGTAATGGCAGACTAGAATAGAATAGTAGACTATCTTCTAGTGTTTGTTATATTCAGCCTCATAAACAGAAAGGAACAGAAGGTGATTTTGAAGGAGTGATCTGCTGGTCACTTGTTCCTCTTTCTCTTTCTCTTTCTCTTTCTCTTTCTCTTTCTCTTTCTCTTTCTCTTTCTCTTTCTCTTTCTCTTTCTCTTTGAAGAAGAGATTTTAAACTGATGAGATTTTAAAGCTTAAATGGAGCAGTTTAGTAAAGTGAGTTCGTGCCCTGACTATGCAAATTTAGGTCACTTTTTTTCTTAAACAAATATCTTGAACATGCACCTTATGAAAAACCCTCCTTTCATATTTACCCAAAGGCCAATCAAGCTTTTCCAAATATTGGAAATCCATGACCAGCTGGTGAAAAAGATTTGGTCCAAATATAAATTGTATTTGTCTTTGGTGTTTTTGCTTTAGAAATCATTCGGTATTGGAGTAGACTGTTACCATCTTATGATTATAAAATACGATTATTTTGGTAGAGATGCATTTCTGTTTGTGTTATGTCCTTCAGATCTTAAGACTTTCTTTATATATGTGCAAGTGTGTTCTTCTGGCTTTTTTGTACCTTTTACAAACTCCCTAAGAAAGGTCATCTTTTGTTTTTCAATTCAGTCACAGTCACAAAATCACTAGAACATAAGCTAACCTTGTAATTCTAACTTGTTTGTCTTGTTTAGTTGGATTTTGAACATTTTATTGACTTCTTCCTCTTTAGGTTGCCATGACTCCTGTTTATCTTGTCGGGGGGCGGGGCCGCATGATTGTTTGACATGCTCAGACCCCTCCCACTTACTGAAGGATGGATTCTGTGTTTTGGATTGTGGTCCAGGCTTTTACGCTAATCAAGGCAGCTGTTATGGTATGATGGGCAGCATTTCCAATCTGTGGTTTGTTTTAATTAAAACATCTTAGATAAACAGTAAAGGTTTGTTTAAAACAATGTTTGAGTGAAATGTTTTTTATATTTTTGTTTTAAAGCATCTGGTATGCACAATATTTTGCCTGGTTTGGTCAATTTTTGCAGTCTGAAGGAGTCGTCACTAGTTGCCAAACGTCAGAGCCAGTCCACAGATTTGTAGCAGCTGGAGCTGATAGATTTTTCAGAAATTGCCAGTGTATGATTGGCACAGATTTTGTCTTCAGACTATGACTCCATCCAGTTGGAGGATATCAAGCATAGAACACATATTGTTTTTATTTGTTGTGCGTCTCCTATAAATGGCACGTATATGTCTGCATGTGTTCACAACATTGTGAATGTCCCATAGTGAATGATGTACAGTCAAGTTTTATTTATTTTTTTTTTAACTGTTCACATCTTTAAGTTGTGTAATGTATTCCAGCCTTATAGTGCACTCATTATTACTTTATTATTATTATTATTATTATTATTATTTGAGTATAAATAGGAATTATTTCGATATTATTTTTGTTGGATAGAGGTCACATTTACTAGTCAGATTGTCATAGCACCTTAATGGCCTTATTACTTGTCTTATCACTGCTGATGATAATATCTTGCCAAGTAGAGGCAAAAGCCTCCTTCAGAAATGTCACCTTGAATACATTTAAGCTTCACTTTGACAACCTTACAGCAAATGCAGAATGACACTCTAAATGTGTATGTTTTTACAGTGAAAGAACTTACACATCCAGTTCTATTTAACATATGAGAGAACAGTGATGATGTTTCTGTACGGGTAAAAATAGCTTGTGGTTTGAGCATTTTAAATCTTGCATTGGCATGCTAACTTTGAAACTACTCAGGCTTCTCTGCATGAATTTGTTCATTTTTGAATGCGATTATCTCTCATTGTGATATTTTAGTTATTAGGCTGTACTGTTTTTCAAATGTTAGTTGTCTTCTTTATACTATACCTGTTCATGCAATACTTTATATCCTGTTGTAGCTTGTGACCCTTCCTGTTCGACCTGTCATCCCGACAACCCCAACTGCATGAGCTGCCCCCCTGAGCATGCACTGCATCAGGGGAAATGTGTGCTGCAATGTCCACCGCAATATTACCACGGTGACCATGGCCATTGCCAAGGTGAAAATTTAGTTTTACTCTTTTAAGATTTTCTTTACACCTCCGTGTAGGTTTACTGGCAAACACAAATTCATAAATCTCTTTTCTAGCGAATTGAAAAAAAAAAAATCATTCTGCCAGAAATGATTATTTGGAAAGTTTCCCCTGTCATTTGGAGTCAGTCCCTTGAAATGTCTTGCGTACCTTTTCTCAGCAAAACCATATGGGTTAGAAAATTGGCATGTCTCTGTGTTAGTTTGATTTATGATTTTGAGTTTAAAATTAATACAGTCAAATCTGATCCTGTGGTGTGCAGTTAATTTGCATTTATTTTTTTGCCAAACACGTTTCTACCTAACCAGCTCGTATAAAGTTCAGAGGACATTCGAAGGTAACAAAACAACCACAGTACCAAAACTTACGATGTGTTAAAGTACTCAAACAACACGCGTTTTGATTAAATTGGCCCTGAAAGGTTATAGGTTACAAGAGGTCTGGGTTGGTTATTTTTGCTCTCATCTCATGGGGTTTCTCCTGAATCCACTTAATCTATGCTTCTGTTGTCCTTCCAGCCTGCCACAGTTCATGTGCGTCCTGCTCAGGGCCAGCTGTGTCTCACTGCACCTCCTGCTCAAAGTCTCTCATCCTGAACCAGGGCCAGTGTGTGGAGTCCTGCGGAGAGGGACTGTTCTCCAGAGGGGGACACTGTCACAGTACGACTGCATTTCTAAAACTCTTTCTCCCACTGTTGCGCAATTATGTGGTGAAAACTGGGTCATGATAAAAGAGGATAGATCAAAGATGAGCTGTCCTGACTAGTTCTTGGGTAATACTTAGCAAAGATTTGATGCGACCACTTGCTAAATGATGCAATGCATCATTAAAAATGGATTCAAATTTGGTCCGAATTTTAAAGCGACCCAAAACTAAACAGAGGAACAAGTTGCTTGTAATTACATCTATAGATCAATAGACAGAAATACAGTATGTTGGGGTAGTGTGGAAAGTGAAGATTTTTGTTACCTGTAGTCATTTAAGTCTAGCTGTCCCTTGCCCTGGTATGTCAGTCAGTACTGCATTGCAGGTGGGTGAGTGAGTGTGTGTCCTGAATACAGATAACCTACTCTGACTCTGTGTAGAGATTCAGACTATTTGTTCACAGAAGTTTGTGTGTGTTATAGACTGGATGTGTGGCGAAATAAAATATGGCTCTAGAGAGAAAAATACACTACCCTTCAAAGTTTGTGATAGTGTTGATTAAACAAATATGTTTTAAGCTTTGATTTGAATTTGCTGAAAGAGGTGAGTCATGTGTGTATTTTACTTTTAAAACCTGTTATGTTCTCTTTTCAGAGTGTCATTCATCATGTAGGGTCTGTGTGGGTCCGGACTCCTCAGACTGCATGAAGTGTGTCAAACAGGAAGAAGTTCTGCAGCCTCAGAATGGACGTGTCTCTCACGGGTCCTGTATGTCTGCCTGCAGGCCACAGCATTACCTTGACACAGATCGGACCTGCAGAGGTGAGCAAACAAGACACAATTTTTATACTGTTCTCTGAAGACGAGGACACATACGCTACCATTTTATTTCTCAGTAGCTCCCTGATTGTGAAGTGATGGCAAGATAAATGCTAGATAAAAAAATGTGCATGCCGTCTTGTTGAGTGACGCACTGCAGGTTGTTTGCACTAGTTATTCTCAATATCTTAATCCTTGATGACTGAAGATCTGCACTTCACTCCAGATACGCCAGGGCTGTTGTAACATTTAAATCTTGGCCAAATTCTGCCAAAAAAAAGTTAAAAGAATAAGCTGAAAGAATCTGTTGCAAAAAGTGCGGCTGTGAGCCTTCATACACAAACACAGAGATTAATTACATTAAAACAGCATGCCAACATCTGCTTGTAGTTTATTCCTTAGGGACTGCAGGCTTTCTGTAGTACCACCAACACCTCACCCCAACAGCACTGAATAAAATGTACAGTTGCTTTAACAGTCACGTTGAATGGTGTCTGAATTTCACACAGTGAATCAGTTCTGTATTTATGATGCTCCCACATGCTGAGAGCTTCACAGGCATAGAATTCTGACTCCAATATGAGTCAAATGTGGTGTAAAAAACTTTTATTTGTCAGAACACAATCAATTTGTTTTGCATTTGTTTCTTTTATTTTAAACTTAAAACCAGTTGGTAACAAGGTTCGGTTGGTCGATGTTATCCTGCATATAATTTCAGAGTCTAGGTTCATACTGTTGATTTTACAATCATTGGTTTATGAAAGGTTCATATTTTTGTTTTGGGACTCCTAAACCACAGGCTGACATGAATGCAAGGTCAATAAACTTACATTTTTTAATAAAATACACTTATTTTTACCCTGTTTGTTCAACGACTCCCAAATGATTTGTTAAACAATTGATTTTTACAAACCCCTCCGGTCGATTTTATTTGAAGTAGTGTTTGTGAGCTTATAATGCTCCAAAAATGGCACCTAGTGGCAAAGAATGAATTTGCATTTTCTAGAATTTTCCCATGGTTTGGGATTTGTTTTTTAAAACAACTTGTTTCAAAGATTCATTCTCGAGTTTACTATTAAATTTTGCAGGATGTTTTCATTCACTTGGAGCTGTGTTACACATTGCATGAAAGGTAATTCTCAAAAATCCATAGTAGGGGCACTTTAATATATGTAATTAATTAAGAATAGCTTGCTTTACGATTATGTTTTAATGATAGTGCCTCATACAGAATGCATTAACAAATTAAAGCTAATTGTAAAGTGTTACCAAATAAAAAAAAATGCTTTTTTTTTTTACTTTGACTTGACTTAGAGCAACCATATTTTTCTATCATTGGTGAGAAAATGGCCAGTGAGCTGTTCGTTCAATGGGTCCACTGTCATGAAGCTCACTGCTATAATAATGACAAGTGCCTCTTTCTTCAATGAAGACCTTTGTGTTGAGCCAGCATGCTCAGACAAAATGTAGAGCTTCCTCAGGGCTACTTGTCTGGAGTGTGTTTGAATGAGTGTGTGTGTGGATGTGCTGATGGATCAGATATCATGCAGAGGAAATTCCAGTCTCTAAATCCCTCTAAAGTCAGTCTCTCTACAGACCTCTATATGTTTGTGTGTTATTCTCACTCAGCGGGGGGATGAGAACTATAAATGATTAGATTAGAATGTGACTGTTGTGTGAGTCTATTTAAATTGTTTTAAATTATTATTATCAACCATTAAAACCTCTACCAATAAACCATTATTCCTGCATGAAAAATCATTTACAGATCAGTTCTGAAATATCATGGAATGTTTGTTCCTACATGTTAAAGGTTATTAGTTAGTTAAAGGTTAGAGTTAAATTAAAGTAATTGTAATGATATTATATACAAGTGTGATTAACTAGTGACATTTCAGTGTGGTTTTGAGTACCCCAAAGAATCCAAATACCTTTTAGGTCTATTTTAAACCAATTCTGTAGTATCCTATCTAACTCTCAACTGTGGTGTGAGTTTAAAATCAATTAAAAGTGAATCAAAGAATTCATCTCATCTCTGTGAACCTTTAAAAATCATGTAACGTTCCCAGTATCCTGGCTTCATTTCAAAACACACCCAATGGGCTTAAAATGTCATTTTAAAGAAAAATGTCAATATGTGAGGCCTTTAGGCGTATTTATTGTGTGTCTCTGAATTGCATTAAAAGAAAGCTTAGTCCTGTCTCCCATTCACTCAATAGAATACAGATTGTCTGGGTTAGTATTTAGCACACCTACTATTCTTCTTTAGGGAATGCTCTGAGTTACTGGGGTAGATAAGCCCTTTTGTTCTGATTGACAATGAAACTTGGCTTAACAGACAAATAATTTAAAGACAAGCGAATGATTTGGGTCGCAGTGGAGGATAGCTGTTGACACCTGTGTCCTGAGGGCTTTGCTCCAAATCAAGAAGATTGTCAAGATTGTTCTCTGCGTGTTGTATTTTCCAGTGATTATGTATTTTTGTGTGTGTGTGTGTGTTGTCTGCATGTGTCTGCCAAATGTCTCTCACATTTAATCTGGTAGAGTATTGGAGATGAGTCCAGACTTCACGCCCGTGACAGGTTTTCTTATTGGAACCCACTGCTTTCATTCAGCTGTGTGCACATGGATCAGATCTCTGACTGACAGCCTTTTTAGAGCAAGTGCACTTTGTCTACATATACAGCTTAAAGGCAGATAGAGCATCATTTCTACAAAATGGTTGCCCTAAGCCCTGTGATGCGTTCAGCTTTCTGATTTGTCTAGTACGTGTGGAGTCCTGTGGAGTTTTATGTATGTCAGTATTTGAAACTTTTATAAAAACTTGTCTATGCTATGCTACGTTGAAACACATTTATTGTGTATGTGTGTATATATATATATATATATATATATATATATATATATATATAAAAAATATAATGAAAAACCATTTTAACTTTAATCGTTTTTTTTATTGATTTATTTT
>JAUYWG010000038.1:10644615-10666586 GCA_034779775.1 Enteromius afrohamiltoni
AAATATTGACATTTGCCATCTCCACACCATTGCATTCAGTTTTTATTCACAATTTGTTTAGTGTCCCAACTTTTTTGTAGTAAATACTCTTAAAAATATAGTTCACACAAATTTTGTTATCATTTACCCTTATGGCAGTCCAAACCACTATGACTTTCTTCATCTGAAACAGAAGATATTTGGAAAAATGTCTCAGTCTCTTCTTGTGCATGCAATGCAAATCAGTGCTCACCAAAACAGCTCAAGGTTAATATGTTCTACCACCTCTTCTCTCCTTCAGGTAATTCTTCTTTGTCAGCCACCACGTTGGTGACAGTGCACATTCTGGATGTAAATGACAACAGCCCAGTTCTGGTGGGCGATTACTCCTGGAAGTACCTGTGCACACCTCGCTGGGAGGATCAGGCTCTGGTCCTGGCCTCTCGGGACAGTGATGGGCCCCAGCATGGAGGAAGGCTCAACTTCTCCCTCCGCAGTGACGCCACTGTCCGCCGAAACTGGAAGCTCACTCCCATCAATGGTTTGCCTCTTACTTAACCATCTCACTTCCCTTCCCATCTATATATTGAATAAGTTAAATGTGAAGTAACAATCACCCCTATCGCCCAAGAACTACTTGACCCGTCTTTAAAGATCTATTTGTCTGTCAGTCATTTATAAAAATGTCAGGCAATCTTTATGTGCCCAAACCTTCTATTATCACAAGAGCGCTGACATGCCCCGTTACATTAACCTCCTCTAGCAATGATGTCAATGTGGATAAAATTAGAGATTTGAAAAGAAAGGAAAATTTGACTGCAACATCCGTGTAGTTAAATTGAGACGTCATCAGAACTGGGTGTAATGCTTTTCAACGGCTGAATCACACACACAGTGCAGGTCTGGGGAAAAGAGCGTACTGACAAAGAAGGAAATTGCCCTCCATGTCTAGTGTCTTCAGACGAATCTGTGTTGGATGTAATAAGCGTAATGGCTTTCTTCCTGAAAGCTTCAGGCGTCATTAATGTGCCAAGCTCATGCCTGTGAGCAGGTTGGACTTAGTTGCAGCGTCTGAGTCACGGACTAGAATCCAATAAATTTTGATTCTGTTGTTCACTCCATTTCTCTCGTGCTCAATTTTTCTTCTCAAGCTTTGTCATAGTATTTCTCAAGTTTTTTTTTTTCCTTGTTGTTAATGGATAAAAAGACCCCCTCTAGTGACATAGGGTAATTATGTTGCCTTTAATTTACATGATCCCACAGCTGGGGCCAGTTGGTTGAGAGACTAAAAGTGTACTTCCATTGACTTTTCATCTAATTGATCTTTAGACACCCAACAGTGAGATGCCTTTTTCCCACACTCACATCTCTCTTCCTTTTTTACTCATCTAGCTTCACATGCTCCATCATGAAAGCGTGTTGAGAATGATGGTGAGGGATGATGTAGTCAATTTATATTTTACCATGAAACACACGCTTTTGCTTGTGTAATGTTTGTGTCCACTCATGACATAAGCACAGTTTGATCTGAATTTACCAGGACACATCATCAGTAAGGTGTACATGGAATTAGATTTTTTAAATTAACACATTTTCCAACTCCCCTAAAGTTAAACAATTGAGTTTTACTGTTTTCAAATCCATTCAGGCGATCTCTGGGTCTAGCATAGATCAATGAATCTGAATAGACCATTAGCATTTCCCTTAAAAATAAACAAAGAGTTTCTATATTTTTCCTATTCTAAACTTGCCTCTTCTGTAGTTACATCATGTACTAAGACAGATGGAAAATGAAAAGTTGCGGTTTCTAGGCTGATATACAGTAACTAGAAACTATACTCTCATTCTGGTGTAATAATGAAGGAACTTTGCTGCCGTACCATGGCCAAATATCATTTTTGAGCATGATGCTAATGGTCTAATCAGATTCAATGATCTATGCTAAACTGCAGCTAAAAGTGCTACCGGCAGACTAAGAGATTTGCTGATTGGATTAAAAAACGGTAAACCTAAACTGTAACTCCACATCGTTAAGTGTTTTTTATGGTAATAGTTTTAGGCTATCCAGCTGTTTTTAGTGCTTGAAATACTGCCAGGTGCTGTATATGGATTACACATGCCCAAAATATGAAGTCTGATCACATATATTTGATTCTCTTCATTTTAAAGGTAATCTAAATATTTAAGGCTTGAAACAGATTGAAAAATTCATTGACACTCTTGTGCTGCAGTTTTCCTTGTCAGTTGCCAGATGCCAGTTGCGTGAATAAAAACTGAATAGACCCAGTAGATCGTTGTAGTGTACTGTCTATATTGTGTAGAATACATTTCTTTAAGTGCTTCCACCAGAAAGCTTTAGATGTGGAGGCCATGGGCAACATATTGGTCACCTCTGACAGGAGAGATACCTGTGAGAGATAATCCTGTACTAGTTGACCCCTTTAGTGCCCTGTTGACTAGCACATTAAAGGAATCTAGTGTCAAAGGACACTAGTGGGGCTTCTTGGACCATTGATAAGTGTGTGCAGAAACTGATAACAGCCCCTTGTTTACCGGAGTGAGTTCTTACTTTTGCGTCACACGGCCAAAACCTGATTGGGAGTTTTTCCATGAGATATATGCAGCAGCTTTACTGCTTGACTTAGCTTAATGTTCTGTTACCTAATAATTTTTTTAATGTCAAGGGTAGATATTATAACTCATATTAATAACTAGGCTAGATAAAACATGATTGAACAGACAAACTTTGTCGCTGGCTTGTCCAAAGTTTAAAATAAAATTTCAAGTCTGAGGGTTATATTTTATACAGTTTGCTAGATGGCACTGATAGCATTAAGTATGCTGCTAGCATTGTCTTAGTATGTTACTAACATATTGTAACACATTATTGAAATGTTTTAACACGTTATTCAGCTGTTTTTGCAGATGCTATATTTTAGTGCATTGCTAATATTTATATTGTCAAGCCAACAGAGCAATAACATTGTTCTTTATAACTAATCTTTTAAAGAAATGTAAGCTGGGATATCATTTTTTTCCTCAGACACTCACACCAACCTGTCTTTGAATGTCCCATACCTGCCCCCAGAAGTTTACATCGTACCTTTTACCATCTCCGACAGCAGCTCTCCACCCCGAAGCACTTTCATCAATCTGCCAGGTAACGCACACGGACTAATATAGAACTCTGAAAGAATGAAAATAGAGCATGTTTACCTAAAGAACTAAACCATGAACGTCATTTTATTACATTCATACATTACATTTACTAGCTGTCTGAACACAATGTTAAATGGACTCGCTGGAGACTGTAATATTCACTGGAGGTCACAAATGGCATTTTTATATTTAAATCTCTCACAATGTTCCCCCCACACATAAAGAACGCAATTAAGCTACATTTCCATGAAAAAAACAAGCAGACTCACGTCATTCACGTTATTAGAAAATGTACAAATAAGCTTAATGACTGTTCAGTCAGAGGATATTTGTGTAACAATTTAGCACTAATGTAGTCAGTATCTGTAATGATGGTATTGTTTTCTCATGAAGCTTACTGATGTGAGGTTGTGAGAAAAGGTAAGACTTTCATGTTGAATTAATGTTTATTTAGTTTTTGCCTTCTTTTGCATATTCTCTGGAAGGTACATTGCAAAAAGTGGATTAATGCAGCTGAAGTTGAATTCATTTAAAAATAAATAAAAAAATTGGTCTAATAACATGAAAGAGCATTTAAATATGATTCATTCATATTAAATACAATTTTTTAAACTGGATAAAAACATATACTTTTTATAATGAGCGTACTGTATGTGCATATTAAGTAGTAAATATTATTATTATTATTAATCATTATTAATTAAAATGCTAAAAATTACAAGATATAATCTAAAATCAACACTACTAGGTAAGTAAAAACGTTTATAAAACAAGCAGGGTTGTTGTACTTACAGCAGAAATAATTATCTTTAAGTCAAAATGGTTGAAAACCAAAGCTTTGTGTTTTTGTATCTGCTTGGTCACGCATTCACATTCATTGGTTTAATAGATTCTCGCTTGAAACATCCTGTTCTCACAGTCTCCAGTGATGCATGACATGGCCACAGGTGCATGGCTCCTCTCACTCTTTCCCTGTCATGCTAGTTTCCCACGAGACCTCACCGATGCAATCACCCTCACCTAGTGCTCCATAAATATGTCCTATTTTCTTAGCCCCTCTAATGCATTTAAAACAAGCTCAATGCTCGTTGTTTCTCTCACAGTAACGGTTTGCCCATGCAATGTGAGGGGGAACTGTAGAACAGCACCAAAACAGCTTCAGGGCATGCCTACTATTCAGTCAACAGTGGGCATCCTGCTCGGAACTCTGGGACTTATAGGTGAGAGATGTACAAAGCTCATTCAGAACATCCTGAAATGATTGCAAACGGAAGAGGATAACACAATTTGCAGTTCCTGCAATCACATTTTATGTTCTTGTTTACAGGCGTCATACTGATTGTTATATTCGTGAGACTGTCCTACCAGAATTCAACGCCACCAAACAAAGGCTGCCAGGAACGAGTGCCACTTAAAGTCTCTCTCTAACTTCTGAGAGCTTTTATATCATTCGGTCACTACAGTTTTAGCCTCAGCTCTGAGAGTCTAGTTTGCTAACGTTTGATACCATACGATTTTGGTTTTAGTGAAAAGTAACCTATTAGACAGTATATAGACTAGTACAACTTCTCTCTACATGTGATATTTCTATGTTATTTATTTGTTTTTAAGCTATGTAGTCACTGTCTTTATTGAAATCGTACAGTAGTTTATAAAAGTGGTGATTTAAAAATGTGGGACCAATAAATAAATCTGTTAATTAACTGAAATAAATCAGAAAACAAGCTTTGTTTGATTACTACACTAAGATAAAAAAAAAAAAAGTTAATTAACTTTATGAAACCTTCATAAATATTATTTTGTTTATATTTCTGTTATTTTTTCTGTAATTAGAATGTCTTGTTTGCGATCATACATGCAATTAAAACCATAATTACATATTTTTCCCTTTGGCGTATGATTGATTTCGTTCAAATGTAATAAACAAGCTCTATTTGGTCACTCATATTAACCGAAAAGAAAATAGACTGACATTGAGAAAGCATTATTGAGCTTAAACTCATTCATGTTTTTTCAGGCCATCTTCAGGCCAAGCTGTTTTAGAGATGGAGAATTATAATCCCATCCCCCGGGATAATAACCAGGCAGAAACAGTTTCACATTTAGTGAGACGGGAAAGATTACCCACAATTCCTCTTAGCCAGCTATCTCGTGTTTATGTTGAGATGACACTGGCGAACGTGACCCAGATGACCTTACAAGTATGCTATATATAGACATTCGGGGCCAAAAATAGCCACACTGCTGCGTGACGCCAAACAGCAGCCTTCCCGCTACGACTGTAAACCAGGCTTGTTTGGCATCGAATGTATAGCAGTCACTATCACGCTCTGTTCATGTTCCCAGCCTCAGGTGCTCTTTTAAAATATAAAGGTAAGTGTGTCACATTGCCTTATGCTCCTTCTGTCATTTTTCTGCTAAACCTCGCCATGAAGACATGGTTCACAGGCAACAGATGAACAGTGTAGTCTCTCAGGATCTCTTTCATGAGCGTTCAGCTATTAAAGCACATAATCATAAAATCACATCCAGGGTTGCTCATTCCGCCGGGGCGTAAGGAAAGATTGTAATGTCCAAAAATAACATGCTGATTATTTACCTTCAAGCAGAGTTCCCGATACAGACGTTTTCAGGATGTTCCCTAATGTAATCTTAAAAATACAACATGCACGCAAATACTACAAAATATGAATTGCTTTTGGAACTGTCAACACATTATTTTGCTATGAACAACCCCATGAGGATTATGAATGGTTATGGTTTCGTATTTTTGAAGGGCAGCAGCCCAAAAGAATGTTTACAAAAAGACCCAGTCATTCGTAGGTCAAGCCTAATAATACTGCGAAAGGCAGGCTCTATATTTAGATTCTCTGGCCTTGTTTTAGTTCTCTTAGGATCAGATCAGTACAGCTGGCTAACAGGCCAGATCAACCAGCTGAAACTGTGAGCTTTAGCTTTTAAACGCTGCCAACATTTATGTACACTTTTATACAAATTGTTAAAGATTAATAAAGGAATATTTTTGTTTGGTTCCTATAGAACAATAGCTCAACAATATATGTATAGAACAATGCTACGTTATGAAAACACTTTCATCATAGTGCATAACTGACCCTTCACAAAGCCCCGACCACATTCATTACATTTGACAAGCTCTCACACCACAGTCATTCTCATGCCGTGGAGCAAAGAGGAAACTGACAACGTGTCAACAGAAAAGAGAACAGGTTACATTAGTTTTGGTATGAAACAAAAGTCTTAGCTTTTTAAAGTCTTATTTGGTCATTTGTGGTCAACAATAAGTACTTTTTTGTGACTTTTTAATGTGTTGTTACAGATCGCTCGAGGACATCAGTTCAAGCTTTGACAAAAACCGACCATCTCTTCCTCTTTACTAGTTACAGTATGAAATAAGCATGAATAAACATCAGTTTCAATTGCGGAAAGATACACAACATTTTTCAAGTTAATCCCACCGATGTAAATCTTTTCTCCTGTCTTTTTGGGGGTTTTTTGTTGGACAAAAACGGCCGATTTGTTTTTATGATTGGTCACAAGGCCTTTCAAACCAATTCCCTGAAAACAGTCAAATTGCATACAAACACATTTTGACAAATTCCAAATGTCAAAATATGGAATTAGTCCAGGCTTGCTGACAGGCTTGCTCGTACACCCATAGCATTGCACTTGTACAGTAATGTATAACGGCCCTGTTTGAAGCTGGGATGCTGGTTTGAGTTGGTTAAAGCTGGTCATGTACTGGGCTTTAACTGGTTTGACCAAATAACGCACTCGGGCATGGTTCAAAATGCCTAGTGTGGATGCACCCTTATTCTCCCGCATCCCACACACATAAGTCTTTACCCTGGCATTGGCAAATAGGTTTGCTTTTATATTTAATTTTATTACATTCATGTTATAAGTTGAGATTTACAAGAAAACTGCTACTATGTAAAAGAAATACATACTGCTCTAAAAAAAAGCATCTTATTTGTTTGAAGTGTTTGCAAACCAAATGTTAATGCACTTTTGGTCATATAGCAGTACTTTTTAATGAAAAAGTGCACAATATACCACTTTTGAATTTATTATAAAATTTTGTGCATAATGTGATTAATCCTGTAGAAAATTAATTGTGATAAAATTTTTTAATTTTCATTCCCCAGCACTAAAAAAAAACCACACCTCTTAAATGTTTTTGAAGAAGCAAGCAAAACTGAACGGATCTTTTAGGAAATGTGTATTGATCTTACGATTACTTTTGTTAAGACTATTGGTAGGGTTTAGGAGGAACATTCTTTTCAGACACAATAGAGCATTAACCTTTTAGCACCACACAACAGACATTTCATTTCCAAATTGCACTCACTGGACATTCTCCTCTTAAATGGTGTCACTAAACGTGCTAGAAGCAACGTAATATCATTTTGCAGAAATGTCCACAGGCACGTTTTTCCAATGAGCCTGGGTTAACATATTTATATATATATAAATATATATCTTTCAGCACGAGTCCTGCAGTGATTTGCCAAATGTCTCAGTCAGCTGTAAGTCCTGCTTCTATTCTTGGCCAGGAAGAGTGCGGCTGTGATGTCTACATGAGACATATAAACATGTTTCAGGATGATAAAGTGCCCATGATGCTGTTGATCTGCGGAAAATGACTTTGTGGAAAATATTTGTCATTTCCAGAGCTGGACAGTGTCCCCTTTCTTCCATTTCTCACCACTTTTGCAGAGAGTGTAAAGGTTCACCCCTCATCGGCAGCTCTTATCGTTGACTGTTTACACATGTGGAGGCTGAGACTGGTGACCTGAAAGCGATGCCACAGTGAGCAGGCCAGCATGAAGATTGGCCAATCTTGGCTCTGCCAGTTTCAGCAACACCCTTCCACACAAGCCATGTGCTCACACTTGGGCAGGATTCAACATTAGCAGTGCACTACATCTTTCTATTTATAATCCTTTTTAATCTATCCAAAATGAGCCAAGTGTTCGCCTGCCTGATTAATTTAATAGGGCCTCGGCCACTTAGCCTCTCTTCACTTTTCCCTGTCCACCCATCTTGTTTACCGCAGCTGAGATTGGAAAAGGCGAGTGAAGGTTAGCCGTCTAAATCGGAGAGGCCTCCTTCAACCAGAAAAACCTTTAATTGTCTTGATCTGATGCATATTTAATCTAGCCACATTGAGTGATGCAATCTCCAGTGGAGCTTTGTGAAGAGGGACAAGCATGAAATCCAATTTAGTCAGTGATTCAGATTCGGATCACCCTATTGCACCCTGCAGCACAACCTCATGTGGTATATTCCTCTAGTTTTCCTCTTCAGCATTAACATTTTCATTACACAATAATAGTGTGCTTACATACTTTTTATCTATATATACCTTTTATCACAGTTATCCAAAAAAGTAAGCTACAATGTAACCTTAAGGTAAATTAAAATCATCTGAAATTAAAACAGGGTGGATTTCTATTTCAGCAGTCAAAATAACATGAAAATTTCCAATGTTATTACCTATTAATTTAAAAAGTTAAGGGTTTCAGCATCTGTATTGTGACTACTGTCAAAGGTAATATTTCAATTAATTATTGCATTGCAAAGGTTTTGTGTGTTTGCTTTATCAGCATCTACCGCGGTGAGCATCAGCCTTTTAAAATTAAATGTAAACAAATCTTGGATTCAGTCTTTTTTGTTACGTTTGTTTGTTTGTTTGTTTATTTATTTATTTATTTATTTATTAGAACAGATTTTCTTTTTGGAAATATCTGGTCATAGACCTCACTGATCTTAGGCCCCTATGTTTTTGAGTGAACCTTGCTAAAATTATGATTACAAAAATGATGATCTCATGGTAGTTTTCTCTGATGGTAGTTTAACATAGTCTGAAGAGAATTACATCCTCTGTTCTGCACAGTTAGCACCAGTCAGGCACATAAGATATTTACTCTGAGACATGCTGTGAGAACTACTGAGTTACCCTTTCAGTCTAATCACTTCGACGTTACATATGGGAACTCGCCATTTGCCTTTGAGCTTTATACAAAAGACCATTGAATATTGGTGTGCACTTGATTGGTGTGAGTATAAGAGGGCACGAGCGCAGTTCACATGCAGATTTTCGCTTCAGAGCCTTCGCCGTTCTGAGCTTAAGGAGACCCCCTCGACTGAGTTCAAGAGTTCCTGCGATCTTCCTGCTCTCTCGTCTGACAGAGTTTTTCTGGGTGGCTGTTAGCGGATCCTACGGGCTGGTGGCCTTTTTAAAGGCCAGCTGTGCCAGTCATCTTGCATATCCAGCGAGCAAAGACCTCTGAGTGTGCGGAGTTGCCGTGTAAGGTCTTCCCTGGGCAACTGCAACTGCAGCCGACCCTTCGCGGCTGGATGATTGGTTTCTGGGAGCCAGAGAAGCGGCCAAGTGCAGAGGATCTCTTATCTCGGTGTGGAGTTGGACTCGGTCGAAATGACTGCCTGTCTCACCAGCGAGCGCGCGTAGGCCATGCTGAAATGATTAGATACGTTCAGGCACAAGACAGCGGTTCCTCTCAAAACTTTTCAGAGGCACCTGGGGCATATGGCAGCCGTGGTCATGCCACTGGGCTTGTTACATACGAGACCGCTTCAGTACCCCTGGGACAGGTGTCCAAGCATGTCGTGGTCAACACGGATGCCTCCTCCATGGGTTGGGGTGCTGTATGCAACGGGCAGTAACGCGGCCTCAAGGGTTGTGGCTTGTTCCATGCGTGTTCCCATATGTAACGTCAAAGTGATTTGACTGAAAGGGTAACGTCTAGGTTACAAACGTAAACCACGTTCCCTGAAGGAGGGAACGGAGACGTTACAATTTTGTTGCCATGACTCTGAGGTTGCGCTGAGGCCGGCTCAACTCTTTAGCGAATACCTGCATGTGCACTGCGCTCGTGCCCTCTTATACTCACACAGTGATGAGGTGCACCTGAGCGCAATCAAGTGCTCCCCAATATTCTTTGGCCTTTTGTATAAAGCTCAAAGGCAATTGGTTTCTCTGGCGAGTTTCCATATGTAGCGTCTCCGTTCCCTCCTTCAGGGAATGTGGGTTACGTTCGTAACCTAGACGTTTCCATACTGTTAGACTTTGCAACTACGTGAATGCCAGATCTAAATTTAACCCTCTCACTGGCCAGCACTGATAATAGCAGTAGTGCTTAACAGCACTGGCACACAGCAAGGGGGTTTACTGGGTCCTAATCAAAGATGCAGATCACAAGAAAAACTCAAGATCTTCTCCATTAATTTCAACCAATCAAAAAAATGTTTGAGATTCAGGTACTTCTCGGATTTGTGCATCTCTCATCAGGTCCCACTCCCAAAACGTCATAATACACACAAATGCCTGGATTAGAGGGGAAGTTAATGGAGTACAATATTTATTATACTGGTCTTTAGTTTTTATTTGGCCATTATTTTGTGATGTTTTTAAAAAAGGACTGTACAGATACATATATATACAGGTATATATGAGTTTGGGCAGTTTTCAGTATCAGTACGCTGCAACTTACGTGATTCCTTATATCTGAAATCAAATACTGTCTGAGTATAGTCACTAAATTTGAATTTGAACCTTCGTGAATATGAATAGCATTAATGATATTCAGTTTTACTACAGTACATCCACCATTACTTTCATGTGACCTTACAGCATCAGTTGCTTCGCTTTATTGACATTCACAAATGTTCTTTATCTGTAAAAAGGCAGATAGATAAATATAGATGAATACCGTCTTTATAGTTAAAATGATGAGATTGTATATGGCATTTACTATGATTTAGGCGGCATCGTGATTTGCTATTTTCAGAAAGAGGTCTCGCTTCTTAAAAATGCCTGCCAGCTAATGGTCCTATAGTTATCGCTCAAAGAAAGCTACTGACTTTGGGGCTAATAGAATAGACCTTTCTGTTATTGCATTACGATGTCGGCTAGTTGCTGCTCAGTGAAAATGCTGCCTGGCCATGCTAAGTGCATTAAAGTGAGTTTACACTGTGGAGCATGCAACATGCTTTACATATCAGATGGTCTGTCTTTGTCAAGATCTCTAAATGCCAGCATGTTGAACAGAAGGGTTGACTGTACAACAGTACCGCCTATGCAGTAACAGGATTTCATAACGTTCATGCAATCTTTGATAGTTGCTGTTTACATTTTTTACATAGCTCTTTGAAATACTTGATTTTGTTTGGTCAGTTTTGGCACTGAGCAGTCAAATAGTTGTCCATGGCACTGGCTTTTTATTCTGACTTTTTCTTCACAATTGTGAGTTTATATTTCATAATTCAGGATTTTCTTTTCAGAAACTAAAATAGATTTAAACTCCAAAATAGTGGAATACCAACAAAGTCTCACAACAAATTTGTGTGTATTTTATGAAGTGGCAAATTTGTATAATTCGTATGAATTTGTACGACCTCACTCATACGCTTTTGTACGATTTGTCAGAACCCCAGTGACGGGTAGGTTTAGGGGCGGGGTTAGGTGTAGGTCATTCATACAAATTTTTGGCAACTCGTACGATTAAATACGTAAACACATGAAGCCTGTCCTCCAACAAAAAATTACTCTATAGGTTGTTCGTGCAAGTACCTTATTATGACCTATATATTTACGTTTTAAAGGTATGCACCCTCTTCAAAATGTGCATTTTGTTTAAATGCAGTGTGCATATTTTTACACCGAATTCATGGTGATTAAAACCTATTTTACCAGGTTTAATTTGTACAAATTATGCTTGAATGCTTGATTCTGATTGGTCAGTTGAAACTTTTGCAGTTTCATTCTTTTCAAATAATAACCGCTCCAAAGTAATAACGCATAGCCGGTACTACTTGTATGTTTAAAATCCCTCCACGCCAACAAAGATTACCATTTGGCGCCATCTTATGACAAACACTGGACAACCACAATTAACAATGGAACATGTAAAATACATCTGTTCTTATATATTCATATGTAGATGTTATAAATTGTCTTACTAAGTTTGAATGTTAGTCACGTGGTACTATATAATTCCGCGGGAAGGATGAAAATGTTAATTTAAAACAAATATGGCAATAAAATGTTTAAAATTAATATTTATGCCCAGTTTTTTTCTTTATGTGGCAAGTAGTCGTGTAATAAGCGGGATAATGTCAGGCAGCCTGTACATTATCCCTTACTTATCAAATATGCCAGACTCAAGAGTTTTACTCTTTAATGCATAATCAAACTGAAAATCATTCACTCAACAATGCTTCTTTTTTATCCTTTATTCTGTCTTAGTGGCATTCAGCTTTAGTCAAAAGCATAGCGTTTATTCTCTTTCTACTGAGACTGATGACATAAGCACCAACACCTGTGACATAAGCGCCAATCACAGTGTGGCTGTTGTGATTAGCTTGATTCTACAGTAACATAAAGGCACGATCACATGGCTGGAGAAATAGTTTGGCGTGATTCATAGCCTAGCTGAAAGCAGTGAATCAGGGATACGGCCTATGAGAGAGCATAACACTACCCAAACATAATAGCCTCATTACTTGTTGTATTCCACATTAGTAGGCAGACGTTAGTTTAGTTTAAACTTTTTTATAGGCAGTGCCGCATAGTGAATACCCTTACTCAAGGGGTGATCTTAATGTTAAAAAAGCAAAATTATACTATTCTTCTTTACCTTGAATAGAAAGTTTGGTTTTCTATGGGCACATCCGCTGCATTGTCTCGGTTGTCATAGAAACAGCTCTGGGGCTTTAATTCAGATTGATTCTCTTTCTTTTTCCTTTTCAACGACACGCTATTTTGTATGTCATTCTCTTTTGTGCTGAAGATATCCTGCTGAGCAAAACTAGCACTTAAATAACTGCGTTAATCCACACCTTTTGACAGTACGCTCAAAAAAGGTCCTTCTGCAAAATGAAAAGCTTCATTCCAGACAGTCTGCCAGACATGAACAGCTACAGCTCAATTATTATGTGCAACATGTGACACAGAACAGGACTGAAGTGCTCAGGACAAATACTGCTCTGTCCTCAGATCAATATGTGTATTTTTCACTTCATATACAGTATATACTTTTCATCCCTCTTTCCTGAGCGAGCCAGATTGTAGAAAGCAACAGCTACACCTACACACAATGGCCACTCTGTCTTGCTGGTGGTAGTTCAGCTTTCTGGGCTCAGTCTTACTACAGTCATATGCCCAGTCGCCCACACGAGCCGCCCACTGTCTGAGTCTTTACTAGGTGGTGTGAACATGGGCCATCACGAGCAGACATATAGCTGCTATGTGTGGGATTACATCCACTACTCTGAATACATGTGGGCCAAGTGCATTATCATTGTGATATTTTCCACACTGGTTATTGCGCACTGATTCATTCTTTATTATTCTTTGTGATTTGGCTTTCTTAATTATTCAAGATGTAGCAGTAGTATAAAGCTACCCATTTACAGTTAATTATGTCACGTACTGTAAGAATTAGAACATTTTATAGAAAGAATAATGGGAAAGTTCACCCTAAAATAAAAACTAGCATCTATTCACCCTCAACCTTGGTACCCATTGACATTGACAACATCTTGTTGTTGTCCACAACAGTGTTGCTGTTGTAGGTAAAGAGATGTTAAAATGCTGACATTAATTACTCACCCTCATGTCGTTCCAAACCAGTAAGTCCTTTGTTTCAATCTCTGAACATAAATTAAGATATTTTGCTTTCTGACCCTCCCATTGACAACAAGTATATTACCTTGATCAAGGCCCAGAAAGGTAGTAAGGACATCGTTAAAATAGTTCATGTGACATCAGTGGTTCAACCTTAATTTTATGCAGCTACGAAAATTACAATTTTGAGTGAACTAGGCCTATACCTTTAAATGAATAATTTTCATTCAAAAAAGGTGAAGCAAGATCAAATAAATATATCAAAGACTTTAAAAATGTTTTAAAATGTTGCTTTGGCGAGATTGAATAAAATACATTTAGTAAGATGAAGTATTAAAATTACTAAAAGTAAGACAATTAAAATGTTTTCTTTAAATTGAAGCTAATTCGATATGTAAACTTTAAAACAACTAAGCAAAAAATGTTAACGAGCAAATTAAAACGAGCAGCATAAAAACAATACTAAAAGAACACTTGTTCGCAGCGCTATTCAGCCTTTGTAATGACCAGCTGTCTGTCCTCCATTAGAGGCCTTGAACCTCCTTGGCTCCTAAAAGTGGCAAGTAGAAGGCTTCAACTCAGTTTTTCCATTTGCTCAGGCCCTCCTTTTAAACAGTTGACCTCTGACCCTTTTCTTTACGAGCAGGCAGGCTGAGAGCTCAACTGGGGAGTTTCGTTTTTGTCTCCCACTGTGAGGGAACTATCAGTGGTTTTAATCTCGCTGTGCTCTTCCAGGAACAACAGCCCCGACATGGCTGCATTAAAAGTTTAGACAGGCCAGTTGGACAGCTGCTCATCTTAGATCTCCTGTAAAGCCTCCCTCTTAAACCCTGGAGACCAGCAGACATCCTGCGCTCATCTATATGGAGGCTGCTCATCTGCATGGACACTGGTGTCTATAAAGATACAAGGACTCCAAAATATGAAGCTAAATGATGAATCCATCAACTGGCGTTGTAAATAAGTACATTACATGGATTCACTATTAAATAAATTGTATTTAATTTGGTGATATCTGCAAAGTCTTGAAATTATAATGGAAAGGTGTTACTGCAAACAAATTAAATGGATTGCTATGAGAAATAGCAGTATTGGAATGACAAGAAGGTGATAAAATACAACTAAACAGAGAGGTGACCCAAAAAAAAAATTATATTTATCCACACTCATGTTGTTCTAAACCTGTATGAGTTTACCTTTTTGTAGTATATTGAACATAAAACAATATATTTTGAAGAATGCTGGTAATCAAACAATTGAAGGTCACCATTGATTTCCAAATTTAAAATTCTTTAAAATATCATCTTTTGTGTTCAACATGAGACAGAAATGACATGAGGGAGAGTATATTATGTCAAAATGTTCATTTCTGGGTGCACTATTCCTTCGGGAAAAGGAGGTTTCTATTACTTTCTTTGTGAATGAACACATTTACTGGCAAACAGTGTAATTATTATCTAATTATTACGGCTTTTTAATCTAAAAAAATGACTCTCAAAAACATAAATTAAACAGCATCAATAGCTTCAGACTGAGTGCCACCTCCTGGTTCAGTAGGAAATCAATAATAGTTTAGATAATTGAAAAAAAAAACATTCAACAAATTGAAAATGCAAGTATTAACTTCATTTTGTATTTCACTTTTGAATTGAATTCATTTTTGTACTTCAAATGATATTTTATGTTTAATTATTTATGTATTTGTTTATATATATATATATATATATATATATATATATATATATATAAAAAATTTAATGAAAAACCATTTTAACTTTAATCCTTTTTTTTAGTTATTTAGTTTATTTTTTGAAAGAAGCATCTTAGCATCAACAAGGCTGCATTTATTTGATTACAAAACAGTAAAGCAGTAACATTATTAAGTATTTTAAAATTTTAAATATCTACTTTAATATAACTTAAAAAATATTTTTTTTATTCTTGCAATGACAGATGAAATTTCAGCAGCCATTATTCCACTCTTTTTCTTTTTTGAGGGGGAATCCTTTGATTCTGAAAGTTATCTGAAAATCATTCCAAAATTAAATATTAAATTATAATGCATCTTTGCTTTACTGTATTTACTGTATCTCTTACAAAATGTCAAACATTTGAACAACATCATTATATTATATTGGTTTATACAGTTTTGACTGTTTACAACACTGTGACTAATCACTCTTTTTTTTCTCTTTCTCTCTCAGAATGTCACATCTCATGTTCAGGCTGCATTGGGGGAGGTTTCCAGGATTGTACTTCCTGTACATGGCCCAGTGTCCTTCATCAAGGGCAGTGTCTCGATAAATGCCCCTATGGATTCCATGTTCAGGACCATACATGCCAAGGTGTTTTTGGGTGCTGTTCTGTTTTGTACTGAAGGCTGTGTCCCTGTGGATTCATACAACTCAGTAGATTCTTTCATGAATGTAATGTAGTTCTGTTGTCTCCCTTCAGCGTGTCATCCATCATGTAAGGAGTGTACGGGCTCATCTCAGGCTGACTGTTCTGCTTGTCCAGCCCACGCCAGTCTCCATAACGGCTACTGCAGAACCAGCTGCCCTGAGGGCCAGTACCTGAATGCTGTGGGCTACTGCATTGGTGAGTGAAAATCAATCTTCCAATTCTTAAAATACTTCCAAGTGACACCTTTGATCTCAAGTCAGTGCACCAGCTTGGGTTTAAGGTGTTTGATGGGCACATTATGCCTTCAGGGGAGGATTGTTGTTCAAAGGGCATGTCAGCTATTGTTGTAAAGTTAATACCAAGAGTATGTAAATGGGGAAATATGTTAAATCTTTTGCAGAATGTGCTCTGAGCCAGTTTTATTTCTGAAAACTAGACAATTGTGTTATGTTGTTATTTGGGCCGTGATAAAATGTGGCTGAAATACCAGTCTGTATCTCATAAAAAAGGAAGGTTTGTGCAGTAAATATGAGGAAACAAATAGGAAGCTGTAAGAGGAGGAATTCTACACTTATCTAAACTAACAGATAAACGTGACTGTCATTCAAAGCAGCACAGTTTTCAAATAAAAAGAACAAACTGCAATATAGAGTGTTTAACAATAAATGTAAAATTATTTCACATGATTATTAGAATTCATTCTTATATCATTCTTATTTTTGCAGTTAAGTAGCTTATTTTTTGTAAACTCATACTTTTTAGAATTCTTTAATTTGGTCTGAAAATAAATAAAAAACATTTATTTGAAATTAAAACCTTTATGCAGATTTCTTCCTCCATATTTGTTTAACTGAATGCATCCTTGGTAAATAAAAAATCTCACATTCTTTAAAAAAATCCTACTGACCTCACATTTTCGAATATTAATGTGGACGCAATAAAGATAGTGACACATCTTAGGTCACTAAAAAATGTTTTCAGTCACATATTATTTTAAGGTCCAATTCTCACTGTTAACAAACCAATAAAGGTGCTCAATGAGATGTTGCATGATTTTAGCTCGATTTCATTTTTATCTCAAACCGTATGCATCTTGCTGTCCTCCCTCTGAATACATTGGGAAAAAACCTGGTCTCGAAAGACAACACAGAGGCTACAATACCAAAACAAACACTAGGGGCACAGGATGAGCACCAAAACAATGACAAACTTGGGGTGGGGTTTAATGCATGTGCACATAACAGACAGAGTTGATTGTACAGCGTGAATCTGAGAGTGGGTTAGCGGAATGGCTCTGTTTTGTTTTGTATTTTGTATTTGCAGAAGCGACGTCAAACAGCATCGCATTGAGCACCTTTAACTATAACTTTGCCTCAATACACTTTTAATTAGATGTTTATTAATAGTTATTAAGATAGTTGTTACGTTTAGGTATTGGGTAAGATTAGAGTGTAGAATATGGCCATGTGCTTCATTAACAGTCAATATTTTAATAATAGGCATGCTAATAAGCAATTAGTTAATAGTGAGAATTGGTCACTATACTAATATTTTACCCACTTTTCCCTCATGAAACATGTTTATGCATATGTTACCTCTATATAATGGGCCATTTAAAAACCATTCTGTGTGCTGTCTAATGTGAAACTGGTGTAAAACTGCATTATGATCTTTTTTATAAGGTGACCTGCGTGATTTATGTAACAGTAAAAAAACTCCTAAATCAAAGCTTGAAGCTTGATGTTGAAATGGCTCAGGTTGGATAAGTTTATGTCCTCTAATTTGTCCTTGCTGTTGTAAAAGTACTAGTGGAATCATTGTGAAAGACTTTGACATTGAAATCAAAATATAAGAGGTATATCTGAAAAACATCAAATACATCCACAGACAGTAAATACAAGGAGTTGTTATTGTCGACATGATGAAATATACAGTATGTTTGCTGTGTAAGTACATTTATAATAAGCTTATTGTTTGTTTTACAATTTATCAGCGCTCCTATTTTTATTATATGCTGGTTATAGCAGCGCTTTTTACTGTTTTGAGTAACTTTTTTTCAGAAACACATCACAGACCTCTTTTTTTTTTTTTGCTTAGATCTTGTTGAGTCAATAAAGCATGAACTATATGTATAATTCAAAGAATCTGTACCGATGCCTGTGTATTATCACTCAGCTTGAGAAATGAGCCAAGAAGGATTTTCATTGGTTGATATGCATCTCTTTATTATCAGCGCCCTCAGCTTGTCCATGGCATTAAAGCCAGTCTGCTCTCAAAGCTGATAAGGAGTGAGAGAGGATATGCAGATAACACAGTGTTTACTTTTACACCTTTAGAACATTTTAAAGATAAGAATCCGATAAGATCTTTTTTCCTCCATTTCCTGTCTTCAGCTTGGGATGTTCTTATGGATATGCATAGTAATGTATGCTCTGCGTCTGTTTGTTTTTCTATCAGAGTGTGAGGAGGGATGCCAGCAGTGTGTGGCAGACCTGCAGTCTGGTTTTGGCACTGTGTGTTTGTGGTGTAAGGTTCCCAGGATGCTGCTGCTGGGAGATCACTGTGTACCGCAGTGCCCACCCAAATACTACCGGTGGCATGGAGCTTGCAAAAGTAAGTTAAAAACGGGGGAAAAGTGAATTTAGAGTAAAAAATGAAATGCATACCCACAACCAGATGCACCCTACACATGATTAACTGCATTATTATACAGAAGAACCCAGATCAAGCAATAACATGCATCTAATTTTTACTACAGTATGAAATGGCTTATTCTAGATTCGCTCATGTTGTGTTGTAATTAGAATGTGCAAAAAATGTGATTTGCGATGAATTTGTAAGATAATGAAGAGTAGGCCTTCTGTTCAGTCTGTAAAATGTACGATCGCTTCGCATTAACTGATTAAAGAGGGAAAGGTTTTAACAGACAAAATGACTGTGATGGCAACCCTGGCATTTTTTTCAAACCCTTTTCAAAGTACGTTCAAGTGCAACCCTAATCTACATCTCACAATGACAATTCATCACATCTTTCACCACCATGCCTTCCTCTGAGAAAAACGTGTGCTGCTTTATATCCAGCACTGAGTTTCATTATGTAGATTGAGCGTCATCAGTCACACACAGCGTCTAATCTCAGTGCCAGCATCGTCTTTATACACTTGTTTGTCATTCTACATGATCTCTCAATGTAATATAGCCGGAGCCTCTGTTTTCATAACCCTGATGCAATTACCTGCGATGCTTTGAAAGTGGCTCCTTTGCTGACAGTGTAGATGAGACAGTGCATTTGTTTTTATTAGGGAGTGTGATGTAGTGCTTGGCTTTAATGCAGAATCTTTTAAGATGCTGATGTGATCTATAAACTATTATTACCTTCTTTAATTGCCTGGTGATATCAAGGGAGTGTGTGCAAAGGTGTTTATACGCCAATGTGCGTATGAAGCTCTCTATGTGTGTTAAAGGTAAAAGATTAATAATGGAATTTACTTCCACTAAGTGTTGTCAAGTGTCTTTGCCCTGTTTGAAGGTGATATGTCACGTTGACAGCGGGATAAAAGTCGTATGTGAATGGAAATTTCAAATGTTGCATGTATTCCTTTGAAGTCTTCTGTCTTTATAATACTGTCATGAAATGTGAATGTCCTTGGCAACAGCTCTGATTAAAATGTCAAAATGAATACAAGTACTGCTCTATTTTTCAAGCTTCTATGGTTTTGATAAGCTTTATCTGAGTCCTGTCTAAATCAGTTGTGTGCATATTTTATAAATATTAAATACAACAGCAGTGTAGGTGTAAATGAACCCTTACTTATTTATTTATTTCCAAAGTTGAGAAATGTTTGACATAATTTTCTGGTCATCATTCTTACTGTTCCGTGCCTGTATTCTACAGAATGTCACTCTTCCTGTGAGGAGTGTGGTGGGGATGGTCCTAACTCCTGTACTTCCTGTTTGGCCCCTGAAGTTCTGGCCCCATCGGGTCTCTGCAGCCCTCGCTGTCCAGCTGGATATTATGTTGATGAAAACAGGGTGTGCCAAAGTAAGTACACATTTAGTTTTTTTGTCAAATTTTGTCATTAATTACTGACCCCTGTGTCGTTTCAAACCCATTCAAACCCATGTGTGTTTCAGTGTGTGACACTCAGTGTCTGAGCTGTGAGATGGCAGGTGTGTGCACGTCATGTAGAGATCCAGCCAAAGTGCTTCTGTTTGGGGAATGTCAGTATGAGAGCTGTGCTCATCAGTATTACCTGAACACCACCACACGCACATGCAGAGGTGAGTCTCGGCCCGGTTAAACATGGAATAACCTTGATTTACAAACCTGATACTGTCAACCATTTTTTTAAAAGGCTGATCCTGTTTTGATACCGTACACTGCTCAAACTTCTCCTATCTTTGATGTATATGTCTGAATTTATTGCTTTTGTACTGCTTTTCTGTTGCTTCATAGACATTAAACTTTTATCAAATAAAGGCTGGAATTCTCTTCGCAAATGTCTCAGAAGGTCATAAAGTATGATTAACTTTTTCTGGAATTCATCCAGTCGTTGGTTCAAACATGTTTTGATATTTTGAGGCGATTTTAGTACACATATTGTTTTTGTTTGTCGCATGTCTCCTAGCAACAAGGCGCATGTTTCTGCTTGATTTTGTTGTGTTCAGAATGGCTTGAAAGTCTGGTAGCGATGCCCAGTTTTTCTTTGTAATAACATACAAAGTTGGCAAGTCTATGATACGCATTGGCCAGACCATTATATCTAACAGACATACTCACACAGAACAGACAAATGGGATGTATCTGTTTTCTAGTAATTAAGGTCACACATATAGAAGATTACTGTGGAGACTGCAAGAGTAATTGTAGAGAAGATTGTTTTTTGTTAATAATTGCAAGTGTGTTCAGATCTTAATATGGTGTGGTTTGGGATTTGGATTTTGAACTAGACCCCTTACCGTGAGACCTTTCTTTCATTTTGATGGGATTTGCAGAAGAGATCAAAAGGAGATACTGTAGAGATTAGTTTTCGTCCCTTGAGTTTTTGGATGTATGTGTGTGTGTGATCTTAACTGAAGCAGAAATAGATAATAATAGTGGGCATATGAATGCTTTATTGGCTTGTAAAGCTCTTGCAGTACAGAAAATGAAGGTTACCTTGACAATATTTGGAGGGAGCACTTTAAAAATGCAACACATCACTGTTGTTTGTGTCTTTATGGATGGGACACAGACAAATATGCTGCTTTTATAGACATCACAGACACCACTGTTCTGTTCAGCTAAATGTTTTGGGAGGATGGTTTTGGTGAATGAGGGAAGAGATGATGAGGTTATATAGATAGAGCACAGAAAGAGCGTGATGGGGCTTTTTAATGAGCTGAGCTGATTTAGAGAGTGAAGGTCTGCTGGTGAGTTATCAAATGGTCGGCTAGCGCTCTTTAATAGATGATATGAGAACTGAAACATTGTCTCTCTTTCTCATTGCAAGTCAAGTCGTGTATTGAAATCCCTCATATTTCTTTTTTTTTGTACCGACACTTTTTAAGCTTGGCTTTGCAAGTAGTTTCAGCCTTAGTTGCACGTTTTTGGTTTTCGTAAAATTCATAGTTTAACATATTTTATTTAACATTAAATGTAAATAAAATATCCCTCATAAAATGTAGAATGGCTTTTAATTGGTACACTTTTTCCAGCCATGCTTAAATCAATAGCTATAAAATTATTTGGATTAATTACTGTTAGTTTTATAAAAAGAAG
>JAUYWG010000038.1:10669950-10689745 GCA_034779775.1 Enteromius afrohamiltoni
GAAAACAAGGGCCTGCCATGGTAATCTAACTTCACATGTTTCATAGAAATTAGTGCTTTTATGGCCACAGTTTCTAAGACTTTTTTTTTACATTGCATCCACTTTTGTTTCTGCAGCAAACAGCCGTGCTCCGTCTATTTACATCAATGGCTCTTTGCTGGTGCCTATTGGTGGAGTTAAGCCTCTGGATCCGCAACTCCTGTCAATCAAGGATGCAGATAGCCAATCAGAGAGCATGTTGCTCCAGCTCCTTCAGCCACCCAGTAACGGGCATCTCGTGGTACTGGAGAATGACGTAGAGAGAGCACTGGACACAGACGACACGTTCACCTTTACTCAGCTCAAACGTAGAGCTGTGCGCTTCATTCATGACAAAGAGCAGCCTAAGTAAGTATGTGTGTAACCTGGAGTGATGGAATAAATCCAGTGTTGTTAGTATATAGTCTTCAGTATATAAGTACGGGATGATATATGGAAGCATACAATCATTTATTACATGTTGTTTACTCACTATTTAAAGTTCATGTTAAACATTTCATTCCTCATCTTGTGAAATATCACTTTAGGTTGCGTTCCTCATTTCCTGTGGGATATGGCCCATCTCGGTTTTGGATATTCAGATGCTGTACAGGAGTAAAATGGCGTTATATTAGTGCGAGAGGGTGTTGAGAATGTCTGTTTTGGGGGAGGGACTGACTATGAGTAGTGTGCGCTAGTCATTAGCTTTAATTACCTCGGTGAAGTTGGTGAGGCATTTGACAGCACACACACACTCCCCAGTGCTCATAAGCCACAGCACTTGTGATGATTGTGTGGAAGTCACTAAGTCAGGCTGACTGCTGACCTTCAGTTTTCTCTCAAATTTCTCACAGTTTATCTTCTTAATAGCTCTTCTCGCTTCCTTCTGCTCTGTGGTTTAATTAACAAGTGATCTGTGTGCCCTTACACTCTTGCTCCTATTTTATTCCTCATCCCTCTTTTTCCCAAATGTATTACTTTTTCAGCCTTAATCATTTCTCTTTAAAAGCCACTCAGTCTTTTTCTAATTTTGGTGTCTACTTTTTGCTTCTCTGAGTCTTTTATTTATTGTCTTTTTCTGTTGTTTTCATCCAATACACACAGGCACAAGTTCATTTTCGCCACAATGTGAAATAAAACTATTCCCATCGACTTGTATTGTTTCGTGACTGAGCTAATGATTTAATTAAGATGTTATTTGCTTTGGTTATTTCAACAGTGTGGCATTATTTAATGTTTACCCAGCTGTTTTCTTTTAGCTTAGCCCCACAGTATATATGATTTCAGGCTTTGCAGCGAAATGTAGGCAAAACCTGACTCATTATTTATATCCTTGAATCTATTTACAGCAGTGTAATGTTGGCTTGTTTTGCAGAAGTGGGCAGTTCATGCTAAGGGCAGCAGATCCTCAGCTGTTCTCCCAGCCTCAGAGTGTTCCTGTGCTGGCGCTTTCCCAGCAGGTAAACACACACACACAAAAACACATCTTGTTGAAGAACGCTGAGTAATGGAGCATCATTCTGCATTCACCTGGACAGAAAAAAACACAAAGGAGACAGGAGACTGTGAAGACTAATGGACTTATTTGTTAATAATTGCAATAATTATTTCATATTTATATGCAAGGGAGTAACCTTGCTCTAATATTCTAAATGAGCGTAAACATAAAAAACTATGCCCATATTAGGACTTTTCACACAACCTTTTCTTTACACCATTGATGCTTACAGCAAATATTTAACAAGACCTCCACACATTCTCACTTGAGAGCATGTGTGACATCTTCAAAAGCAGTTCAAACGTCATTAACAAAACCCTATTTTTAGTGGATTTTTATTACAAATGTATTTAAAGTAACAACATTTACTATTACATTTCTAAAATCTTAATTGCTTCTAAAGATGAAAGATTTCACACATTTTAGAGTAATAATAAACTCAATCAAAGCAATTATGTCATGATATGATCAAAATGTTCAAACGTTTACCGATACCTAGAGGTGCCTATAGAGGACAAAGTCTATTACTCAAAGGACATCTTAAACATCATAAAATGATTCGATTTCTAAAGTCACCATATTGACATGTATGGTTTTGCTTATGTAAAAATTGAACTTTCTGCCATATTCCCTTCTTTGCTTACACCCATAGTCACTTGACACAGACTGACTGGCCATTATCCATACTCTGATGAGGGCATTATAGCTTAAACTGAGCCAGCATCTTCTCCTATTCCATCTCTCACTCTCTCTGTATTGCTCATTCCACTGCAGCATTTAGTTACACTTTATAGATACAGTCTCCAGAGAACTGGCTCTGTCTTGTTGTCTGACCTCCACCAGCCCAATGAACACACACACACACATAGAGAAACCTGACCTCCCCGACAGACATCTAATGGATGTCATTGCAACAAATAACACCCAAAATACATTCCTGCCCCTCATGAACTGATAACAGCAACTCAAGACGTCAGAGCACTTCCTGCTGTTAAATGAGCAGTTATATCTGAGATTTAGAACCTGTATCTTAAAGCAAAGAGAGAAAGGACATCAAATCTATTCCTACAACAGAAAACGAGTAAAAAAATGCAATAATAATCCCTCCCTGAGGGAAAAGATTGTCTTTTGAAAAAATAAACCATTTACGCCTGTGCAGCGGTAAACAAAAATGTCCTGATTTTCTCCACAGCTCTGTGCAGCAGCATCCTAATGAATGTTCATTAGTGTGAATAGCTTTAAACAAAAAAATGTATTGTGCATGAAATGCTTTGGTGCTAATGTGGACAACAAAAGTGCGAATCTGCTTGCAGCATTTGCCATCGCCATTCTTTAGCTCTAAAATTAGGCCAAAAATAGAAGAATGATAGAAAAATTAAGGTTGGATTCTCACAAAATTTTTATTCATTTGTGTCCATGTGAGTTCCATTTGGATCTCAAATGCATCAAATCAGCTTTCCTTTTCCCTGATTTCCACACATCTTGTCTTTTATTTGAGCTACAGTACCCAAGCACTGATGGGACTCTCACCTCTGCATGCCTTAAAGGTGCACTAACTGATTTTTTCCAAACAATGTTGGAATGTCTGCCCCACTGTATATACCAAACCATGGCTATGATGATCACAGAAACAAGCGAGGGTTGTGACACACAAGTGTATTCAAACAATAGGCAACACAGATAAGTTGTATAAAATGAAGTAAACCTATCAATACTTACCTATCAAACAGAAAAAACGCAACTTCAGCGTCTGATTCCAGGCTTTCACACTCCTTCAGTTCTCTCCACTTCTAGAAAGCTGCTTTGATATTTGCACGGGTCCTACCTCTTGCCTGATCGTGACCCTTCTTTTTAATGTTTTGTTTCTCTGATATTGTCCTGTGCACTTAAACTGAGCATTCTCTTCAAGATATGCTTCCTTACTAGCTTGGGCCCGCCCATACATCCTGTTAAGCTATATTCAAAGTCTGAGCAAAGACTGAACAAAGTCAGTCTGGCAAAGCTGCTGTTTTAGAGCATTTGAGATTCCCCAAAAAATGGGAACCAATGAGAAACAAGCTCCTGCCAGCACGACTGAGGCGGGTGTAACGCAATGACGCATCTGTTCTGTGTGTGAGAACCATTTCAAACATGGCGTGTACAAGCAGCAACAATCGTTCGAGAAATTTTCATGACAGCTTTTCTTTTTAAAACGTGAAAATAAAAGCTGAAAACGTAGATGCAAAGGAATACAGAATAAGGATTTTGGGGGTTTCGAATATTAAATTATATATTATATATAAATATTTTTCTTAAAATATTTTCGCTTTCCTCAAACTGTTTTCATTGAAGCTTGTATTTTTCTCTCTTTCACAGCCACCCTCTGTGATTACCAACCAAGTTCTGTACATTAACTCTGGTGAAAAAGCCATCATCAGCAGATCTATTCTTCACATCAGTGACCTCGATAATCCACAAGATGTTTTCATCACGGTTCTGGATGCGCCTCAACACGGCCATCTGACACACGTACATGGTGATGTGCAGGTAACCCACTTCAAACTGGAAGACCTGGCTGCTGAGCAGCTTCAGTATGTACATGACAGTTCCAAAGGAGACCAGGACAGACTTCTGCTGCAGGTCAATGATGGGCACAGCTACCAGAACATCCTGTTTTGCATCAGCATTGCACAAAAGGTAGACATAACATGTTTTACTCTGAAAAAAAGGTTTGCTAAGTGACAGTTCGTATTTAACCTCATCGTAAATGTGGTATTTGTGGACTTAAAATTATACACTAGTTACCTTATCATTATTTATTGAGCTATCAATGTGTCATGTACCTTCATGTTAGTGTCAAAAATATTAAGTGCCAAAAAAGCAAGTCATCGGCTCCTCTGAATTTTGGACATAGATCAAAGATTTTTGGCTAATTATGAATTCCTGCACTCCACCTGATGCTGAAACACCTTGATGATTGAGCCGTAGGCTACTCCTGAAATATTTATTATTTTATGTGTTATTTATGCTCACTATCATGATGAAATCACACAAAAAGAGTACAGCAAAGAAAAAGTGTAATATCACTTATTACAGCTAAATATTTTTTTAATAATGTGCTAACAGGAATAATATAAAAGCCAGTTATCTGATTTTGGAACTAAAATGTTGCAAGATTAATACTAATATTAACTATTAATACTAATATTAATAAAGTATAAATAGGTCTTTACATGCTTTCAGGCCAAGACAGATTGGCTTTTAGCACCTGCATGATTATTTATACATAAAATTCAGTTATAATTTTAGAAGGGAATCCCTTACAAGGTAGATTAATATATATGTGTATGAAACTACCTCATTAAAGGGTTTTAAACTAGAAACAGCTGAAATTAATTTACAGTGGGCAGGAAAGTACTAATACCTTAAAGTACCCTGTACCCTGTAGATATGGTACAAAGTGCACATTTTTTCTCAAAGTGCAGGTGCATTGAGACACAATGGATAGATTCTGTGATATAGACTGCAGTGCATAAAGTGTTTTTCACGTCAGGGTGAACACTTCTCTCATACCTCTCTCCATTCATACACACTTATACAATCATCACCACACCGTTTAAGCTTGAAATCCCCCTTCCTGACTATTTGTCGTGCCCTTAGCCTGCTGATGTCTAGACAGATTGCAGCACTTTGTTTGCTTTTCAAGCTCTGTCCACCCTTCCATACACCCTTATCCACATATCTCTCTGTAGTGTCATCCGATTACACCTGCCTTGTTCCCTGCTGCAGCCTGTTATCTATCCTAAGCGGCTTTTGACTAATGGAAGCCTTGTTTCGCAGCAAACACTCTGTTTGCAGACCAATAGCAAATCGTTTTATTAGTTGGATCGCAGTATGTTTTATTGGGCAGAATCGCATCAAGGCTGCATCAAGGTCTATTGCACTCACTCAGCTACCAGTGAAAGGAAAGATCACGTTACATCCGCAACGCAAGGTGAAGAGGTGAAGGCCGAGAAGGCAACTGTGGGTTGATGACCTGTTGGCTTTGGCTTTGGTAGCAAGGTCCCTGATCTCAAAAGATCTTAAATACAGAATGGGCATTTCTGCAATGATGACTGAGGAATAAAAGAGGAAGCTGACTTTCAATTAGCCTTTTCAAGAGAAGTCATTTGGTGTGTGTGGTACTTGATCCATGTAATTGGTCAGCACTAGTGGATGATCTTTGATTTAATGTGAGCTGGAGACCTCAAATACCCACATTCTCCATCACTTTGCTCTCTAAATCAAAAGGGAAAGGTAAAGAAACAAAGAAAGAAACATTGGCAGTAATTGCTGTCACTGTAGAAGATCAATAAACCAAGAAAAATGGTTTGTTGCGGTATCATCCAATTCCAGATCAGCCTAGGTAGTACAGTAGGTTACACCAGCAAAAAATAAACGTTTTGAGACTCTTTGGAAACAGACTATAGATTTGACCTATGAGTGAACTCTTACGTGAACACCTCTCTTTATAAATCCATCCCGCTCTTAGAGAGGTGATCAGGATCAGCAGGAAGGTGGTGGAAGGCTGCCAAGGTGTTTCCTCTGTGAATCTGAGCTTTCATCTCCCCACGTCCTTGAAGGTCTTTGATTACCCGTGAAGCGGATGATCTTATTCACTACAATGAGCTCCTCAGCTACAGTAGCGAAGGGATGTTCAGAGCAGTGTTAGGATCTAAAGATTCCTGGCATAGCGATAGCTGAGTATGTATGATTAACAAGCGTCGTCTTGTGATCTTCTTGTGGCATTGATGTTTCTCAACGTAAAATGCAAGAAAGGCATCTTCTTGTGGTTTTATAATGATTAAATCGCTGCATATCTGAAAAACTTCTTTCCAATGGTAAATTCTGAAGAAAAGTTTGAAGTTGAAGTTTGATGAAATGAACACTTTTATTGGGAACACTTTATTTTAAGGACCAATTCTCACTGTTAAGAGAGATTATTGCTTATTAGCATGTGTATTGCTAGCATTTTGTTTAATTATTAGTACTTACAAAGACAGCCTGAATCTGTCTAATCTTAAGTATTAACTAGAAATCTTTTGTACAAACTTAAAAAAGATGTTTGATAATACTTTATTTTAGGTTCTTTTAACTAGTTGCTTTTTAGCATACTAGAATATTTATCTTTTTATTGAGGGAAAAGTTAATAGTGTTTAAGTGTTTCCTATTCTAAAGTGTTTAACAAATTACGGTGAGAATCCTGCAATAGGTATCAAAGTTTCCACAAAAAATATTAATAAGCTGCTTTTAATATTGAAATGAAGAAATGTTCTTAAAAGCAGCATATTTGCATGGTTTCACTAAAGAAACTGTAATAATAATAATTCACAACATTACCATTTTTACAATTCTTTTTTTTTTTATCAAATAAATGCAGTTGTAATGCCCCCGCACTGTGTTTGTTGTCATTTCCCCATGTGCTCTCTGTGACCTTCCGTCTTAGTTGATTATGTCCAGGTGTGTCTTGTTAATTAGCGTAATTGATGCAATAAAAATACTATTAATCTTAACGGTTCATTATGGTTTCCCGTAGGTTGGCTTGAGTCCTCACCTGCGTTCAGTGCCCAAGACCTGGGTGAAAGAGGGAGGAATGGTACAGCTGTCTAAAAAGTGCCTAAATGCTCAGTTTCAGGGAACAAGTGACTCTGAAATCCTGTACACCATTAATTCTGAGAGCGGACAGCCCAAATACGGTATAATCATCATCTGCCTCTAGCAATCTTTACTCCTTCTCAATTCAATGCCATAAACCTAAAAAGGTAAAGTGCGTCTTTCTAAAGGTATCCTATATGTTTATGTGTCTAGGAGAGATTGTGCTAGTGTCTATGCCTGCTGATGGTCCTGTGGAGGCATGGCAGTCCTTCCGAGATAACCAGGATACCACACCAACCAGCTCATTTACACAGCAAGATGTTAATGAAGGGACTGTTTGGTACAGACACTATGGATCTGGGACACAGAGAGACACTTTTCAGTTTCAGGTGAGAGGCACAAAGTGATCATTAAATTGAACTTATGGCAAACAATGAAAAGAGCCCTTTGGCTCTGTATGTAAAGCAGTAGGTGCCCCTTAACTTCCGGGTGTTCGAAATATTTTTTTATGTGTTACTCATGTGTTTCATTAGTGTGTCTTTGTTGATTGGCCCACTTAAAACAAATCAGCAGCATTACCGTTCCTCAAACACACATCCAGCAGACACTGTTCCAAACTCAAAGCACTTAACAAATTCATTTTTGTAATAATATTTATTGTATGAATTATTATATTTTTGTTGTATTTTTTATCAATTTGAATGCACAAAATTTATTTCAATAACACAATAAACCAAAACTTTTAAACTCTCTCTCACACACACATCAGATTTTAGATAATTGTATCTCCTGTTACAAGAGACGCACAAAGGGGAACACAAACCTTTTAGAGAGATACATTGATTCTCTATTGTGCTGTTGGACTACTGTCTCCATTTTACTTCAGCCCTGTTTGAGTCTCTTAGACCAATTTGTCCATCTTCCTAGTTCTCTTTTAACAGCCTCACCGCATACCTCACTTGGGTATAAATGAGCTAATTTGTCTTCAAATGCAGTTTCAAATCAGTGTAAGCAGCATTAAAGGACATTCAATCACATTTAATTCATCTGCTTAAGTCCCTAATGACTCTTGACACAACAGTTTTTTTGTCGTCCTCGAGAAAATTGCTTTCTCCTCTTGTTTGTTCTTTTCTCTTCTTGTCTCGCCTGAGGCTGCACCCTATGTTGCCGACATTAAATAAGATTTGAGTTTTAATGGTTCGACACAATTTCGTTTATATCCTCAAGGGGTGTTTTTGTGAACGTGAAGGGCTTCAGCCCGTTTGTTAGGTGTCTGCTCAAGACATCACTGTTGAAATAGTTGTATTATAATTTATGACAGATTTAATTAACTACCTCAAAAATACTATGGATATTGAGAGTGATTTTAGTTATGCAGTACACTGATGATTGCTAATTATTGTCTCAGAAATGTTTCAATTAGTTTGCGAGACATATTGTATTTTCTAGTGGAAGTGTGTGCATGTAAAGGGTGTATTTGTTTAATTTATTAAAGTCTGTTCATGCATGAGCGTGTGGTTTTATTGACAGGTTTCAAGTGAGGTCTATCCAGAGACTCTTGGCGACGCACAGACATTCACTATAGGAGTGATGCCTCAGACCCCCGGCCTGCCTCAGCTCTCACCTGGAGCCGACCTGCAGATCACTGTAAGATTCAAACAGCAGGCCATGAAAATTTTTTAGTTAACAGTCAGGGTATTGAAACGCATTTTTAACTTAAACTTCTTAGTCATAAATACTGTAAGTGTGTTTTTGTTTTTCCATCATTGCCAATTTAATAGTGAGAAATATAGGGTATACGTTACTGATAAAAAAAAGATGAGTCAAGTATGTTTTATTTTGTTTCTTTTGAACTTTTCAACAACAAAAATGGTTGGGTAAACCATTGCAGGCAAATTAGCATTAACATTAAATTAACAATCAAACGGTAAAAAAACATTTAAATAACGTGAAATATTGTTTTAAATAAATGCATTTCTGTTGAAGAATCCTAAAAAGAAGCATAATTAGTATAATTAGAATCCTTTTTGAAGATCATGTGGAAAGGAAAACTGGAATAACTGTTGCTGAAATGTTGGAATTACATTTTGAATTGTTGGAATATTTTAAATTGTATTAACATTTTACAATATAGTTTGCATCCTTGGTGAGCCTAAGAGAAAAAAAACACTATCCATATGATACCCAAAATGTTTTATTATCATCAGTGTAAATGTTTTTGGCTGTGTGTGTGTGCGCAGGCACTGGAAGATCGCGTGACCGTGATATCTCCGTCTGCTCTCTCCTTCACTGACTCTGAGACGCCCAGCGACAAGCTTGTCTACAACATCACTAAAGTGCTTACCTCAGGCCACGGTAACTAAACCTCTATTATTGTCATAGGGGTGAGGAGTAGGACACTTACAGGCATAATGGAAGCCTGGTAGCTTGTTTTGTTCTGGTTCTCTCGTGCCATTAAATAGAGAGTAGAGGACTTCAAAGGTGAAACTTGCTTTAATTAAAGGGTAGACATTTCGTGCCATTATGAGAATCTTCATATGTCACAGATGTTTAATATCCTTTTCGAGCATTAATTGTTTATTTTTGGATTAAATAACAGCCACAGAATTTTCATAAACCATCTCTCACTATAGAAAACAACCTAAAAACAAAAGATGCTGGTTGTGACGTAGCTTATGAAGATTTTTTTCATTTATGCACAAGAAAACTTCATCTGCTTTAATAAAAACATTGCCAGTGTATGTGTAAATTAGGAAGCAGAATAAACTCCCACAGCCTCTATTTCATTTTATTTCTAAGCTTCTAATACTGAACTGATTGTAATATTAATATTAATATAAGAATGTCACTCTTCTTTCTCAGGTACACTGGAGCACAAGGACAGACCTTACCATCATGTGCGTCTCTTCACCCAGGCCGATGTAGACAGTGGCAAAATTATCTACAGACCCCCACAAGCCCCATCCCACCTTCAGGAGCTTTATCAATACTCTTTTACAGGTTAGTCTTTAAATGATTATATTAAAAATGTTTCTTAAACACCAAATCAGCACATGATTTCTGAAAGTAACTTTACCCTTACAGCAATAAATTACTGCTAAAATATATATATATTTGAAAAAAACAAAATTGCATTCACCATATACCTGTTACACAATTCACAATATTTCTGTTTACTGTATTTTTGAATACATCTTTCTAAACCCAAACCACTTAAAACTTGAATCAACTAGAAAATGTAGTCCCATTTTAAAAAAAACAAAAAACAAAAACAAATTAATTGCGGTTTATTACAGTGCTCTGCAATAGATGCAACAATAGTAGCACGCAGTAGTGGAATGATGCGCTCATTAATTTGAAATGTGTACGGTTTGTGTGGGAGGTTAATTAGAGAATATGCCAGCACACTGTTGATTTAGTACTAATCTGATGCTTTTTTGGTGCCTCTGAGCTGTCAGACCTAACAACCGAGGTTTTGTTAGCGATACACACATCTGTTAAACTCACCTCTCCAGCTTAACTGTTTAAATATGAAATAATCTCTCACTCCGCGCTCTAATTATTGTGATTTGTTAGCAGCTGATTGTGTAAGTATCAACTAACACTGTTTCATTCCTGTAGGTCTGCCAGAATCAGTGAGCCTCCATTTCACAGGTATACAGTATAATCACTTCTGGTCTCTGTAACCCCCTGCGACTCTGCCTTTTTCTCACTTACCTTACATGCTTCCAAACACAGAATTCATTCCTTCGCTTGAAACACCATAGACTGATCCCTCTGTGCTTCTGATTCCACACTCCCTGGTGTGTTGCTGTTATTTATTTATGGGACCTTCTCTTCCCTAAGAGGGAGTATAATTCCCTCTCTCTTTTTGATGTTCATCCATATGCTTTATTCCACCTGACAGCAGGATATGACTCTACATCCATCTTCTTCTTGTGGTGCCCATGAATCAGAGCTGTGACATATGTCCTTCTGTGTCTGTATGGAAACAGGGCACTGTAGGGCAGACAAGCTCCATTTAGTGCTTTTAGTAATGGATGAAGAGTAACAACAGACTGTAGAAGAACAGCAGCATCAAAAGTCGATGCTAAAAGAGCTTTTTATTCATATATACATATCACTTAAACACATAGTCAACTGAAGGAAAAGGGCATCATAACACACTGAGAATCTCAGCTCAGCTGTTATCTGTTAACCTGCACAGTTTAAATTCAAATATTCTGTTTTCGTTCTATTCTTTTTCATTGTTCTAATGGGAACAAGGTTTTTGTTTTGTCTCATTTACATTTAAATTATGTAAATTGTAACTTTAATTTTGAAGACAACTTCTTTGCTTCTACCCTTGCAAACAATAAATCATAATAAATGAATATGAATGATCCTTTTTTAAAACCAAATTACCACTGTTCTGTTCCTTTTTTTTTTTTTCTTTTGGGAAACGTAAAAGCACTCTGCAGTGGTTCTGACACTCAAACTAGGTTTCGTTTTCAGATCCACATTAAAATCACAAAAATAAGTAGGCAAGGTGGCTATAGATATAGGCTGTACATAAATGCAAGAAATACAAGACCATGCAAAACTGAATCATGCAACGATGACTTTTTTTTAGCATTCCTGCCGGTAAATAGGGGATTTAATAATTTGTTGTATATCTAGCTTAAACTAGAACATTTACAAAAACAGCTAAATGTTCAGTCACATTTACCTTTTTGGTCATGCGAATTCAAAAAGGGAGGCAGATGATGGTGAGCTTACAGGAAAGTAGTACATTAAAGCTAAATTAAAATAGTAGAATATTAATATCTTGTAATCAATGTTAATATTAGAAGTTAAATGGAAAGCTCTTTACCAGAATATCAGGAATATCAATGCAGTACCACATTGCCGATAGTAAGTATTAAGTTTTAGGACACTAGGATACTATGGTTACACATTTTTCACAAGCCCACATTTATACACATCACCCTTCATTGCTGACATTTATGAAGAAATATTATTATATATAATATATTTTGAATAGCTGTATGTGCCAAGTTGTCCCTTTAGATCACATGTAATGTTCAATGTCTGGTGGATGATGGATATGATATAAGATGTCTTTATAGGTCTTACTGTTTTCTTTTACACTCGTTCTTTGTCTAATTCATTCTTCTTGTTTCTAAGTTGCATCCATTCATCTGTGCTATATTGAGCTGAAGTGCAGAATACAAAACTTGCCTGAAGGTCAGCAGTGTTCTTGTGCATGTGAGACTTATTTCTGCTCCCTCTCTTATGTCAGTTTCTGACGGAGAGCACACCACTTCAGAGATGGACTTTGCTGTTCTGCTGCTGGCCAATCATCAGCAGCCACCGGTCTTTCAGATACTTGATCCGGTCCTGGAGGTCAGTCTCGGCGGCAGGGCACCAGTGGGTAAGGACACATTGTATTTTATTGGCTGAAGTGTTACAAAGTAATTAAAGTAAACACATTTTAAAAGCACAGTTAGTATCATTAAAAAGTTTTGTACCTCATTAAAAAAAGTTTTACGCATTAAGAACTGATTAGTGCCTTTAAAAAATGTTTGATGGGATTCAACATGACATGTTGAATAATGCTCACGTTATTTGGCATTGAAAAAAGAGACAATGTTTTACTACAAATATCCCATTCTTTTTATAAATCATGTCAGTTAGCACAACAAACTTAAGATTTGCACCTTTTAATCTTATATTGACTTGTTTCTGTGTCTCATAGGTGGACAACAGTTAGCAGTGACGGATGCTGATACAGCCCCTGAAGAACTAGAGTTTGAGTTGGTGGAGGGGCCACTACACGGGACCCTCCTAAGAGTGGACCTTGGCTCCCAGGTCCAGATGGTCAATGGTAGGTACAGCATTTTTGGTTCTATCTTCTTTATCGTACTTTCTGGCTTTAGTTGTTTTAGTTTATTTGGTTCAACTTATTTATCAAAACTCTCCTTCACCTCAGGGGACACCTTCACCTCCAGTGATGTCACCAGGAATGCTCTGCAGTACGAGCATGCAGGTCTCACCACTGAGGAGGACTCCATGATGTTCTCTGTGACGGACGGGATCTCCATGACCTCCATCACCGTGCAGGTCTTTGTGTCAGAGGTCAAAGGTGACGCACCCAAACGTGACCCTAAAGCCCTGCTGTCAATGGAGGTGGCAGAGAAGAGCAGCACCATTATTAGACGTTCACAGTTATCTTATATGGTAAGTAATGACATGTTCTGACAAAACTGATAATACAAATTTAAACTGGTAGATTCCATTATGCATATAAGTAACTGACAATGTTTTGTAGGATGATAAATCTCCAGATGAAAGGGTTTTTGTGCAGTTAGTTTCTGTTCCAATGTACGGGATCCTCACTAAAACCAAGACTGAGACAGAACATGAGGAACTTGGTGAATATTCCTCCTTTACCATGAAGGACATTAACAACCACAAAATCAGGTAAATACCCTGCATCCAGTGTTATTTTAGTGTTATTGAGATACTATTATAGTTTTTATTTTGAACAGGTTTTATATTTTTTTGTAACATTTGTAGATTTTTATGTCTGTATGGTTTTCTTTTTCTTTTTTATTTCAGTTTTCATTTTAGTTATCAAGTTTAACTAAATGAAACTGAAAAATGTTGCCTCGGCAAGTACTAAACGTCCTGCATCAGATACATTTTATATTCTTAGAAGCTCTTTCAATTTTTTTTTATTTTTTTATTTTTTTATGATAATTGAATTTAAATAGTACTGCTTTCATTTCGCTGCCTGTTCATATTATTTTGATTATGTGGTCTTGACCTATTTTTAGGTCATTACCAGTATTAATGTGTCCTTCCTAGTTCAGTTTGTTAATATAAATGAGGCATGTAAAATGTTTGGTGAGTTGAAGTGCTTGGGGAGACTCAACATGCATCACAACGCAAGCTGCTTTAATTGCTTTAAATTGTTGAGCCCTGCTGAGAAATGATGAAATATGAAACCGTTCTCTCAGGCGATTATATCTTTGCCCATATTTGACTATTATCCTCAGTTGGTTTGCTTTTTAAGCAGTTGGAACATCTACCTTATGTTTTCTAAAATATTTCAAAATTTGCTGTAGCTCTTTCTTTTAGCTTTCGCAGAAGGTTGAAAATAATGTGAAGTATATTGTTGTTTTTTAAGGTATGCTACATCCTTTGAAACGGGTAACCAGCCTGTCACTGACATTTTCCACTTCGTTGTCTATGATGGTGAGAACAATCGTTTGGAGAACCAGATGTTCACTATCACCATCACGTCTACCCAGAGACAGCCACCTGTTGTCACTATCCGCAGCGGCATTAAGGTGAGAACAGTTCCCACTTCACCAGTCAGCTAGTATTAGATCTGGTTCTTTCAGCCTTTCCAAAGTCTTGATGGTGTTTCCCATGAACAGGTTCAAGAAGGAGGGAGAGTCCAGCTCTCAGCCAATCACATTATTGCTTCTGACCCAGACACACCGAGAAAGGACCTCCTGGTGTGGCTGACCAGACCACCCAAGTTTGGATACATTGAGAACACAAAAAAAGGTTAATCTCTTAGCTGTCTCCATGTGTAATATATCCCCTTTTGTTGTTAGCTACCTTTTCCCAGTCTCTTTAGGGCAGATGTGTGTGTTTTTTCTGCAGGTGATGGCGTAATTTTATTCATGAGGACAGTGCTGATTTGCTGTTATAGAGATTTGTAGATCTGTGAAATTCATATTGAAAGAGTCATCTTTATTCAGGCATCCTGTTTGAGTACGGAAGATGAAAGGAGATGCAGATCATGGTGGAACATAAGCACCCAACAACAGTTGTACAAAATGTAGTTTTTCATCCTAAACACAGATGCATCTCTGATGTCTGCTTTGATGTATCAACAAGAAAACACTTGTTTTATCTTTTTGAGTTTGTTTTTGTTCTTCACAGCCATTTATTCATAAATATTAGCGATCTCTTGTCTTGAAACAAGTCACTCCCTCTTGGGTTTTTCTAGAAAGTCATTTTTTCTGAGATCAATTACTTTACAATTACTTAGTCTGGATATTAGGCTCAGAAATGTTCCCAATAAAATGCGATCTCCAGAACTGTGAGACTAAACTCAAGCTCAAAGTGTTGTGGTTGTTTAACACAATGAGATGTGTCCTTTATGTCCAGCAGCGATTGGTGGATCTCGCCTGATCAGCCCCGACATCCCTTTCTCTGTAGAAGACCTCACCTCAGATCATATTTTCTATGTTCAAAACATCCGCCAAGCCAACATTCACAAGGATGTCTTCAGCTTTTACATCAGTGATGGATCAAGTCAAACCGAGGCTTTTGATATCACCATAGACATCCAGGTATAATTGAAATACTATGTGCAAAAGGATAATTCAAAGAGTCTTTTCAGTCCAAAAGTTCAAACAAAAACTGTTCCTAGAGCTTTTGGGTTTATATTAACGTCTTAATACGAGCTCTCATCAAAGTGAACGTCTTGTCATTATGGGTGTTCTTTGTTCATGCTAGTTTTGCCACCTTGTGGTCAAATAAAAATAGCATTAAAAATTCAAGTCGCAGATGCCACCTGAGTGTACAAGGTTTGCACAAATCGAAATATTGGGCTGTTCACATGCAGTATGCACATTCTATTGAACTGCCAATATTTACATCATGTGCAAACACACACACTAGTTCACCTACACATGCACAAAAAAAAAAAAAAACTCTGGATGGTTTCTTTAATGAATGGTTTCCAGAAAATGTTTTCAGAGTTCATTTTGCTGCTGTTGCTTTAAATGGCATACAGTTACTTAGATTTTTCTTCATTTAGCTGTCTTTTAAAAGTGTTTGGAGCCACTGGCTCACCTGGATGCAGATTCAAAGTCAGTCGTGCATCATGTCCAGATTCCCATCTCTTTCCTGTCTATATTTTCCGACTTGTCATTTTTATATATTTGATGTTGTTTATAGCACACCAAGGAGGACAGAATCCCAGTTATCTCAGTGAACAACATCCAAGTGGATGAGAACTCTGGTGTAGTCATTACTAACTCCTCCCTGAATGTGCTGGACCAGGACACACCTGAAAATGAGCTTCTCCTCACCCTCATCAAGAAGCCTTCATACGGTCAGTGGCTATCTTTCTCTCTCTATTTCTCTTCATATGCCCACACCATTCCCCAGCCTGTCTGCTCATTCATGGTCAGCCTTCAGAAAACATCCATTATTTGCCACATTACCGCTCCGGCTGGGTCCTGTGTGGCTGATTGATGTTCTTGTCATTGTGTCTCTGCTATTGACTAGAGAGTCGGTGAAAAGGCCACGACCCACTGAGCTTCATTGGTTAAACTTTTATGGATGCATGTCAAGGTGTTCACAGCAGTTTTATTAGGAGTCACAAGTGAGGAATGGAGCTGACAGAACTGAAATACAGTCAGTGCATAAGAGTGTTATGACAGCAGTGCAGTTATACAAAAAACGACATCAAGCAACCATTAGAGGTCAAGTGTACTTTATTTCAAATGGGAAGCAGAGCGATGTGTGTTTATTTTGTGTTTATGCAATGTTTGATGGAAATATGAGAAGGAACGTAGCATCAATATAAATTTCTTTGCAATGTTTCTGTGTGCGATTCAATAGGGAAGCTGCGAAGAAGACAGTTCTACTCTCAGCCTTTCGAGAACAGCAAGATTCTTCAACAAGGATCCACCTTCACTTTTCAGGATGTTCTAGATGAGCTGCTGATCTACACCCCAGACAGACGTGGCTCTGGGACTGACGAGATCCAGTTTTCAGTAACAGATGGCATATACACAGAGACCGGCCGTCTGGAGTTCAACATGGATATTAGGAAGAGAGAAGGCCCTAGAGTCACAATCAACAGAGGACTACAGATTGCAGCAGGTCAAGATAAAGCTACATTACATGGGTTGCTTACTTTTAGTAGTCATCATAATATCATATTCTGTATATGTTCTGTACGGAATATTTTGTTGTTTCTTAAAGCAGATTTGCCACAAACACAGAAGGTGCATCCGTTTACTTCCCCCACCATGAGCAGCGTTATTTACAAATGTATTATTGGTGAATAACAAAGAAAACAGCATCTAAGTAATTTTTGTTTATTTATTGCTTACTTGTGTCTAAAGCATTAACAATTAGGGAAAAAAAGCAATTTACCATAAAAGAGCCAGTGATATTAGCAATGAAATGTAAAGTTTTATTATTTGAGATTTTATCTGACTTATATGACTTATGAATAAAGAAAGGTCCCACTTTATATTAAGTGTCCCTAATACCTGTGTACTTGCATAGTAACTAAATGTGTATCTAGTATGTAACCACAGTGTAAGTACACACTGGTACATAGTATCCACAGCTGTAATATTTCTGTTACTACACGCATGTAACAACCATCAGAATGGTGTGTGTGTGTAAGTACAAATGTGTAAGAGGACATTGGTAACAACACTTTTTTTTCACTTCACTAAGTAGTCATGTAACAGGGATTACATAGCTGTAACAGCAGTATGTATACGAGTAACTGGAACAGGGGGTAATCAGGGGGTGTACTTGGGTAGGTTTAGTGATATGTAAAGTAGGAGGAGTTGGTGCACCTCTGTAATACCAGTGTATATCCATGATAACACCCACTTAAACTAAAGTGTAAAAAAGTGTTCTGGACACCAACCACAATTTAAATGTAAAGCCTAATTTACTGCCCACTGCTGTGTAACGTCAGAGTAATTACATGCTAAATCCATAGCAAATCCAATAGTCTATTTAATATAAAGTGTAACACTTTATTTACCAAAAAGTGCTGTTAGTCCTGTTACACATTTGTGCTTTTGTTACCAATGCCCTGTTACACATCTGTACTTAAACACACCATTCTGAGAGTTGTTACATGTGTGTGGTTACAAAAATGTTACAGCTGTAAATACCATGTACTGGTGTGTACTTACACTGTGGTTACATACTAGATACATCTAGTTACTATGGAAGTACACGGGTATTAGGGACACTTAATATAAAGTGGGACCAAAAAAATAACAATACTGCAGTTTTTTTTTCTTCAGTTTTTCACTGCTTTGTTAAATCATTAAATGTTACACTCTTCGTTGAAAGGAATTTTTTTTTGTTCTGTGATTTTCTTTATGATTTTGTTACAAAGCATCAGAATGATTGAAAATTGCTATTAAAATTTCCAAAAATCAATAAATTATTAAAAAATCTTGACAACGCTTTCCAGAAGCCATTTTATATAGCTCCACCAAAAATTAAAATTCATCATTCACTCAGGCTTATATAATTTCCAACCTGTATTTTTTTCATCTGTGAAACACAAAAGGAAACGGATGAGAAGCACGTAAGTCACATAAAAGAAATACATAAAAGTCCTCTGAAGCCATTTAACAGCTTTGCGTGAGGACCAGACTAAAATGATGGCATTATGCACTTATAATCTCTCTCTGCCAGACTTCTTAGTGAAGTAGAGAAGCATCTCACATTCTGAGAGTGCTACAGAAATCCAGTCCAAACAAATTCTACCTTCAATGCACCAGCTGAAACACGTCGTGTGAATAATTAAGGTTTATATTTAGTTAGATGTTAATAAATCACATAAATGCCTTTATCACTTCTGTAACCATTGTTTATTCCTCCCGGTAGGTTCTTCATCTAAGATAACAGAGCAGCATCTGAAAGGGACGGACATAGATTTAGATAACCTTAAGCTGCGGTTCACCCTAACTAAAGACCTGAGCATGGGCTCCCTGCTGCTGAATACAGGCAGAAAAAAGGCCCAGATATCTGTCAAAGGACCTGTCACCAGCTTCACCCAGGATGACATCAACAAAGGTTTTTCCTCCATTGCTGTCTCTTCCTCCCTCTCTCTCTCTCCGTCTCATACATAATCATCCATAGGGAATTTTTAAGCAGAGATGCGTTGTCTCATGTGGTTTTGCGCCTCGTCTGTCAGGACATGTGGAATACATTCATGAAAAGGGAGAAAGTGGAGGCAGCTTTTCTTTCAAGTTCAACTTGGAAGATCCCGAGGGAAACAGAGTCATTGACCAGTCTTTCTTCATCAGCGTTCTGGGTAAGCCAAGAAGTTATTTTGGGACATTGAAAGATTTATGTTCAGGAATATTAGTTATTTTAGTACAACCTTGTCTTTTTTCTCACTCTCTCAGAGGACAGACTTCCTCCCACAGTGGTGGTTAATAAGGGTTTGGTTCTGGATGAGAACACCTTGAAGAAGATCACAACACTGCAGCTATCCTCTACAGATCAGGACAGTGAACCAGATGAACTTGTTTACCGACTCACCAAACAGCCTCAGCTTGGCCATCTAGAACATTCCAGCAAACCAGGTACAGACAAACATCCTCCATACTTGTTTGGAGTGACTAATCAAAGTAGAACTAAATTATTCAGGAACAAAACAGCAAACTCATCTTCCAACTAGAAACAGTTTATAGTAACAAATTTTCCACTGATTAATTCTAGTTAATTCATTTATTCGGACACATAGATGTTGAGTTGCTGTGATGTTTATTTCTTTATTTAGTTGTTAAACTTACTTTTATAAATCATTCTAATGGATTCTCTTTTTCATGTAAAATGCTTTTCGTTTAATGCTATCCCCTAGTAATGATGGGTCAGAAGCATTCA
>JAUYWG010000038.1:10705608-10730632 GCA_034779775.1 Enteromius afrohamiltoni
CAAACTTGCAACAGCTGTGGGGGAGAGATGCATACTGGGAAATGGAGTCCGGATGTGGAAACAGACACAAAAACACAATAGAGTTTTTAGAGAGCTGGAGTGCCATCAACAGTCTTAAGCTGGCAGCTCCAGCTGGGCATGACAAAGGATTTAAGACATGATTTATAAAATAAAAATGATTATTACTTCATTCAACTGTACTTTACAACAGTAATATATTTGTATAATTACAGTTAAATCTGTTTATATAATAATAGCAATCATAAAATGTAAACATGAAAATATGTCATTAAATTATTGAAATGCAAACTTAAAATATTAGCGTTTCTTATTTCGAATATTTAACATAATTTTTTGACGTCTTGAATTATGAGCAACTGATAAAACATTCCTCTCCCTCTAGGTCAGTTTGTCCCTGAACATCACACCCTCCCTGGACAGAAATCTCATCTGATGGCTCCAGATCACTTGGGAGGCATTGAATTTGACCTGCAGCTGATGTGGAGTGCACAGTCCTTTGATTCACCCTACCAGCTCTGGAGAGCCACAAGCTCCTACAGCAGGTAAACAGTGTGAAGTCTGATGCTGTCACATTATGGAAGCGTATCCATTTTACTGCCACTGACCGTGTGCTTTCTGTTGTGCTCTAGGAAAGACTACTCTGGGGAGTACACAGTCTTTCTCATCCCCTGCACGGTACAGCCAACCCAGGCATGGGTCGACTCTGGGGATAAACCTCTTTCCTGCACGGCCCATGCTCCAGAGAAGTATGTCACCATGGTGCTTTTCCATTGAAAACTCCTGGAGGACTTCTTAAATGACTTTTTGCGTTGGAAATGTTTTTGCTGAGCACAGCCAGCAAGCTTGAATGATATTATTACAGTTGTCATCCACTTTTAGTAGACTCGTTTTACAGGTTACATCAGGTTCAGACTGTTTGTGTGAGTCAACAAGAATATTCAATAACATGCAAGGGCTTGTAACACTCTGTTTTAATCTATAGATTCCTGCTGCCCATCGCCTTCCAGCAGACAAACCGCCCTGTTCCTGTAGTCTACTCTCTGAATACTGAGTTCCAGCTTTGTAATAATGAGAAAGTCTTTCTAATGGATCCTGCTCTTGCAGACATCTCTGTTGCTGAGATGGACTATAAAGGAGCATTTTCTATGGGTAAAATTAGCAAAGTAATCAAAACAAGTTAGCGCCACTACTGTGCTTTCACTCATTCATTGTATGATTATAATGCAGGTCAAACACTGTATGGCAGAGTGCTGTGGAATCCTGACCAGAACTTGAATTCGGCCTATAAGCTGCAGCTGGAGAAAGTATATTTGTGTACTGGAAGGGATGGCTATGTGCCCTTCTTCGACCCCACAGGCACTCTGTACAACGAAGGCCCTCAGTATGGCTGCATTCAACCGAACAAGCACCTCAAACACAGGTTCCTGCTTCTGGTAGGTGTCTATTGTAACAAGTTCTGACCAGTTTAACAAGTCTTTCGAGAATCAGTTGGTGTGGTTAAGTTTTAACTCCTACACTTTTTTTTTGGATGGAAATTAGCAAGGAGTACTTTGAAGGTCACACTGATTTTGTGTATCTTTGAACTAATATTAAGACCAATGATAGTAATGATTTTACAGCAGAGAATAAAAAAAAAAAAAGCAATGAAAAAGAAATGACAAGAGATGATAATCTACATTCAACCATTTAAAAAAAAAAAATTTAAATATGCACTACCATTCCAAGGTTTGCTTTTTATATAATGTTTTTTTGTGTGTGTGTTTAAAAAAGATGTCTGTAAAGCTCATACGTTTGAACAAAAACACAGATTAAATTATAATATGAAATATTAGTACAACTTATTTTAATATATTTTACAATTTTATTTCTGTGATGACAGCTGCATTAGTCTTCATTGTTACATGACCCATCAGAGATCATTCTAATTTGCTCATTCTGGCACTTTTAATATTTATTTTTAATATTAATGTTGGAATCAGTTGCTTAATATTTTTGTGAAAACTGATACTCCCTTCAAGATTATTTTAGAAATAAAAAGCTCAAAACCATATTTATTTCAAATAGAAATGTTTAAATGTAACTTTTGATGGATTTCATGCATATTGGTTGACTAAAAAAATTGAAATATGTTCCTAAAGCTTTCTCTAAGAGAGACACTAGTAATACTAGTAACGCTGGAGTCCTCTGAGGGTCATTTGCGGCTCAAATTCAGTACAAATAATAGATCACAGGATTTAGTATTCCACAGAGCGGTGTAATAATTGTTAATGATGTGTCACATAGGACCGGAAGCAACCTGATGTCTGTGATCACTACTTTCACGATGTTCCATTTGAGGCCAAGTTTGCATCTGACATTCCTGATCTTCAGTCCTTGTCAGCGATGCCAGGTGTAGATGGTTTCACTATGAAGGTGGATGCCCTTTATAAGGTCAGTGTCTGCAAGATTCCCTGAAAAGTCAAGTTGTTAAACAGACCTTCTCTTTGACACATATTAGACATCCTGGCAAGTGTCAAAGCCAAAGCTATTCACTTGCACCCTTTAGGGAAGTGCCTTGATCTGTTTGTTTAGGAAAAGATGCCAGGCTGACAATCTGCCATGGCTGTAGAGAACTGGCATAAAGGACAATATTATTAAGGGGATATAATATATATAAAGGGGGTTATTTTTGGAGGGTTAGAATCTTATTTGCATTTGCTCTTCTTTAGGTTGAAGCAGGACACCAGTGGTACCTCCAGGTCATCTACGTTATTGGACCCGAGTCTATATCTGCTCCCAGAATCCAGCGCTCAGTAACCTATGAGCTCAAACGAAGTCGCCGGGATCTGGTGGACCATTCAGGTCGTCTAATGCTGGATGAATCCCTGATCTACGACAATGAAGGTGACCAGGTAAAGAATGGCACCAACATGAAGACCTTGAAGCTCGAGATGGAACCATCGGGCACCTTCAATCCCCAGATGGGAGGATCCATTGGGGGTGGCATGGCAGCCATCGTCCTACTTTTCCTGGTCCTTCTAGCCATCTGCCTCATGGTCAGAAAGTGCCGCAGGGTTGTGAAAAAGAGGTCTGCGAAGGCAGTGGAGGATTATCCTCTGAACACAAAGGTGGAGGTCTGTATAGAACGTCTGGAGAAGAACCTCAACAGCAAGCACTGCTCTGTAAGAAACGTCAACGTCCTCAACAAGAACCCAGAGACCTACAAGGTCAAGGGGGTAAAGGTCAAACAGGTCAATCTGGAAGTCAAACTGCACAACAACCTGAATGACGGCACTGAAGTCTAGAGTATTTAATGAGAAAAATAAATATTTTCTATGAATATTTGTAATGACATGACGTTAATTGTATTTTTGTATGATCATGAGGAAAAAAGGGAAAGTATGCTTGCCAGCTATGCAGTGTAAATCATCTCACAACTGAGCTACCTCAGACATTAATGAACAACGCATAAAGGTGTCATCAGATCGTACATTTCCAATCTCAGTTTGAATTCATTGCTCTGTGTAAGAATCATACAACGGCTCAGTGGTAGCTCAGCCACTTTGTTTAAAAGAATGGATAGTTTGTATCACTGCACCTGCTATTTTGTTATGTCAGTAAAAACACATGAAAGTATTAAAGGAAGGATAAGTGCCAACACTTTGTACTGGGTGAGTGATGTAAATACGTTTATTAAGTGCAATTATCGGATGACATTGTCGTCCCTGTATTTTGATTTGGCTTTCGTCGTGTAATTTACTTTTGGCCTGATCACCGGTGTGCCATGCTGATATTTGTCAAGTGCGATTTATTTAAATTCCAAATCTGAATAGACTGCCCAAAGTGATGTGTTTGTTAGTTCATGCAAACCTTTGGAACATGTCAATGAGAAACCAAGTGTTTTGATGAACTGTATGAAAATAGATCCTAGATTTGATAACCACTATAGGTCTGTTGACTCCATTGAAATGCTGTAGCCTTTATTATTTTACAACACTGGACAACTAAATGTATTTTTTATTTTATATGGCTGCTGTCTGTACTGGTATAACCAAACACTACCAAAAATCTTCAAAAATCTTTTTTTTTTTTTTATTTAAGATTATCCACCTCACATTATCCTGCATTATTTAGTCTTGCATTAATGTCACATCATGTATTAAATTAAGGCACATCTATTGTTTGTATAGTTTATTGACTCAAATGTTCTGTATTGTTGTATTAAGTCATCACTTGTCACTTGCTGGTTTGATCAAAAGTATCCACAATTTTTGAAGCACTGGGTGTAGTGTGGGAAATGTGATGATGATTATTACTTCATGATCATCTCTCTCTCTCTCTCTCTCTCTCTCTTTTTCTCTGTATTTTGGAGTTTTATTCCATTTTGTCCATTAATATCTGTCTAAGTGAGTGCCTATCAAATTGAAAAATTTTGGAGATATTCGTTTTTGGTGCTATCATTTATGGTAAAATAACATGATGCCTGTACTTGTGCCTTTTTAGCAATAAAATGAATAAACCTATTACAAATGCGTGGCACACTTTCTTAAATTTAACTTCAGTTTTAGGAAATTTAGAGTTCAGAAATATAGAGTTTATGTTTAATAATCAAAGATTTGTACTGTGAGGCAACTTCACCACACTGTAATACAGTACTACAGTAATAGTAGCCTACTTGTGTGGTAATAAAATTGTTTTGGGAGAACGAAGTAAAAGAACGTTTTACTTTTAAATTATGAGGAAAGTGGATGGCAACTGGTTATTCAAGAAGGGAGAGGCTCGGTAAGAATGCATACCTTTTGAGATCGTGGCATTATGTCTCTCAGGCCCTGGAAAAACGGTTGAGGAGAAGTTAACCGCACAGAAGGCCACGTCGTCTGTAACTTTATATCGCGACGGTAAGAGCGTTGACTTAAAATTCTATACAATCCGTAGGTAGTACTAAATATGAATGTAGAATAAGCGTTGGGTATCCACTTGATGACCGTGATATTTATGCTGCAGTTAGGACCCAGATAGCACATGTATTGTACATTTGCAAGATGTCTGTTGAAGATCTCTTGATCTGGAAAGAATCTGTTGTCTAAAAACGTCTGAGAGACTGCATTCAGATGTCAGTTTTACATGCATTCTAAATCATAAACATCTTAAAGACATCTAATAGACGTCTATTTGACATCTAAAAGGAGATGTCCAATAGACCAATTACAAATGAGCAAACAACCTAAATAATACGTCTTACAGATGTAAATGCAGGCGTCTCCTAGTACGTGTGCTATCGGGAGATAATATTACAACATTTGTCAAAACTTGTTTGATTATTTCTAAACTAGTTTGGATGGAATTCGTCCTTTTTTTTTTTTGATTGATAGCAAGAAAAGTACATCTGAATACTTTCCTGCGAGATATTTGCATGACTCTGTAACCACAACGATCATGCTTTAGTAATCTTTAGATTGTTTTAGTAATTTAGTGAATTTAGTTAATTTTTTTTAATCTAAACTGTAAATGTGTTTGTTTGTAGAATCCTCTCATTCAAAAATGGCAGACCTGTGGGTAAGTAAAATTTTTTGAAGAATGAAGTTTAGTGAAATTAGCTAAAATTTAATTGGCTTGCATTACAGGATGATTTGGAGAAATTTGCTCGTGCCCCCGCTTCTTTCTCAGCAGCGGTAAATAATTTTGTTTTTTTGTAGGATATAATTAAATATTTAATACATTCTAAAATAAATACGAACTACTTGACTTGTAAGATGACTTTGACTTGAAACTATAAAATTGAGATACAGCCCTTCTGACAAATTCACAGTGTGTCAACAAGCTTCCAAACTTTTAAGAATTTACATGTTCCTTTTTTTTTACTTCTCATTTCTCTTCAGCCAGGGGAGCGAGGTACCATTAAAGCCACATCTAACTTCAATGCCAGTGAAGATGTAGCTGCTCTCCGTAAAGCAATTGAAGGCATAGGTACATATTGTACATGTAATATATACCCTTATTCTTCTTGTTGCATTTACCTTACTTTGTATGGTATCAAACTATAATGTTTTCACTTAACAGGTACAACTGAGAAGACACTGATAGACATACTGACTCACAGGAGCAGCAGTCAGAAGCAGGCTATTTCAAAGGCATATGAAGAAACCACGAAGAGGGTAAATCTTTGTTCTTTCTCATTTGAAAGTGTGTTTTTGTGCTCATGTGAAAATCTGCTTAATGTGTTTGTCTAGATTCTTGTTAATGACCTAAAAAGCGACACAAAGGGCAGCTTGGAGGAAGTGCTTGTTGCGCTTGCAAGACCACCTGCAGTTAATGATGCTAAATGGCTAAATAAAGCAATCAAAGTAAGTTATGCTTCCTAATTTTCCCATGTGGAAAAGTGTTACTACTTGTACAGTGCTCTGAGTCAAACTTCATTGATTTATGTGAGCATTTGAATGTTTTGTACCAATGTGAGGCAGAATTTTCTTTCTTTTTTTATCATGGCATTTATGGGATGTTTTTCAGGGGGCTGGAACGGACACCAAAATCCTGATAGAAATACTTTCCTCACGGACCAACAAACAAATCAAGGAACTGTCGGCAGCATTTGCTGAGGGTGAGATGAGGAATTGATTGTAACGAAATATGAAAGTTACAAAAGTGTATAATTGCTTCCTTCTCTTTGCCCAATAGAAACAAAGAAAACGCTGATGCAGAAACTAAAGACAGAAGTTTCAGGAGATTTTGGCAAAGCTATCCTTCTGCTTGCTGAGGTAATTAGATACATTTGAATGACAGTTTATTGTAATACAGGCAGCTCTGGAAATGAGTGATGTTTCTCTTTCACTGTAAGGGCGCGAGGGATGAAAGCACCAGTGTGAATGCAGACAAGGCTAAGGAGGATGCAAAGGTATAGAAAACTAATTTCATAATTTGAGGTTTATGTAATAACAGATCTAGCATAAATGTATACGTATGTTGTTTAAAAATATTTCAAGATATGCTATTTAATCATACTGACATTTTAACACCTCCTTTACTTTTACTTTGTTTTTTAAATTATTCATATTTTTTATTCCTTTTTTAATACAGTAATTAAGTCTCACAATTCAGTTCTCTTAAGCCAAAACTAGTTCACATGTATTAAAGATGATGTTTTTTTATATAATTAGATCTGAGCATCTGCATGTTCTCCGTTTCCTCCACAGGCCCTCTATCAAGCAGGCGAGAAGAGACTAGGAACTGATGAGTCCAAGTTCATTGAGATCCTCTGTAAAAGGAGCATCCCTCACCTGAGACAAAGTACCAACTTAATCTTCCAACTAAATCATGCGTAATCATCCAAAGTGTTTCACACACAAACTGAAATGTCAGGTGTGTTTTAAATTTGATGGACATTGCTGTCCTTTTACAGCTATATTGGAGTATAAAAACATCAGTGGCAAGACTTTGCAGAAGAGCATTGAGAAGGAAATATCTGGAGATCTGGAGGAACTGCTGGTTGCCATTGGTACAGTCAATGTGTATTTCTAAATGCAAATCAGTTGAAATCAGTGAATCAGTTGAAATTTGATGCAAAAATATTTACTTCTACATTTTTAATCAATACACTTTTTTCTTGCAGTAAAGTGTGTGATGAGTACTCCTGCATATTTCGCAGAAAAACTCTACAAAAGCATGAAGGTACAGATAGAAACGCATTATTGTGTGTCATCGTGTTTGAACAAAACTGATGTTTATTTGTGAACCTGCAGGGAGCAGGTACAGATGAAACCACTCTGACCAGAGTAATGGTCAGCCGTGCAGAGATCGACATGCTGGACATCAGAGCTGAATTCAAGAAGCTTTACAAGAATTCACTCCACAAGGAAATAAGTGTAAGTATGATGGCATAAACACTTTAGCACAGGTTCAGGCCATCTGCCATTGTTCTTTAAAATATGCTTGAGTCAGTCACTGGGTGACTTTTCTGTTCTTTATTTTAGTCAGATGCATCTGGCAGCTACGGTGACTGCTTGAAGATGATTTGTGGAGGAGAAGACTTAACCCCTTGAGATACTTCATAAAATGGTTTTATTTGATTAATTATTAGGAAACTATTATTAGGTATCACTTACATTTACAGTTTGCATATTTACTAAAGATAAAGGTATAGAGTAAGATTCATACTGATTTGTGGTATTTAAAACAGGCTTTTTCTATTGTCTTAACCAAACCTTTTAAGACTTTTTTGTAATGAATATAGCTTTCGCAACAGCAGGCGTTTAAAAGATACTTGAACACATGACACACTAAAGGTTGTGCTGATGAATCATGCATGTTAAAGTTAGAAACTAAAACATGCATATTCTATGAAATTCCTTCCTTTTGTTCTACATTAAGTATTTGTTTTTTGCGTTTTTTGTCCTTCATACATTGTGTGCATCAGCAGTGTTGTCATTTTTGAAAACTCTGTATGACTACAGATTTGCTGTCACTTTGGTGACTTTTGAAATGCCACATAATGTTATTTTAACACAGATCAAGAACAAATATTTAGTTGGGTTTCAGTTTTTTACATTACTAAGTCTCTTCCGCAAATGTTGCTAGATGTCAGGTGCTATCATTAATTATAAAATAATCTACAAGATATGTAGTACTCCTGTAAAGGAGGATAGAATTAATAAAACACTGACACGCGATGCTTCTTCACCGTTTTCTTTTATGTGAATCAAACACAACAATAACTGAATATACACATTTGTATTAGTCCACAATTTAAGCACAAACCCAAATGGTATATCAATAACCAAAATATCAACTCTTATAATGTCACTAGTTACTTCTCTGTTTTACCAACAAATTAACATTTGATTCACTTGTGAAATAGAATCCTTAACATGAAATATACTGTAACATTGCATATACATAACATTTTCATCGTCCTTATCTTGCACGATAACGTGCTAATTACAGCTCATTTATGTTAAACCTGTGCTTGAACCAACCACGCACGTGGCATACAGAATTACATACACGTTTTTAATGAAACAATGACAGTGTTTTTGTATCGTGTATACCTGTAAAGGAGGATAGAATTAATAAAACACTGACACGCGATGCTTCTTCACCGTTTTCTTTTACGTGAATGAAGCACATCGCGAGAACGCGCTCTAGGTAGTCACGTGGTGGCGCGCCGCCGCACGCACAACCAATCAAAGAAACAACACCGATCTTCACTTATTCCTATCAAATATATCCTCTTAAAACATTAACACTTGATAATAAAAACCCTACATATTTTAAACAAGCATTTAGTTGAAGATGAACAATACTAATAATATGAATCCAGTTTAAATCGGTAATAAAGCAAAAAAAAAAAAAAAAACTTTTGATAAAATAATGAATTCAGATTGTGATAATTATATTGACAGATATACAAAAAAAGAAAATAATGATAACGTGCATTGCAGGGTACCACAGATACATGCATTTGAACCTTTTAACATGGAAATAAAGAAATAAAAACATTTAAACATTTAGCGCACACTGTGCTTATATTTAATGAGTTTGTTCGCAATGTCTCATCTTTTGCCAAAAAATGTAAAACCATGTGAATGTTAGCGATGCGTTACATTTCTGTGTGGACAAAGCCAAGCGGGATAGGTGATCAGCCCTTCGTTTAACTTTGGGAAGATCGACTCTATTAAAATTACAATATTACCATACCAAGTTTCTTGTTTTGTTTTGTTTTTTCCAGACCATGTCCAATTTGTATTTCTATATCATTTTTCAAAGATTCTGATTAATTGTATTTCCATGTTTTTTTGGAGGGGATGAAAAAAAATCGGAGAATGCCAAATTATTTAAATTGCTACTAGACATGAATGAAGTGGATGAAGCTCCGCTTGAGTTACTGATGGGGCAGCGTGTGTGTAGTATTTGTACATTCACTGCTCTCTGCTCCAATCCCACTGAGCAAACACAGTCCGAATATGGTGACAGTTCAGACTTCAGTTTAATTACAAGCATTGTCTTCTGGCCCCATTCGTTTGAATCAGTTGTTTCCCTTTATCCCTTATTCAGCATTTTAATTGCGGAAGGGGGCTGGATAGATCAGCTGTTAAATATGAACCCTTTTCAAAGGGGCATGGTGTCTATTCTGTGTGAGATTAATTAAAAAAAACTACCTCCCATCTCTAGATGATATAAGGAGGAGGGAGAAACTGGTATCAGACACTACCTTGGAGAGTGCAATAGAATTGCTACACACATCTTCTGTATATAGACACGGACTAAAATTTAAGGTGCGTATACTTCATCTGTCTAGGGCCAAGCTAGACTGCATCCAGGGTCAATCCCATCTTACCCAGATGTGGTTTGGAACTAGCTCACCTGAGTCATTAGCTAGATTCTTCTTGGAAAAAGGCAAGGCCACCATACTAGGTAGTAGATGTGATTTCATAACTTAAACTTGAGCACCTTAAATATAGCATGAATGTTTTAAATGGTCTGGCAGCCTTTTTTATTCTTTTATGTCAGTCCTCATAGGCTCGGCTTGGCTATTTTCTGGGGGTGTATGTATGTTTGCAGTTATGTTTTGGTGAGAAATATGTGAGTTAAGAAGAATGTTGTACAAATTTTACATACCTCTTATTGAATTAATTCAAAAAAGAAGAATGTTGCACATGTTTGTGTGTTTGTGATTGTTGTATAATAATTTAAATACAATTATTTGAATAAAAAAGCTGATATGTCATTGATATGGGTTATAGTGAATCAAACAGTAATTGTAGCAGCGCGTTGGATGTTTATTAAGGGAGAGGCTCCTTAAGAATGCTGGTCTTTTGTGAAACTGACGATTCGTGTCGCACACGCCCTGAGGAAGCAGGTGAAGAGAAGTTAAACCAGACAGGGAGAAACGTTCAGTGTTGATTTATATCGCCAGGGTAAGTGCAAGCTGAAAAAATTATTTTATATATATATATATATATATATATATATAGCCTAGATATAAACGTGAGTAACACTTTTAAAACCAAGTTTTAGCATGATTAACTTTTTGATATAAAATCAAAGCAGATATATTAAAAATTGAGAAGACGGTTATGTGACTGATACAGTCAATCAGTAGAAGTTTTCAAAGCTTATTGTTTCTGTTTTCTGCTATAAAATATGTTTTACCTTGTTGTTTAAATAAAAATAAAATGATTATGAAAAAACTGTAAATGTATGAATTGTTTATCACAGAATTCATTAAAAATGGCAGACCTGTGGGTAAGTACAATCTTAAAGAACATTCAGTCATATCTTTTATTTAAGTGAAAAAATATCAACTTGAAGGGCGATTATTTTTTATTTAATATCTTATTTTTTAATATCTTGTGTTGCAGGAAGAGCTGCAAAGTGTTGCGAATGCTGCTCCAGTTTCCTTCACATCAGCGGTGTGTGTGTGTGTGTGTGTGCGTGTGTGAGCACGTGTGTATAATTGGTTCTTATTTAATACACTTTGGAGAAACTGGACTGGGACTAGTTGTCTCAGGCTAATTTTTATAATATTGATTGATTGATCTTCTTGGTCTTCAGCCAGGGGAGCGAGGTACCATTAAAAACTCATCTAACTTTAACGTCAATGAAGATGTTGCTGCTCTCCGTAAGGCAATTGAAGGCATAGGTACATGATCTATCTGTACTGTATTGTATGTATTACGCAATACAAGTATTCTTTGAGTATACATGACTATATATTGTACCAGGTACAACTGAGAAGACACTGATAGACATACTGACTCACAGGAGCAGCAGTCAGAAGCAGGCTATTTCAAAAGCATATGAAGAAACCACGAAGAGGGTAAATCTGTGTCCTCTTGCTCATACGCATTTGGGGAAAATTATATTATCATATATTTCAACGTTTTGTCTTCCACGTAGATTCTTGTAAATGACTTGAAAGGCGATACCAGGGGCAACTTTGAAACGCTGATTGTTGCGCTCGCCAGACCGCCTGCGCTCAATGATGCTAAATGGCTAATAAAAGCAATGAAAGTAACTTGCATTTCCTAATTTTTCATTTTAAATCTTGTACAAACTGAGACACATTTCAGCTGCATCTATGGGACCATATTTTGCTTGTTGATAGCATAGATTTATTGTTAGTTTTCTAATACATTTATGGGATGTTTTTCAGGGGGCTGGAACGGACACTAACATCCTGATAGAAATACTTGCCTCACGGACCAACAAACAAATCAAGGAGCTGTCGGCAGCATTTGCTGAAAGTGAGATGAGGAATTAGTGTAGTATGAATGAAAGTTACACAAATGTATAATTGTTTCCCTTTTCTTTGCCCAATAGAAACAAAGAAAACTCTGATACAGAATCTAAAGAGCGAAGTATCAGGGCATTTTGGCAAAGCTATCATTCTACTTGCTGAGGTAATTCAATACTCATGTATAGCAGTTTATTCTCATAAATGCAGTTCTGGAAGTTAATGCTATTTTATTTATCTCTCACTGTAAGGGTGCGAGGGATGAAAGCACCAATGTGAATGCAGACAAGGCTAAGGAGGATGCAAAGGTATAGAACATAATCACTTTTAATTGAACCCGTGCTTTTAGGATCCTTATTAAGTAAAAATGTATTCTGTGGTATGGAATATAGCATATGTTGTGCCTCTCCTTATCTCAGTACTTCACCATTTTGCCTTTTTAATTTCTATAACTAAGCCCTTCATCACATACAGAGAGACATAACCAGTTGACCTCTATTAAAGATGTTATTTATTCATGTTCTCCGTTTCCTCCACAGGCCCTCTATCAAGCAGGCGAGAAGAGACTAGGAACTGATGAGTCCAAGTTCATTGAGATCCTCTGTAAAAGGAGCATCCCTCACCTGAGACAAAGTACCAACTTAATCATCTAATTAGGCACAAGCATTTTGCATAGAAACTGAAATGACATGTGTGTTTTAAATATAACATGATTGACATGTCATGTTACAGCAATAACGGAGTATAAAAACATCAGTGGTAAGACTTTGCAGAAAAGCATTGAAAAGGAAATGTCAGGAAAATTAGAGGATCTGCTTGTTGCCATTGGTAATTTTTTAACTATGAAATCAAAACACAACATTTGGTATTTGATACTTTTTTACCTCTACATATTTGTAATTAAATAAAATATTTTTTTCTTGCAGTAAAGTGTGTGATAAGTACTCCTGCATACTTTGCAGAAAAACTCTACAAAAGCATGAAGGTACAGATAGAAACGCATTATTGTGTGTCATCGTGTTTGAACAAAACTGATGTTTATTTGTGAACCTGCAGGGAGCAGGTACAGATGAAACCACTCTGACCAGAGTAATGGTCAGCCGTGCAGAGATCGACATGCTGGACATCAGAGCTGAATTCAAGAAGCTTTACAAGAATTCACTCCACAAGGAAATAAATGTAAGCATTCTTCACTGGTGGTATAAACTTTAGCACATGCCATCTGCCATTGTTCTTTAAAATGGAGAGCAGTAGTACATCACTTCCTGATACTCAGGTTCATTAGTTCAATCATGCCATCGAGATATACTGTAACATTCACAAATTATGATTTGACATAGTCTATTTCTCATATCTGGCAATAACTAAAACTTTGTCCCTATATATTCCAATGCAAAGAGTAAAAGTTTTGCATTTATTTGCTTGTTTTCATTTCAGTCTGACACATCTGGCGACTATGGTGATTGCTTAAAAATGATTTGTGGGGGAGAAGACTAACCCAGAAACGCTACTGAAGATGTTTCTTGTTTGTTTGGGGGTTTTTTTGTAGTGGGTGAATGCAATGTCTGCTAAATTAATATGCATAAATGTAATAGTAAAAAAAAATAAAGATTTTTATGTAGCTGGTTTACTGCAGGTAAATGTACAAAGTAAAATTTCTATTGATTCAGGATTGCTTTTTTAAATGACCCATAAGACTAAATTACTCAATGGCAGGAATAGAAGCTAATAACACTGCAGTAACTGAAATTCTAAACAAAAACAATAAAGAAATTACAATGAATATTCCTGCACTTATACAAAAAATATTTTAGCATATCCCTATTTTTGTTCTTCAGATACTGTATAATGTGATCATCAGTTTTTTTACATGTCTGGGAAAAATAATGTACTAAAATGATTTATACCAGTTAGCAATAAATCACATAAGTAACTCTTTTCATGTCTGTTTATGCTTCTCTGAATTGAATTTATGTGCCACACTTTATTTATATCAGTATTGATGGCAGTTTGCCAAGTGTTAATGTCATTAGGAAAATCATATTGAGTGTCTGTGAAACTCCAATAGCCTTTTTTTTTGTACCTTCTAGGTACAAATGAAAAGGCCTTACTCTGTTTATATTGTTCTAGCTTAGGCTGTTTATTCAGACCTTTACCCTTTTGATTGCAGAATTTTTAATTAAATTGTAGCCAGATTTTTGTTCAGACATAATAGAACTATAGTTATCTTACTTTTGGTAAAAGAGAGCGACAGAGGAAAAACAATCAAAATGGACATTGGTTAATGTACTAAAAATCCCAATAGACTCTACTTTTAATTAGAAATATAATAATAATTTTGTAAAATCACGTCTCCCAAAAGTGTTACACAACAGCCAACAAGGCGTAGTATATGTTGTGTTTGAGAGAAGAAAAAAAATTCATAACTTTACACATTATGATAAAGATAACCAAGATAGCTGAGTGTTCTTGGGATGTGCACAGTGTTGAGTCATGTGCTCGGGGAGCTGCTGCTGATGAAACTGCACAGTCAGGGGACTTGATCTGTATTGAGGTGGAGAAGAGCCTGAGGGAACAGAAGATCCTCATTAATCCCATATAATAATCCCAGACTCCAGTTCGTCCTCTGTCTCTTCATCGACCTACATCTACAGCTATTATCAGATTGCTATCATTTGTACAAGCATTGTATACTTTTGGTTTAACAGCCTTTGATGTTTTTCTTTTCCATATACCAAAATGTCACAGATCATGATTTTTTTCCGATTGCGCATTAATTAGTAATTTTTTATATGTTAAATTGCATATATTACGACATAGTTGCATAGCCAATACCTAGGCCTACTTATTTTCTGGGATAAAGCATTAGATCATTTTGCAGTGTTTGACCATTAGAGGGCAGGACATTTTCATAAACTGAAGAATGTACCTGAAGAGCTTTAGAGGGTCTTATGCTGTCCGCTTAGCTTGGTTAACATTAGGTGACATCACAAGCTGCATCAGTGTCCTGACTGCACATAAATTCATTTTAATTATGAGTGTTATTTTTGAAATGTATTAGGAGACACATGCAGGGTATTGTAGAATAAAAAAACATATTTCCGAACATATTTAAAAACATAAAAACATATTGCAAAAACATTTTTAACAATTCTTAAAAATCGTGTTTTTACATGTGCATTCCAATTTAATGTGCACTCAAAAAAACCTGCAGTTGGGGTTCTTTGACAAGAAAAAAAACGAAAAAAAATATTTTTAATAAAAAGAGGATTATCTGTTTTTGCAAATAAACTCTTAATATATTATATACTTAACAGGAAATATAATATGAACTGTTGGCAGGTTCAAAAACTTAAATTTTGAGGTTGTGATTTTTATTATTGTTATTAAATAACCATGCAAATCAAACAGACTTGTATTAAATAAATATAAAGGGTAGCAGGGTTGAAAATGCAAAATAAATAACATAAGTAGCAAATGATGGCTTGTAGTTATATCATATTTCACAAATGAAAGAAAAACGTTTTGGTGTGTGGTTGAACTTAATAAATACTGAAAACCACAATTTGTTTAATAATTGAAAAAAATACAATGGCATTATGTAACCTTCCAAATGCATACATACATATGTAGAACGTTACATTATTGTAAATAATATTGTTAATTAAACTTTGTTCATTAGTCTATTTAATTCCTATTTTAAGGGAAATGTTTATTTTTTTCCCAATAATTCTCACTAAAAAACAAACAAATAAAAAACTAAACAAAAAACAAAGCTTGGTTGTGCTTTAAAAAACGTAAACCGTATTTGCAGAATGTACCAGTTGCACTTCTTAAGCACCTCGCACTCTCAAACAATTCATTCACATTTTTCAACGTGCTAACGCATTGGTTAAGATCTTTACCAAGGAAACTGCTCATCAAAACGCAGAGAGACAGTCATCCGTTTCATCCCATCAGAGAAGAGTATCGACAGGACGCGTCTCGCCCACACCAATCATGACAATGGGAAGGAATCGGACAAATACAAAGTTAGGTTGTCAAACAGTCGGATTGGGCAATAACAAACCTCCCACCAATTCTACGGCGAGTCACGAGAGTTCGAACTTTATCAGTGTGACGGGGGACTTCCAGAGCACGAGGAAGCGCTCTGCCGTTTAAACTAAAATAATAACCGACGCTGCTCGCTCAACATCCGAAACGTACGGCCTCTCGGAGGATTTCTGGGTTATTTATGTACTGATACATTTAACTATGATACACGGTGACCTGTTTAAGCAGATAGAGGAAGCCAGTCAGCTAGCGAGCTGGCTAACTAAACTATCCGAAGGGGAAGTGGCAGTAGTGATCGTTTAAGAGTTTCGCTAGCGTAGCTTCCGCCTAACACACCCACTTTCTGCCTGTTTGTTGTTCACGTTGGTTTCAAATAGACTGGAATTCAACCAACTTCGTCTTTCTGCCGAACACAAAAGCATGCTTTGGCTGAACGGAGCGTTTTGCCGTTGTTGTTAGCCAGCTAGCGAGGCGAAGCTCTCTCAAGCTCCCGTAATACAGACTCGCTAGCACGTCGCGACTGGAGTCGGCCTGAAAACACAGCAGCGTGGAAGCTATTACTCGTGCTGTTATCACTCATTAACGACACAACGCTGTCCTGACGGTTTACTTCTATGCAGTTGCCTCATTGGGCTTTGGATGAAATAAGGAAGCGTTCAGCTACGCCTTTCTGTGTCCCTCGAGCACTGAAGTGCCTGGCGCATCTCGGGAGAGCAGATCTCTCAGCATGCTGGACAAAAGAGCGGAGATGAGCAGATTGGATTTTTAAGCGTCTTTAGAGTGTTTGGAACTGTCCGTTTGGGGAAGGCGGGAACACAAGAGGCAAGAATGAAGAAGTTTTCGCGTATGCCGAAATCAGAGAGCGGAAGTCTCGGGGGTGGGTCTGGATCTGGTACTGGAAGCAGCAACTACATCGGGAAGGTGTTTGCTGTCGGTCGATACCAAGTGACGGTGGAAGAGCTGATCGCTGAAGGTAATGGGTCCATTTGCTTTGGCCACACATATAACGAGGTTGCAAAAAGAGGAACTAGCGTGGTTCTTGCATGTCCTTCCCATAAAGACACGATGCTTCCATATTGTCTGATGGGTTTTTTTTGCCTTTGACACTGTTAATGATCACATGGTTTTGGACCAGGAGGTGTGGACTGACCCTAATCTTGACTTCATGTTTGCCACTACAAAAAACAAAACAAACAAAAAAAAAACAGTCAGCTTTCATCTTGTCCTTGTTGAACTTTAAGCACATGAGTTTTATTGAAAGCTCTTGCCCTTGCAAACATCTAAGTGTTTACTTCCATAAAAAAAAGTTAACTTTGCACAAAAATACATTGAGAAACAGCGTTCATCACATCCTACTTCTACAGGCAGCTATTTTTTTTGTTACAATTTGAGAAGCGTTGAATCTTGATGATTATCTCAGTTGCACATGTTTTGTTTTTAACAGATCAGTACTATGTATTAGCTTGATCGTTCTCACAGTTCAGTCATGTAATGTGACTGTAATACAAGTAATAGGTGTTTGTTTCTTGTGCAAATGTTGTCAGTTTTGTGAGTTTGGCTGAGCAGCAACTTGGCAGCTCTAAACTTGCTGACTGGGCACAATTATATAATTTGCCGAAGGTGCAAAAGTTCACTCTCACAAACAACTGTTGAGTTTGAAATGTGTTTTAAATTTTACTTTCCACTGGGTTGGCACATTTAACTTTAACATGGTCTCATCACGTGGTTACAGTGAACTTCATCTCCCTTTCTTTTGTGGAATTCGACAGAAGGTTTGTTTGATAGGAATTAAAAAGTGTTGGCGACCATTTTCCAGTCTACGAGCTAAAACACTTTTCATTTCTTACAATATCTTATTTCACAGAAGAAACAAAGTCATACATGTTTGTAAACTATAGAGGTGACTAAACGATTACAGAATTGCATTATTGACTGCATTATTATGCACAATGCCACAAAAGGAAGTAGACTAAATAATGACAGGATTCAGGCAAATTTTGGTTAAAAAAATCATGTCCACATGATCTGCATTCTAATGGATAAGTACAATGTGGCACACCATCCTGTGATGCAAGTTGCTTTTTTGTGTTTGCTTGTTGAGCCTGACAGTTTGCCCCTTCTGTATGACCACAATGCTCTCATTATTATTCCAATAAATTATTTTGAACAACTCATTAGAGGGCTGCTGGGAAGTTGGCAGAGGATGGGTTGGCATTTGGGAGAGGGACTATATTTCTGTATGGAATGGCATGATTTGCACTCTTTACAGTATCTCTTTAAGAGCCTGTCTATGTAATGAGATAATATTTGAGGCTCTTAAATGGAGCTGCTTCTACTTTTGAAATTGCGCAGAAGTGAAAACTGTGATGCAGTAAAACTTTTAGCAGTCGGGACAGACTAAAGATCTTTTTTGTTTGGAAATTTCCAGAGTAATTTAGTTAGCGTTTTGAATTCAGAATGCATCAGTGACATTTGCGTGGTCACTTAAGGGCCGGGCCACCTGCTCGCCTTTCTGACAACCAGCCCTGGAAGGACTGCTTTCTTTTACGTCAACAAACCTGGTCATGACTTGATTGTTTTGCCTGGTTTCAGTTCTTAAGTATGTGACTGGCAGAATCTGCTTGGTCTTTGATCTCTTCTAAAACAATATCTGTTAGAGTCATTTGACACCAAACTGGTTAAGAGCAGTTCTTAATGTAAGGACATTCTGCTGCACTTTCGGTTGGAGCAATACTGAACTGACCTTGAATGAGTCGTGTGTGGAGGTGTTAACCCACTCACTGAGCATGTGCTGGGTGAATGACTGTGTTAAGAGCCACTCTGATTTCCTTATCTCCCCTACGTCTCCGCTATAGGGCCTGTTTGTTCTCCTGACAGTTGAGGGCGTTGTTGAAGGAGAGTTCAGTCATCTGCCAGCCCAGACATTTCAGCTTTGGTCTCTTGATGTATGTTGAAACAGGCCTCTGTTGTGTTTAGTTGCTGGAAACCGTCTTTTTAGTTTCTTAACATTGAGTGCATGTGTGTTTTGTCACATGCGTTAGCACCTTTCAGTGTCAATACATGCCTAAACACTCTTGTCAGTTTTATTTTTCTGGCCTAGTTTAATTTGTCTCACTGTTGCATTCATAACAATTAAGGTTTAAAGCAGTCATGAAAAACAATTAAAATATATATATATTTTTTTGATTACTTAAAGGGTGTGCTGAAACGTTATTCTTCTAAATTTAAATCCTTGCATTTCAGAGGGGTTGTAATTAATTATTCTTTGGAACTCAAATGCATCTTATACAGAAGACGTTGCAGCTAAAGATTAAGATAAAATAAAATAAAAATGATTGCCTTTAAATGTTGTTTAGTTTTAACGCTTGAGTGGTTGTAGGATTATACAAGAGCTTGAGTTCTTCTAGGATAATATTTTTGCATTTTACCCAACATCCACCCTGTTATGACAGTTGTATATTTGATTTGCTTAAATACGTTGAAGTTGAAATGAAACTGAAATGGCAACAGATCTTTTATTTTGCATTGTGACATTTGTCTGAGTGAATCAGAGTATTCAAAAGAAAAACATAATGTCGAGCTACATATTTCCATCCCCTTTATCCATTGGTTGTTAATTGGATGGAGGCAGATGTGAATGTGATTTTATTTATTTATTTATTTATTTTTTTAAACAAAGGCGTACTAAATTATTGAAAAAGTCCAGCACATATCACCAGGGTTTGATTACTAAATTTGGCAAAGAAATGTAAAAATTAAATGCTTGCAATTATAATAAAATCATTAATATCTTTTAGAATATTTTTTTTTTTAATATCTTGAGAAAATATAGAAAATTTAAGCTGTTCTTACAGCTCGCTGTTCTAAATTATGATGAATGGTGGTTTTATATATGAGTCATTTACAAAGCAGAGGGCTGAAACCATTCATTTGCATTCAAATTTGAGATTATTTGTGATGACATAGATTTCACATCTGAAAGAGAAGCTTATGCTTATGTTTGGTTTTTGTTGTTAATTAGAGAAATGAGAAAAAGTTCACGTTTAGGGTGGTTTTTGTGCAACATTTTAGAAGGAGGCCCCAGATATGTTGGTAAGATAAGACTTTTTGGTGACAAGTGATATGCAGCTGGAAAAGTGCCTTGAATAAGTAATTTAGTGCTTGATTGTAAAATGACCTCTTTCCATGCCTTTTCCATATGCTGCATGTCTTTATTTGTTGCTTGCAATATCTTTTTTAGTAGATTAATGTTATATTGTTATATTATGGTGTTACCTTCCCTTATATTTGTGTCATCTTTAGATGGTATAACAATTAGCACAATCCTCAAGTGGCAGTGTGCCAGTGAATGAAAAGGACCCTGCCAAGATGAAGTTTTGAAACCAGTGGGACTCTGTATGCAGGCAAAGTACATGGTGACCTTTTTCCCCAATTAAATCACTTTGCTAAATTAATAGAAAATCTAATAGAAATTATCAAAACCGGTATGAAAATTTTTAGGGTCCTGGCGCAAGCGGCCATTCTGCCAGTGGCAGTTTTGAGAGTTGACATACTTGTCAGGTTTTCCACACTGTTCTGTGAGGACCATTTCTGCCTTTAACATTTCAGCTGTACCACACACGCATGCAGTTCTTGCACTGCTTTGAGAAAATAGGTCACTCAAGCTTTGTGAGTCAGAGTGGGGTTGGCATCTCACACCGTGTGTTGGCTCAAAAGAGTTCCTTAAGCAATGCTCTGTCAAAACACTAGTACTCTAAGATTATCTAACTGTAATTTAGCTGTAATCCCTTTGTCAAAATCAGTATGTTGCTGGTTGCATGTGGTGAATGATCTTTGGCAACTGTTTTGTGTTTTGTCTGGCATTTGACCAGATCCTCTTGTCATCCTGAACAATGCAGACTGTTTAGATGACAGAGAATACTGAACACTTAATTTATAGATTCCTTTTAGATTTAAGAGTTAAGAGGATGGGAAGTTGTAGCAGACAAGAACATAAATAAACTGTTTATTGCATGCATCTGCATTTTTTTTCTTTTTTTGTCTTTCTGGTTTGTCCTATTGCAAAAATTTCCACAAGATGGACAAGTAGAGGTTGCTTGCTTGTTATGCAATGCACGGGGTGTGTACTTGTTGATGTCATGATTTTAAAGCTCTTCTCTGGAATGTGGGAGCAAGTGATCACACATTCCTAAAGAAAGAAAGAGCAACAGATGAGAGACTCCATTGTGTCTGCACAGTAAGGTGATATTCAGAGAAACACTTGTCCCTGTGGACTTACTAAATGTTATTCATGAGTCTCTAATTTGATGGAATTTGATGATATAATCTAATTTGATGATATTATGTATCAGGGACCCCTCCCAAAAATGTGTACTTTAACCCCAGAATGCAAATTTTATATATATATATATATAATATACACACAATACAACAAAAAACTATTATACTTTCAACCAAATTATATTCATGTTAATAAATGCAGTTTATCAAAGGAGGTCTGTGTATTTTCTTTCACTGACAGTCAAGTATTCTTTTATTATTTGATTTCTGGTTTTATTTCTTAACATTAAAGGCAAAATATATTTATTAGTAGAAGGTCAACTGTTAAAGTCTCATTAAACTGCTCAGAGTAATATTGGTTACCTGGAGATAAATTTAGCTGAATGGTATTTCTCTAGGGGGTATGTTTTTGCTAAAAATATGCAGCACTTCAAAGTGAACGTCTTTCTTAGTGAACGTCTGTGAAAAATAAAAAGGACATCTTTAAAGTTTCAAAAAAGAATAAGTGCAGAGTCTCTAAGCTTCTCACCAAAAGCAGACATGTCTCTAATTTTAGAAGGTCAGTCTGTACCAGAGATAAATTTGTGAGCATCATTGTGGTGTAACTTGGAGGACTCAAGGGAAAATGATTAGGCAGTGTTTTTTAACAGATATTTGTGAGTTGTATGTGGGTCACTGGTGTTTATGAAAGATTCTTCTGTTAAAATAAGATATGACTTCCAGACCTGGGGAATGTCATGCAGATGTGAAAAGAGGACAGAAAAACGACAGTAGAGCTGCTGTATTCCAGTGGCATAAATTAATGTTTTAATGCATATTTGATTTCACTGAGCAGTTATAATTTACTTTGTTTCAGTGGCTGTTTGATTATTGATCGCTTGTCAAAAACAGCGTTTATTTATCGCTTTTTGTCCAAAAAGCCACCCTTTTATTGCAAAGCAGTGCATGACTATCAGATTTATGTAAGATTTTTTACCAACAACTGGAAATATTAATGTTTTTAAGCTATATTGCCCAGGTCTAATGTGGAGTCATCAGTATTTTCAGATCTGTGGTATGGAATGACCCAGAACAAGCTGGCAAATGTCCTCTGTTTGCCCTCTTATGCACAGCAGAATTAACATTTGTGATTGTCAGCGCATCAGACTGCTGGTGAGGGGGATTCCATTTCTGGCTCTTACTGGAAAGGAGAAGGTCTAAATGTAGGCTAGATCCTATTCATTTCTTCATTTCCATTCTGTTAAATTTCAACCTGTTCATTTTTCTTTCCAACCATAAAGAAAAAATGCCTGAGCTTCTTCAGAGCATATTTTTCAAACTCTTTTAGTTAAATGAGTTTTAAGGAGTTAAAGAAGCAGAATAATACAAATGCCCCAATTGATTTTGTCTGGAATTGCAACCGGACATTGTTACTTCAAGGGATATCTCAGCCAAAAATACAAATTCTGTTAATTCCTCTACCTTGTGAAATTAAGCAAAAACAGAATGGTCTGACTTTAGCTTTGTGAAACCATACTACATCTGCACAAAAAAAAGAGAACACAAATTGAGGCGGCACTTATGAAACAACAGCCATACAGTTTTATTTTTTTTCTTGGTTACCATTGTAAAACAAAACAGCTCTGGGATTTCTGCAGAGGCAGAAGTTTTTTCTGAAGGAAGTAACTTTTCTCAGATATACATCCATATAAACCCCAACCCCTGTTGTATCCCGGTCCTTTTAACATCTCAGCTTTCAATTCAGTTCTAACTTTTTTTTTTTTTTTTCAACCGTTCGAGGTGCTTCATTGACTCCCTCCGTCCCACTAAAAGAGAGAAAGCTAAACCAGTGGCCTGATTTAAACCACTGACATCCACCATAGGTGTAACATTAACAGACCTCAACGCCTCTCAGTGCCGCCTGCCTCTCCATGAGCCATTGCATGAAAAAACAGAGGCAGCATTTGGACATGTGATGGCTGTTTTGTGTGTGTTTTTCTGATATCACTCACATTAACAAAATGTGTAACTGGCCTCTTGCTACTGTTCTAGATCACAGGAAGAAATAACTGACAATTATGTCAGAATAGCACCTGACCTATATCAGTAATCATCCAATGTAATTTAGGCCAGTCATCAGTGTTATGAGTATGGTTTTATGCTTGACTAAATTTTCTGTTCCTCATTGAAAACAGCCTGCTTACACATGTCATTGTTGTCAATTCTGCGATCATTTACTCAATCTGAATGACTTTCTTCGGCAGAACCAAGAAGAAAATATTACAAAAACAATTAAAAAAAAAAACAATACTGTCCAGACCCCACTGACCAATAACATTTTTCGAAACATCTTTTGCGTTTCAATGAGGAAGAAGTTAGTCATACAGGTTTTGAATGACACAAGGGGCACATTTATCCATTTAACGTAGAAACGAGCGCAAATCCGTGCGCACAAATCAGTTCACGTGTGATTCATTAAACATTTGTACTTCGCCAATGTCGTCATACGAATGATCGCACATTTAAAAATGTGGCGGATAAAACAATTGTTACTTAAATATCACGCCCCTAAAAATGCCCCGGTTTAGAAGCCTCCCCCCTGTAGTTTATGATACGAAGAAATCTCAGGAAAGAGAAATGTATTTTTCCTCAAAAACACCAGTTAACCCTGGAATTTGAAACAATTATACTGTAACATTCGTTTATGTAATTTTATATTTGTATTAAAACATTAGTAAATATAAACCTTATAGCCTCTTTCCCTCACTCTACAACAAATATTTTAAATTTAACGGTAGTTAATTCAGAAAAGAACAAAAAAATGTGTTATATTAAACTAATATTATATATTAAACTAATAAAATAAAATGCACATTAGGCTATTGGCATTCATTATAAACGGCTTACCAAATGATTTGACATGTAGCCTAAAAAACTTGACTCATTTTCTAATATCCTATTAGAAGGGTCCTATTTCTTCTATTCCTTTTTATAGATTTAATTTCTGTTTTTCTCTGTGAATGATGCGACTATTGAATCTTCGTGACCACTTGTTTGCACTGCTCCGCGCGTATAAAGCTAAAGGCCTTGGGGAGAAGAGAAAAAAAAAAAACGATCCACTAATGAGCTTAAGTTGAAGGTCAGGCAAATACAGAATTTCAATGCTGCACGTAACTTCAGGTGACTCCAAAATTCCGCTTACTTCCATATGAATAAATTCCATTTTTTGCATAGAAATTACTGTACACCCATTTTTTTGTTGTGCATGAGCTCCAAGGTGAGCAAATCATTACAGAATTGTCATTTCTGGGTGAAGACAATGTTGTACGCATTTCTGCACATCCGGAGCCTCTTGAGTTTCACGAGTTCGTACTTGTCGGTGATCGAGTTTAAGCGAAGCTTGTGTGGCGTGCTGCCCAGGGAAAATGCTCAGGGCTAGGCGGGCTGCCGATCAGAATGTGGGCAGCAGTCAAACGAGAGAGC
>JAUYWG010000038.1:10733134-10750977 GCA_034779775.1 Enteromius afrohamiltoni
GGAGGCAGATATGAATGTAAGCTCACAGTCGAGTGGACTAAACAATTTAAGAAGTCTGGCATACATCATGAGGGATGTCTGCAAGTTAATGTCTTGATTAGAAATGATAGGGTCAAAAAAAAGAAACATAACAAACAGAAAAAAACATTTGCAGAGATGATTATTTGTTAAAATAAACCCAGCCAGATGCATCCATAGATGAGTTTACAAAATAAATAAGGTGAATTTCTATTTTATGCTAAACTTTTTTTCAGGTTTTTGTGTTGGGATTTTTCTGCAAACACTGTTTTTCTCCACCTCTTTAAGGTCCCTATTAGTGGGTCTCCATATGAATACATTTTCAGTTCAGGGCAGCTAAACAAGCATGAGTTTGTTAGGCAACAAGTGCAGCATTGTGGTTCCTCCTTTGTGTCAGGCTCTCTCTTTCTGTGGACCGCTCCGTGACTCAACATGCTGTTAATGAGAAAAGGCTTGCCAGTCATACGTTGCCAGGATTCATTCACCCTGGAACTGATGGTAGAAGTGTTGCGGAGGCATGGCGGCCTTCTTCGCTGCTCCTCATCACTGTGTAGGCAGTCAGTACTCGCATTCATTGAATTTTGCTGAAGCACAGAGGCTTAAGCCAGGTGGTTTGAGATATGTAATTTATTTTTTACACTTATTGGACTTGTTACTTTTAATGAGGGGCATTTTTTTACATTTTAAATTCACTCTAAAACTGCTGTTGTTGGTCCAACTGGAATCAGTTTATTAACCCTCATTGTTTTTCCACGGTTTACTGCATCTTCTATGTTCCTTTATTGCTTTTTTTAGTATCTCTGTGACCTTTCCTTGAACTTGACTGTCTTTTTTGTGTTCCACAGAAGAAAGCCAGTCATATGACTAGAGCATGGAACAATATTGAGTAAATATGTCAGAATTTAATTTTCAGGTGAACCAACCTTATTAAGTTGTCTTTCTCCTAAGGCCAACTTTGTTTACAGGCGACTGCCAAGAGTGAGCCAATATCTAACTTGGCTTAAGACTGCCTTTTTCTATCATATTTTCACCATTGAAAATTTGTTTCATGTGTAACTGAGCAATATGAGGACCTAAGCTAGAATGACATTTTGAGCTCTCTTTCATACCTGCGTTAAACATCAACAAGAGTCACAGAAGGTCACACAGTTGATCCTTGAACTCATCAACCTCTTCGGTCCATTAAACTTTCAGTTTTAGATGAGAAAAAAGTAAGCTAAAGCAGAATGAAAGAACTTGATTACAAAAGGTGTCTTCCGTGTTCTTCCAGAATGACACGTGAACCATAGTAATGGGTTTTAAATTGTTCATTTCTGACTCCAATTCATGGTGCACAGTGCTACCCACAGCTCTCTCTGTTTAAATGGTAGTGCTGTTGCTGTGAGTGATATCAACCAGTTTGCTCTTCATCACCATTTTCCCAAATCCTCACACTTTAATGACATTCATTTTAATAAAATATTAATATTTTTAGCTTACTTCATGCTGATTTAATGATAATTGTAATTTTTATTGTTTACCATTTAGTGACAGAACTCCCCTGAACTTCCTTTTCGAATTACTTTTATGAAACTCAAATGTGTGTGTTATTTGGGTGAACAGATTTCTCTAGTAGAGTGGACATAAAGAGTTCTCGGTTTCAATTGCTTAATATTTATCACTGGTCAAATGTATTAAGGACTACTTAGGAAAACATTTGAACTAACCTTCTGTACATGTCTGTGTTTGTGTATTCAGGAGGTTTCTCCATGGTGTTTCTGGCCCGCACACACAGTGGAGTAAGATGTGCCCTGAAAAGGATGTATGTGAACAATGTCCACGATCTGAATATATTCAAACGGGAGATCACAATCATGGTGAGTCATGGTCAGGATGTTTTTTTGTTTTGTTTTTTTTTGGTTGAGTACAAAATTTACAAAATCTTTTTTTTTTTTTTTTTTTTTTTTTTTTAGAAAGAGTTGTCGGGCCACAAGAACATTGTACGGTATCTGGACTCAACCACCAATGCAGTTGGCGATGGTGTATGGGAGGTTCTGATTCTGATGGAGTATTGCAAAGGTAACAGGGCTATGTTCTAATTATGCGAACAAAACATTATCATTATCTAAATCGCATTAAATTTGTGATTTTAAAATTCCTGAAATGCAAGCTCATACTTGCGTCAAAGTACGTTCCGCTGACTGTACAAATATTTGTTGTTTTTGCTTTCTTAATCTTAATACTTTGGCAAAGGGGACAACTTAAAACAGTGTTAAAATGTTTATTCTTTTTACTCTGGTTTTCACATGCTTTTTTTTAGAGGCAACTGTTTTAAATAATTGTGAACAGAACCTGACATCCTGAATTTCCAATAGTAATCATATCGCTGACAGCAGTAGTACAACCTGGATATTCTCGTTTAAAAAGAGCAGTTGCAGCCCTCAACTGATGTTTATGTTGTCATGTTTTGTTTTGGTCTGAAGCGCCACCCTCCATCTATCTCCCAATCACGAAGTCAGTAGTGTTTCGGTATCCAGGTTGCCTGCTTGGCAGAAAGTACAGTGCATTTCGTTTATTGTCATGTGCGTTCATTCCTGTTGGTGTCGTCAATCATGGCAACCTGAGTGTGCGTCAAGTTTGAAAAGGAGGGGGCCTTTATTGTACTGATTTTACTGATTTATTGTATTTTTGTCATCCAGCTGGTCAGGTGGTAAAGCAGATGAACCAACGGCTGCATGTAGGTTTCACAGAAGCAGAGGTGCTCAACATATTCTGTGATGCCTGTGAAGCTGTTGCCAGACTCCACCAGTGTAAAACTCCAATCATTCACAGGGACCTAAAGGTACAGTACAGTAACAGCTTTAGTAAGACTACTAAAGGATGGTTCTAAGAAATGATTAATGATTCATATGCAGTTTTTTCCCAAACATTTAACTGTTTGAAAGGTTTGAAGCTGTAGACACAAGTACAGACTTATTTCATACATTTTTTAAATCACACTTTTCTGTTTGCCTAGCTGAAAAGGTGAATCGAGGACACTCTTTGAAAATTTAGAGAACCGTGTGCTGACCGTTTCAGTTTAACACAGTAATACTATACTAGATATGATCTCCTAAACCAATTACTCTGCTCACAAACATTATTAATGGCAAGCAATTTAGCAAAAAACAGGCAAAGACAGGCATGCTATGCAGTGTCTGTGAAAAACAGCAGCACTTGAAAGAAGCAAGGCCGCCCTTTTGGCAGAAAAGTGTGGGAACAGGCCAGTGGTGCCATTCAAATGAACACTTTTTCCCACCAGTCCAAACCAATCACAGTCTAAAATAATTGGGAAATTATTGAACACTGAAGTAGAAAAAATGTATGTTTACTAATAGAGGGATTTCCTCGTGCAGGGCTGTTGTTTATTTATATAAAGTAAGGAGATGAAGACCCCTGGTTGTCAAGAGCCAAGAAAGATGTTGATGTACTGTAATAGTCTTGAAAAGACATGCTATTTGTGTAAAAAAAAAAATAATTGTTGATATTTTTGTTAAAATAATATTTTTGCAGTATAACCATGTTGACATAATATAATGTGAAGTTATTTCCCCTTTTCTCCAAGAAGCATGTATGTTTTCCAAACATTTACTCAAGATGTTCCAAATTGACTAGTTGTGTAACTGGTTTACTTCCTCTTATGTGTTTAAAGCATTAACCCATTTATTTACATTTGTGACATATAGCTTGAAGGTTCTAAAAAGATGTTTAAAGAACTTCATTAAATTTCCTTCTTTCTCTCTTGCATCTGTCATTTGACTGTTTGAATTCTAGTGGTTGGATGTATTGACAAAAATCACCAACAGATGTGTGTGTGTTCATGTTGACAGGTAGAAAACATCCTCCTAAATGACCAGGGAAACTACGTCTTGTGTGACTTTGGAAGTGCCACACACAAAGTTCTTCTTCCGCATAAGGATGGAATAACTGCGGTGGAGGACGAGATCAAGAAGTAAGAATTCTACTGAACAGTGTGCAGCTGACACAAAAGAGGAATTCACAAATATTATTTTTTGTGTGTTTTGTGAGTGTTGATGTTTTACCAAACTATACAAACAATGCAAGTAAAACATACAAGCACTGTTGCTGCTTACTATAACATGACTCTCTGGAACACTACACATTTAATATACATTTAAATGTTATTAATTTCAGTGATGGCAAAGTTAAATTTTCAGCAGCCATTAATCTTGTCTTTAGTATCACATGATTCTTGAGAAATAATTACTAATATGTTAATTTGGTGCTCGAGTCATGTCTTATCAATGTTGGAGGGAAAAAAAAAAAATATATATATATATGTGTGTATATATATATTTATTTATTTATTTATTTTATTTATTTATTTACATTTTTGTAATTTTATTATTTTATTTTTTTTACTTTTTTTACGGTTTAATGTGTTTTTGCTGAACAGTATTAAATTCTTGGGGGAAAATAAATCTCTGATCCAGAATTAACAGTGTGTGTATGAGAGAATGCTCTGCATATTGTAGTGGACAAAATTACAGAATTTGAGTGTTGCCTCAGAGTAGTAGTGGATTTGCTCTGTTGTGAAGCTCATTGGTGCATCAAATGTTTATTTTGTTCATGTAATCTTGAGGAATTTACTAAATGTTTTAAGCATATCTAGATGTCGTTTCTTGTTACTAATTCTGGTGGGAGAAAGTTAAGGCTTTTAAACCTTAAATTATTTTCATTCTTCTCTGCTTAGGTACACGACTCTCTCATACCGTGCCCCAGAGATGATTAACTTGTACCAAGGGAAAGCCATTACCACAAAGGCTGATATCTGGGTAGGAACTGAACACACACACATACACATTTCCCCTAGTCTCTCTCGCCCTCATCTCCACCCACTCATTCTCTTTTATTTCTCTCTTTCACTCTGTCATGTCATTCTCCAGCACATTGCACAAGCTGGAGAGCTGGTTTGGTCAGACTGACACAGCAGACACAGATGCCAAACTGGTTTCCTCCATAAATGAGGCCTCTCAGGGGTGTGCTTTACAGCCATCCATGAAATTTTGGCTTTGTTTCAAAGTTGTGTTTTGTGTCATGAAAACCAAGGCATGGATCCGGGTGTGGTGGTGCAGAAATAAGTAGATTTCATTTTTTTGAAGTACTGTACCAAGATCAAGATCTTTACTAGAGCTGAGGAGCGGTGTTATGTGCAAGTGGGCCTTAAAGAGCAGTAAAGAAAAGAGCTTCCTGATTTCTGGCAGTGTTGTAAAAACAGAAATGAGGGCCTCATGAAGGCATACTTCCTCTTTATCATGCAGTGAAAGGTAGCTTATTTCACAGCTCTTCCTTCCAAATAAATGCTGGACAGAACAAAAAAGAAACCGTCTATCCACAGTTCCATGATAGTCCTTTAATAGAGAAGTCTCATTGTGTTAAATTTCACCAGTGCAAATAGTCCGACGTCATGGTCATCGCGTCAGAACTTGCTTGGGTAGGAAGAGGAAATGTATGACAATACTTCCTGCCCATTTGCTGCATCTGAAAATAGAAAGAATTCTCTGAATTCATCTCTCACAATATAGTGCAGCTGTCAGCCGTTGTAAGTGTTGTCACGGTGCAGAATTTTCTTATTAAAGCAATGAAACCTGATGTATTGAATGCTCTTGTGCGGAATTACAGTTTCTTGTTTTCTCTCTCTTTCCCAGGCACTTGGATGCTTGTTGTACAAGCTGTGTTTCTTCACACTTCCATTTGGGGAGAGTCAAGTTGCCATATGTGACGGAACCTTTGCTGTTCCGGACGGTTCAAAATTCTCCTCGAAGTTGCACTGTTTAATCAGTAAGCAGCTTTCAGATATCCCCAAGAGATTTCAATATATTTTGTGGAAGATTGTGTAATTTGAGTGCATACACAAGCGCTGTGATGGAGTTTTGATGTTAAGTTAGACAATAGCTCCACCATCTGGTTGAATAGAGGTACTGGACAATTGTATCCCAGTGCCTCTTACAAAGATAGTTCACACAAAAATGACCATATGCAAGTCACTAGTGGCCAAAGCGTTGGTTACCGAGATTCCCACAGAGGAAAGTAAACCATACATGATTGTGACTAAACATTTTTGTGTGAACTATACTTTTTTGGGGTTTATGGGGTGTGTCTTCTATTATTGTGTTGATATTTTTCAATCAAAAAGGTCAATTTTCATTCAAGTGATTTGTCCAATGTTTTATATTAAATGTAAATGATTGGATATTCTGTTTTTGGGTGAGCTAGTTGGGTGAGCTAGTACATTGTTCATTAGCGCCCTTTACTAACTTGAAACTGTCTTTTTTTACCCAAGGATACATGTTGGAGCCTGATCAAGAAAAGAGACCTGACATCTATCAAGTTTCTTACTTTGCCTTTCGGTTAACTGGAAAGGAGTGTCCAGTGCCAAATCTTTTTGTAAGTTACCTCACAGGAGTGAATTGTTTAATTTAAAGCTTTGTATGATTCAGAATTATTAATAAGGCTTTTCCCCACACAGAACTCTCCCCTTCCCACCTCATTGCCAGAGCCCCTTACTGCTAGTGATATTGCTGCTAAAAAGAGCCTGACAAAAGCCAGGTAACATTTTAGAGCTTTGTATGTAACTTTCAGTTTGTTTGAATCCAACTAACCATTTGAGTATCCTATTTTCACTTTATTTCTTTTTCTTTCTTTTTTTTATTAGAATAACAGATTCAGTTGGACCAACAGAAACATCAATTGCACCCAGACAAAGACCCAAAGCTGCAAATAGTAATGTTTTGCCTTTGTCCAGCTCTGTAACTCCTGTGAAAATGACTGTATCCTCAGGTACGGTTAGCAACGGCCAGAAAGGTGAGCATTATTATATGTATTTTCTTAAATATGGTCTGTTCTTTTTATTTTTCCTTTGGAGACATTTGGCTGTATATGTGTGCTTGTCTTAGCTTCTGGAAATGGGCAGCAGTCGGCTGCACAGATGCCGAACAGCAGTCAGCAGAACAGAGTCTTACAGCAGCTGCAGCCTGGGGACCTTCGACTGCAACAGCTACATCATCAACAACAACAGCAGCAGCAGCACAATATACACCATCAACAGCAAGTCACTGCACAGCAGATACAGTACATGCAACAGGTAATTAGTGGCCATTGTGACCATCCTAAAGCAGCTTTTGGCTCTTAAATTTAAACTAGTTTCTTGCAGGTCTTTGAAAATGATTGTTTTTAGGCACAGTTTGTATAGTGGCTCAGTTAAGTAACTATGGAAAGTCCCAGTAGCCCCGTTAATAGTGTGTGTGTTAGAGCGTGATGTGTTGTGAGAGTCAGTTGGTTCTTCTTTGGAATAATCTTTGTCATCTGCTTATGAGCACATGACTACATTGTTTTAAACAATAAACAACTTTGAATATGGTAGAACTGTTTACATTCAAGCATTTTTAGATGCCTATACAAGTAATAGGCGATTATATATTGTTATTTCTTCATATTAAATTATTTAGTAGTCGTTAAAAATAATGTTTTGTTGTAAAGGAATGACTCAAGAATTGAATAAGTATTACGTTTTTAAAAAATGAAGATCTGGGACTATAATGTAATCTGTAAATCCACAGTTATTATCTCTTAGCACTGCAACTCTACACACACAGGTGGTGCTGTGTGCTTTTAATTTGATTATTAATGCACAGCTGCTGGTTCTCTGGTTAATCATACAGATCTCTTCTGATGTACAATTCAGCAAAACAGATTATCTAAGAAAAAAATGCGGAAGGGGATTTGTTTGCTCTTCATTGGTTGTTGATCAGATATGGCAGATCTGAATGTGAGTTTGCAGTTGACTGTAAGACGGCAGAAGAGTTTAAGATTATTAAATTATTGAAGAAGCCTTGTATTTGTCACCATAAACATAAGTCATTTTTAAAGAAGCGTCGAGTTTCCCTCAGTGACATTTTGATTAATAATTAGGAGTTTAAAAAAATGGACAAATGAAGAGTTGTTCACAATAATATCAATGACATGCATTTAGAAAATGTAAAATTTTCAAATAAACTCAAATTACCAGCAATATTAAAGGTAGGGCACAGACTGACAAGTGTTTTTAATAGTCCTTCTTGCCAGTGGGGAATTTGCCCTTCTGTTATTAAATTAAAAAGTACATACTTATTAGTGCAAAAAACATTTACTTGTTTGCTGCTCCATCAAAAAAAACCTGTAAATTGTATGACTGTCTTGTCAGGCCAGTGCTCTTCCCACCAGAAAAGAACTTGATGGTTCTGTCATAAACAGCAGTGTTATCACTCTGTGTAAACATGTCTTGTCTGGAGTTCAAATCCGCTGCCCTGAATTTTAAATGCACTTTATGCAATGGTAAACGATAAACCTTATGACAGTAGTTCCTGAACATATTGAGAAGCATAAATTAAACTCCCACATTCATCACGATTGTACACTGACATCACTCTCACTCTCTCTCTCTCTCTCTTTTTTTTCCCCCAGTATCATCAGGCCATGCAACAGAGCCTTCAGATGCAGCAGCAGCAGCATATGCTTCAGCAGCAGATGATGATGCAGCAGCCCATATATCAATCCCAGCAGCAACAGCAGGCTCACTACACTGCCCTGGTGAGACGCCTCATACACCTGGAGCGTTAGTGGCAGGGTCATTTGTTTACTTTTTAAATAGGAGAATTGCCCGATTTTAAATAGATGCAGTTCTGATTAAGGAGATTAATTCTGATTAATTTATAAATGCATGTTATGAAGATATGCATGACGTTTTCAGAAAGATGGTGCTGCTTTAAATGTAAATTTAGCCACTATGTGTAGGTCAGTAGGTTATGTTGTATATTGTATTTAATTAATCATTTTTCCTGGAAGTCTGAAATTAGACTGTCTTTGCCTTAAATACTCATTTGGCCCCACTAACTGAAGCAGTCTTCTGTGCCAGACTGTTTCTCTATCCAAGTGAATGTCGCCCAATCATAACCGTCAGTAATTTCTTTAAATTGTATTTACGCTAAAACGGGAAATGTTGTTAACTGACTTTCGCTAAATACATAATGTTAAGGCGGAGCAATTTTTAGCTCATTTTCCACTGAATGGTTACCATCTGTTTAATTTCAGATGCAATCTGCTCCATGCAAAACCATCAGGGGATTGAATGGGGTGGTGAAATCGACCGATTCTCTGTGTTAAATCGTAACATATGAGGCAATTACACTGTAGGGAAATTCGAAGGCCTCTGCGGCGCACTGTGTGTCTCTTTCTATCTGCCTGTGTCATCAATGCTTATACGCATATTATCTGCATATTATATCTTGCTTATTACATATCTACTCGCAAATGAATAAATAATAATGGAAATGGAAATGAAATATCATTTTGAGTTTTTGCAAATCAAACATTCAGCCTAGCAACGCAATGGATGCTGCTGTATAATAAAAGAGACATGAGAGTAGCACCATTATGTTGTCAAACTGAAAATCTGTAAAAATTGATGAGCATTAGCACCCCCCTGCAGTCAAGGTTTAAATCTGCAGCAATTTACTAAAATGAGTTTATTTACCTGTGCCCTCATAGATGCATCAGTACCAGCAGGCCTTTGTTCAACAGCAGCAGCAATGTGTTCCAGTCCAACAGGTGCCCTATATCTCCCCTCTGGAGTTCCAAAACCCACTGGGCTCCTATAACCCTGCAGGACCTTCTCCAGTAGAGACCCCCTTCACTAACATCAGGCAAGCACTTAGGATCCACTATTATTATTGATTTACTTCTGCACAGGATACATTTATTAAAAAACAAACAAATAATAACTAATATTTAGTATTTTAATATACTTTAAAGTGTCATTAATCAAGCCTTCAATGTCACATGATCCATCACAATCATTCTAATATGCTGATTTGGATTATCAGTGATGACAATGGTTGTTTAATGTTTTTGTGAAAGCAGAAAAAGAATGGCATTTATTTGAAATATAAACCTTTAGTAACATTTATAAATGTCTGTTATTGCCCTTTTGATTATTTTACAGTATTCTAACTAAATAAAAGCATCGATTTCTATAATCTTACGTGACCCTCTTTTGAACAGTAGTGTGGTTGTAAGATAATACATGCAAACTGGTATTTTAACTATAATAATCTTAATTACTGATTTGTAGATCAAACAGTTTTATTGTTTACTATTATTTCCGTCTAGCAGATTAACGTGCATCTCTTTACATGTTTTTTTTCTTTTTCTGTTGTAGTAGAAACCCAGTGTCCACTGTGGATGTCATGAGCCCCCCTCCTCAGACGGTCAATAGCCCTCCTGATATGTCTGGTTGGAACCCATTTGGAGAAGACAATTTCTCCAAACTCACAGAAGAGGAGCTTCTCGATCGAGAGTTCGACCTTCTAAGAGCAAGCAAGTGTTTCGGTTTCTTTTTGTGTCTTGGTGTATTTGAATCTGTTTTAGAACCCATTCTCTTGTAGTATTCTATTCTACACCCTCTCCAGCAGAGGGCACACACGTCCTGCTTTATTTTGTACACTAATTTCTATGTGTCCGCCACACAGAAAAGCCGGTAGAGCGATCTGTCAGCTTGGAGGCCAGCAGCATAGACAGACAGCAGCCGGTACTGCAGCCCTCACTCCCTGAGGATCCATTTGGCTCTGTGCCCTTCCTGGCCAACGCAGGCAAGTTCTAGCAGCCGGCTCTCAAAAGGATCCTCACCAAAGTTCCCTGTTTACCGTGCTGCTCCTCCTCCTCCTCTCCTCATATCTGTGCTCCCTTATTCCTGCTCTTCCCGACCCCTTTCTGTCTCTCTGCTCGCTGGATGTGGCCGCCCTACACTACATAGCACTGTCACATCTGGAGATGGGAGACAAACAAAAATCAATGTTACCATTCATTCTTAAACCACTTTAAATGCATATATTTAGACAGTTACAATCTTGTCATTATTTAAACAAACCCTGTATATCTTAGAAAACCTTTTTTTGTTTTTATTTCTCACTGTTCATAAGGTGTAGATGAGAGAAAAAATTTATAAAACACTATATATCTGGTACATGCATAGGTTTAGATATATATCTATATATATATTAGACAGATAGCCCCTCCCAAACAGGCTGGAAATAGTAAAATGCAAGCATAGAAATTTGCAGATTTAAAAATGTATATGTATCATTTGGAACTATAAGTGATTATAAGAAATGTAGACTTTTAAGTTTGTTTGTTTGTTTTTTTTTCTTTCTTTTTTTTTTTTTATACTTCACAAAACAACAGCTTTACAGCACCTCCATGCTTGCTGCTGGTGCCTCGAGTTATTTTTTCCCTTATTGTTATTGTTTGTTTTTTTTGTCTTTTCACTTGCAATATTATAAGTAGTAGATTTGTGCTATGCTCTTTTCACATCCGCATTTTTAACAACATTTTAATAGGTTATTTTTAATCAAATAGTTTGAGGTAACTCCTATATGGTGGTGCAGTATGTAAACTGTACTCTGGACTTTTTGTCAGTTTATATATATATTTTTTTTGCTCAGGACTAACATTTTTATTTTAACATGTTTGTATAATGCAAAGCAGAAAAAGTGTTTTTCCTTTAGTTAGAAAAGAAAATGCACACGTTTAAGGGAAATTAAACCTAATTAAGGGAACATTTTTTTTTCTATTTTGGCATTTACTTTTTTTCCCCTTTCTTTCCAGGTTGGCATGATAGAATAGATTTTCATATTCTTGAGCAACCTAATTTTCCACTTACTAGATTTCCTTTTTTTTTTCTGTACTTTAGAGCTACATTTTGTGCTTGATCGCAACTTGTTGGTAGAAACAGTGAGTGCCAGAAGTTCTCAGGTACAATTTCTATGGACCTCAAACCATAGAAAAACTCGCAGCGATCCTCATACTCACTTTGTTTACTTGTAAACATGCCAATTTTTCATGGAGTTGAAAACAAGTCTCTCTCCTCCAGTGTTAAGAGTTGGCTTTAAATTCCTCATTGAGACTTGTTTTTCCTTTCTGTAATTTACTGTGAAGATACTTTAAGTTGCCAATTTAGGGAACATTGGCAGGTTAACTTGGAGTGAGGTTAGCCGAATAATCAGAAACTGTTGCATCTACAGAAGCAACTAAGAAGCTGGCAGCCCTTTTTTTTTTCTTTATTTTGCATAATTTGTTTTATTATTATGTAGCCTATGCTAGAACTCTTTTCTGGTCACAGATGATGTTTTCCATAGAAAACGCTATGTCTAAGAATGTATGAGCCTATTTACATGTTAACACTGGTTGTCACACCACAAACACGTCACATCATTTGTTGCTGTCTCCATTCATAATGGCAACATTGAGCCTTAATTAACGGCTTCATTGTCAGCACATGCCATCCCTGATGTACATACTCAGTGCATTTAGTAATAGTTTACATGAAGGGCTTACCATAATGTTTACCGAACTTTTATTTTCGCAACGGTAAGTTCATGTTTAGCGAATCCGTTCTGGATTCCTAATTTTATGTACTCCATCTCATCACCCACTCAAGTTACTTTGCTTGATCAGAACATGTTTGGGAACATTTTCTTTTTGAAATGTAATGTGTTCGTAGCCATACTGTATTAGAAAAAGACAGCCATTTTCAGAGACATCTTGACTGAGTGGGATATTGGTGGACCGTTAAAACTGACGGACTTGTGAATACAACCTGTATTAAAAGTCTTTAGAGCCATATTGTCAACTACAGTACGTGTAAGCAGAACAGTTGGGACGACTGACTAAACCCACTTGCATATACATTGGAGTTATAAGTTACGTTTGTTTTTAGTCTTTCTTTCTTTTAATTTTGTTGACGCTAATACTAGAAATGCACAGGTGACATGTTAATCCTACAACAGCTTTCATTTCAAGCCTTACAGTGCCTGAGAGATCATGGTACAGGAGTCTTAGCTGTGTAACACTGTTTGTTATGCTGCATATGTTCTTATAGATGACAGAGGATCATAGCTCCTCCATTCCTCAGTGACTTCTCATCTGTACATGCATACATACAGAATCAGTTGCATAAGCTGTTAATGTTCAGTCTCCAATTGACAAACCAATGTAAATACTCATGTATCATAATGTATAACTGAATGTTTCTTATACAATGCTAATTATAAATAAAGCTTATTTAAAAGCAGTGCTATTTTTGTTGATTTTTGTTATAGAAGCTCATATCAGACGTTTTGAGTTTAAGAGGTTCTGATGTCTTCCACCTTTATGCCACAAGAGCAAGATGATCCTTCTTTCATATAATTAGCATGGCTGTCTTTGTCTAACAGTTTATTCGAAACATGTACTATGACACGAATCTGGCACATTTTGGATTTTGGAAAAGCATAATGTTCTTACCAAGAAATTGTATATAAAGACAAAGATGTTGCAACACACTCAAATGAAGTGGCTTAAACACGCTGCCTTTAACACACATCTTCAGATCTAGTATATGCCAAGTATTCGATTACGAATGAGAACCAATTATGTTTTGAAGCTTTTCTGTCGGTTTTTATGGTTAATCTGGTTTTTGGAGGAGAAGCTCTTAAGCTATAGAATGAGCGTAATATCTCTTTATGAATTCAATTCAGATATTCTGTTTGCTTGGTAAAGTTTGCATGTAGAGCAGAAGCACTCGGACGTAATAAGGTAAGAGACGGTGAATTATTGAAGCATATCACGGCCGTGTCCGTAAATCATTTGCATATATTGTGAAGACTAAAAGATAATCTGATGAGCCGGGGAAGGGAGGTCTGGGTAATCCACTGCATCGATATGTAGCTTTCAGAGCAATATGACAATTCCATTATGTTCCCTATTCAAGCAAAGCAGGAAGAGGTCTGGACGTCCACATGCTGTGTGGCAGTTTTTACTAGAGCCGTTGATCAGCGTGTAATCGGATGGGCCTGGAAAAGAACACTCAATAAATGTCTTCTTCTGGTTGCGATCTTCTTATATGATTAAGGATGTTCCATTATGCTGCGCTGTGGATTGTTGTATTGCAGGAGGTAGGCGTGATTAGATGTGTTGTAATCCGGACTCTCTAAACAGTCTGCTCATATTTTTCCCCCCACTAAGCTTCGCATTTCTTTGAAAAAGCACCAGTTTTTTTTTTCCTCCCATGCTGTTCTTGCTCTACTGTCATCCCCCCCAAGCGCTGTTCTTGTCTATGACTATAATCATTGTAGTAGAAGTAGTTGTTGTTATTTAATTAGTTATTTAACTTTGTTTTATTTATATATTTTTGAACTTCATCATTTTCATAGTACCAGGTTTGGCTAATCTTGTTTCTGGCTCTGCCAGTTTGGATGGATGTGTTGATAACAGATCCGCAGCTCTGTCTGCTCAGCAGGGAGAGGATGGCAGTGCCTAGACATGTTGAGAATTTCAGTCTTTCGAAAGTAGACAAATATCTCAATAATTATTCATGTTGACAAATATTGTGATATGCTTTAGCAAGATACACTCGTTTAATTACAGGAGAAGCAAATAATAGTGTTTCTCGCAAGTCAGTGTCTCTGACGGTTCTTTTTTTTTTAGATTTGAAAATGTCTTTGGTTCAGTTTCCGAAATTAAAGGAAAGGTTAAAAATGTATCTTTCAAGTACGTAGTCAGATGAGATTTTGCAGGAAAGGTGCAGGTTTTTGAATATAATCAAAAGTGATAAAGCTGTTTCTTCTGTGTATATTTTCACATCATATAATTTTGCTTTCTTTAAAATAGAAATTGAATTAAGAATCATCATTTCACAAAATAAAACTATAATGTAACTTTATAAGTGTATAGCATATAGTTAATGCAATTAAATAATGCTTCTTAGTTTTTTAAAAAGATTATTGTAGTTTAGATTTCATTTTTCTCTCCTTTTCTCATCTATTCAATTACCTTTAGGTTTTGTTTTTTTTCTAACGTGTAAAATTTTCACGTGGATGTTTTTGTTAATTCTGGAGATTCTGGAGATGGAGGTTTTGGACTTGCCATTTCATTCACTGTTATCAATAAACCTTTTGTAGTAGGTTGGTATGTCTATTATGATATGTCTTAGCTTTCATATTTATTGCTCTCAAAAGTAGCTGTTGTTGCTAGAAAGATGGAATAATAGTAAGTATATTCAGTTTCTACAGGAAAAGCATTAATACCATTGAGAGCATGTTAAAGTCACATGCTGCGACATTTATCATCTACTTTGTCTGTTCATTTAGCAGGAGCTGGTGTGCTGACAGCAGAGCATCCCGTTGAGAAGCCCAGTGTTGCTGTGACTGGTCCAGCCATTCAAGACATTACCATGCCTTCAGTCAAGGAACACAAACCCGCGAAGAAAAGTAGCTCCACTAGTTCACTGGCTCAGAAAGCAGGTGAGGAATCAGACAGCGATTTTGAGTCTGACCCACCGTCCCCCAAAAGCAGTGAAGATGAAGAGGCAGAAGAGGAGGAAGGTCTCAACAGTGAACACGAAGACACCGAACCTGAGAACCTGGGTCAGAGGCCGTTACTCATGGACTCTGAGGAAGAGGTTGAGGAAGAGGAGGACAAGCACAGCTCAGACTCAGATTGTGACTCTAGAAAAGCAAAAGTTGGCCTGTCAAATGACAAAGCTGCGGTTTTTCCTCTGAGAACTGTGAAAGCTGAATCTGGAGCCTGTGTGATCACTCCTCCCAGCTCGCCAAGCGTCGCTGTGCCTGTCTTGAGCCTTGTGGATGTGTTCGGTGCTGTTCCTTTTGTTGGCAGTGGTCAGCCCAGAGTGTCACCAGAGAGCTCAGATATATTTGCCAAAGCCCCTTTTAGGCAGGCTAGCCAGGAGAACGCTGCAGAAGAGACTGATGTATTCACCAAAGCCCCTTTCAGCAGAAACCTCTCCAGGTCCAGCAGGAGTGGTGATGGACCCAGCGGCCAGACGCCACCCATGTCTCCTGACAGTGTGGATGTATTTGGATTCTCGCCTTTCCAACCTGGCCATGTAATACCCACGAATCAAGAGGACGTTTTTAGCCAAGCACCTTTCGATGAAGCAGCCAGTCCCCAGCAACAGAGGCAGAAGCAGCGCAGCCTTCAGAAACTCTCCTCGCGGCAAAGGCGCACCAAGCAAGAGGCCAGTGGCGGCAATGGGAAGCGACACCACAGCACGCCCACCGGGGGCAGGAAGAGCAACAAGCCCAGTTTTCGTACCCCCGAACGGGTGAGAAGGCACAAGAAAGTGGGCAGACGGGACTCGCAGAGCAGCAACGAGTTCCTCAGCACGTCCGACTCCAAAGAGAACATCAGTATTTCCCTGGGCGAGGTGATGGAAAAAGGAGCTGCTTTGCCCCCGGAGGACGTCTTGTTGGATCCATTTGGAGCCAAGCCTTTTCATCCACAAGATGGCAGTCGACACGGTCAGCACCAGAGCTTGGGAGACAACAAAAGTGAGATCAATTCAACCAATGGCAGGCCTAGAACCAGCTCCTTACATGGCGTGTTTGAGATCGATAAGATAGATGACTTTGGAGCAGTACCTTTTACAGAACTGGTGGTCCAAAGCGGGGATCCGCAAACCCCACAAATGGATCTCGACCCTTTCGGAGCGGCACCTTTTCCCTCAAAGCAGTGAATGTCTTGTCTTCCGGCATACACACACATACACCGCTACATTATGCAAAGTCCAAGCAGCCTTTTGAAATGTCTTTTTCGGATGGCAGCTTTGTGCTGTGATCTCTGTGTATGTGCAGCCCATTGGGACATAGGCCTAGATAACGTTCAACTTTTGTAGTTTTTCAAGTATTTTAATACCTAACTGGACAGCTAAAACACCTTTTCCTTTTGGTGACTTAAACCTGTGGTTGATGAATGCTTTCAAATAGGCCTTTGAAGCATATTCTTTAGCCTTTACATGCTAGAAAGCCTTCTATGCTGCATTTCAACAAAAAATATAATACTTTGTTTTAATAGGATTAAGAGGAAAATACCAATGTAGAACAGCATTTTGATTAGGTTTGGTATTCATTGTTGATCACTGAGTTGGTGCAACTCTTATCTACCAACATAAAACACCATAAAGCCTTATCTGGGTATTCCCCACCCTGCTTAACCGTACCTCGAATACACAATGGCTGTAGTAGCCCGTTTGTGTCAATGGAATCATCTGAGTGTAGGCCTTCTCCATTTTAATGTCATTCACAATTTTATGCATATTTTTACATTTTGTAAGAACGTCGCAATGTCTGTATACACGAAAAGGGACTTGATTTAATGGTCCATTTAGTAAACTGACCACACAAGAGAAGTTAAACGTGCAGATTATTAGAAAATGTTGTAACACACATAGAAATGACCTGACCAACCTGAACTTAACATATTTGATGTTATCAAATGATTAGGTGTTCCACTACTTTTGTATCCTACAATCATGAATTATTAGCTCATGTGGAAAGGAAAACGAATTGAAGAATGAGCTCATTGCAATTTTGCCTATTTATATACCAGTTGCTTGTTTGAAGAGAATTGCAAAGATCTTCACATTTTAGTCATGAAGAGTATCCAGATTTTATTAAAAAAAGGGCCCTTAGAAGATACTTTTACACTCACTGGGCATCTGCAGTTGGACAATTCAAGACCAAAAAAAGCTTTTTTCAAACATTTTTTATGTACTACTACACTCTAACAATGCAATAAAAGATTTTTTGGAGATCATGTATAGTCCATGTTTTTTTTTGTCAGTCAAATCTTTTAAAACTGCAATTGAAAAGGACAAAGTGAATGTTTATTCAGGTGTACCGATGAACACATCACAAATTACCAACCATACCACATGTGGTAAAAAATAAATTAAAATAGTGTTACATGAAGCATCA
>JAUYWG010000038.1:10760239-10781488 GCA_034779775.1 Enteromius afrohamiltoni
AATATATTATATGTGCAATTCCTTCAGCCAGAATTATAGTTCTCTGAAAAAGTATTTTTGTAAGTAATATATATATATATATATATATACACACACATATATATTACTTACAAAAATACTTTTTCAGAGAACTCATGCAGTTAAGCCGAGATGGTAACGTTAGATAGATTCATTAACTGCTAATACTGCGAAATGGATTTTTGACATCGACAATTTAACACCTTTAAATTGAATAATTTTGTATAGTTGACTTTTGATTTGACAGCTGTCAGTTCTGCGAATATAAGAAACGTAAAACATCAAATGAAAAAACAAACAAGCAAGTATCCCGATAGAAATGTCAGTCTTCAGGCAGCCTTGTACCGTGTCTCATTGTGTTGAAGATTTTGACAGTAGGTCTAAAAATATCCACTAGATGGTACTGTGGTCACTCATTTTGTTTCTATCTACCGTCACCCCTCATCTCGGCTATTTAAAATGGCCTAAATACTTAATTTACTTTTCAATAGAATGTTTAATACAGTCAAAATGCTGTGGAAACATTATAAAACAGCATGGGGAATCTGAAACTAAATGTATTAATTCATTTGTTAATGAGATAAAAACAAATGTGAATTAAAACCAGCTCAGACGAGCGCAATGCAATGAATGAGCCATTTGTCAAACACATTTGCTGGCATTTAATACTTCTAAATAGAAATACAGTTCTTATTTGAGAGCTTTGACCCTCTTCACAGCAATGTATTTTGTCATTCTGGCCTGCAACACCAAGACTGAATTGTCAGGTTTTTTTTTATTTTAGGGGTCAGTTCATTGTACAGATTAGCATTAGCCTGCAATCCCACAGTAATGGATTTCTCACATCACGGGACATAAATGATGATTCTTTTTTCAATTGTGGAAGATAACTCCATCTAGCACAGATGCCAAAGAAAATGACAGCCTTCTCCTGAGCGAACGAATTGCGCTGATGTTTTTGATGCATCCTTGCACGTCTACGGCCATGGGTGCCATGATTGTGGTAGATTGTCTAGGACCTGCTGCTTTTCCCTGATATGAAGGGGAGAGTAAGAGACAGTACAGTGGAGGGGAGGGAGGGCCGTCTGCCCTCCACGGCCCTGAATCTCCTCCCGCCACAGGACTACCCCACGCCCAGGCTTGTTTGGAGGATTGGCACTAATTCAGCAGCGCCAGCGTCTGACCTCAGCGACAGCGGCGCTCCGAGAAGACCCAAGGCAATGCGAGGGATTCACCTCAGCCGGGAAGGGGAGGGATGGCTGGGTAGGTGGGGGTGTCTCAAGGTCAGTTAGGGGGGGTCTGGGAATTGGGGTGGAAGGAGAGACTAATGAGATTTTCATTCTCTCTTTCTCTCCGGCGCTGGTGGCATCACCTTGCAACCCCCTGTCAATCTACCACCTTTCATCAGCTGAGAAGGACAGAGGGGTGTAGGTGGAAAAAAACGGAGGAAAAATACTGTTTATTTCTTTAACAGGACTGTTAATCTATTTGGACTGGGGTAATAGAACATTTGCCTGGCACCTGCAGAGAGCCGTCTGCGGGAACGCGGGGTTGTGACATTCCCCCTAAATATGCTGAGCTTTCTCTCACCTCTCATCAAACAGTGTGATCTTTATGGACTGTATCATATTGTGCTGTAATGTGCTTTATTGTCCACAGAATAAGCTTTTCTTAAAGGTAATTGGAAACCTGGAAATGGCTGCTATCGGCTGATTTTTAAATACATTATTTCTGAAATGTGGCCTGGGTAATGACCCTGTCGGTGTAAAATGTAAGATTTATCTTGGCAGACAAAATTGATCCATTTCACCTTTGTCTAATGGAAATTTTTATCAGGGATTATCTGTTTATGTAAATGAGCGTTGCCCTGGAACAGGGAAATAAAAGGAGCTTGAGAGGGCAGTTAATCTAACACTTGACACGTCAATGTGGACATAACGCATACAGAGCACTCTCTCTCTCTTTCTCTCTTAGGGTTGAAATGATGGGAGGGCGTCTATCCCAGACCTCAACAGACATTTGAATTGGGACCTTCATTTCCATATTAAGGAAAAAAAACATTGGCTACACACGAGCTAAGATTAGATCAGTAATAAAAATAAACTGTAAGTGAAATGTAATTGTATCATAACATTAGACCTCAGATTTGTTTACATATAAGCCTGTATAAGTTATTGTATATAGATGTTACATATATAGTTGTTAAATATAGATGCTACAAAAAATTTAAATATGCCTACAGTTAGATCAATAAATCAAACTAAACAAATGTTAGATATGTATATCATATGTTTACATTTACAGCATATACAGGCTATATGTGAATGTTTAGTGCTTAATTAAGAAATTGATAGATCAGTTACAAACAGTTACAAAGTTACAAGCGAGTGCAGGACAATAAACCATTGGATAGCCAAATATGTCTTTGTTCTGCATAGTTTTACTCAGACACATCATATCATAAGAGACGTTTTAAATGTTTAGTGATGGCTTTTGGCCACAAGGACAACTTCAAATCACTTGTGATGTAAGATTGCATTTACAGCTCTATTACCCACTGCGCAGCATCATGGTCCATGTTGTGTTCTAAGCTGAACCGGGCAACCTATCATTTCCCCCTGAAATGTGTTTATGTGGTGGCTGTCTAGTCTCTGACAGAGTAGTCACTTAAAAGAAGGCCGTTTGGATTGACAAGGCCTTCTCGACTGCATCTGTGCCATTCCTTCGGATATGATGTTTTATGAGGGGCTCGTGTTTTTGGTAGCATCTCAGCGTGACAGCGATGCTGTGTTTTGAAATACAGCCCAGGATCTCCACTGAGAGAGACAAATGGAAATTTAGCATGTGCATGGCTAGTCCCAGGGCGGCCGCATTGTCAGTTTTACTGAGGCAAGCATAGTCCTGATGGAGTGTCAGACATGCCAGTGTATTGTACGCTATGGGGAACTCCATCACTGTTCCAAACGCTGACTGGTGTCAAGGGTCTTTGGGACAGACCTTTGTCCCTAAGCCTCTCTAAGCCCATCCACGAAGGGCCAGCAATTATTGAACAGGCAACAGATGCATAACAGTGCTTGAGGAGCCACCATGAGGAGAAAATGATCTGAAGTGCATCCGGTGCTGGGACTTATTTTTTTCTACTACTGTTGGTTTGAGGTTTTACAGAGATATTTCAGCAATAGATATTTCACTTTTGATTGTTTTTCATAATGGCAGTATCTAAATTAGATGGCAGACACACTTAATACAGCATATCAATTATTTCCATTACCTCTGGTAGGTTTAACAGTGTTCTACTCTTTGAGTTACAGCTTAGAAAGGTGGAACAATATCTAATAGTTTATTTGTTTAAAAAATGTTGAGCAAAAGATAATTAAAATTGTTAGTCTACATTTGTCTTTATTTATATAACAGAGCACAGACAATGGCTTCTGCATAAGTTAAAGCAGTTGGTTTGGTGGGTATGCAAGAACACTGCAACAGTGAAGCATCAAATATAGGACAAAAAATCACCATCAAGGTAGTTCCATCACTTCACCTCAAATTCTGAAAGATGAAAAGCCAATTGCACTTCTCCACTCCAGGTGCAATGGGAGCTTAGTGCAATTAAAAGAGTTTTAGATCACCAGAGGCATTAAAAATGAATCCCAACCACTAAATGGACTATCCCCACTCATCAGAGATCATACGGCTCCTAAAGGAAAACTGTGACAGCTGTTAAGAAAAGACCTCCATAATACACTCGAGCATATGAATGCAGAAGCATTTTTTTCCTGACAAAGATCTGAACATAGTGGATGGATACTGATTTATTGAAATTGTCTCCTCACTCTCCTGATGAGACGGTGAGACAGAACACTGATGATCTTTTTTTGACAATCTCCATTTCGTACTATTTCAAAATATACACAGCAACTAATACACTGTAACAGCTGCAGTGCTGCAAACTAATGAAATTATGGTGACGCATTCAACACCTATCGCTGCAGCCCAGACGTGACCTATTACTTCAGACTGTTTAGCTCTCGCTTGCTTCGTTCCCCCCTAGATGTCAGAGCACCGTCCTGATGGTAATTTGTTGCTAATCAGCTGTCAGCTCACAAGTGATGATGAGGCGATCATTTTGCAGCGGTGGTAGGTAATGGCCTTAAAAGTCACAGAGTCAATGTCAATGGGATCTCTCAGATTCAATCAGGAAGCGGCCATGACGGATGGCCCCTGCTGACATAACCACTCATTTTGAGCCCAAGCATCTGGGCTCTAGTAAATAACCATCAGAGGGTGGGTCCAAGGGACAGGTCATTAGCCCTGAGAAAAATAAATATCTCTTCTCTATGAAGGCTGCAAGTCATTTAGCACAGACTAGGAAATTTTACTCAAGATTAAGTATGATGAGCTAATATGAGTCAGAGGAGGCTGTACCGCACAGAGCCGTGATGAGACAGAGAGGAAATTTATACGCTGGCTGGTGAATAGGATTTTAAAGAGCTGATGTGTTGGCTTAGGGGTCGGACAAAAAATCTTCTCTTTCCCTGCCCCCCTATGCACTGCACGGAGTGTATGAGCTTTTATTAGGGGACGGATGCTCCTGCCCTACAGAATGTTCCTTGTTCAGCATGTACATGTGGGATTACTGGTTTCTAATAAGGTCGGCAGACATCTGTGTAACTCCAACCACTCTATCTCTTTTTCTCATTTTGTTTAATGAAGAAGAGCTTTAATTAGCTAATTAAGCTTTTCTGGGACAGAAACTCCCACCCAGCAGGTTAAACGTTCAGTAACTTCAAACTATCGCTGCAAGAACTGAGAGAGGCCATTTATCAAATACGTGTGGAAAGGATCTTAATTTAGAATACAGTAGGAATGTACCACTGTTCTCAAAATAAACCAGTTTTTTTTTTTTTTTTTTTTTTTAGATTTCTCTCAATTCTGACTGGTCAGTGCTAACTGGTGCTCCTTTCATTTATCTAATATCACACTGCTAACTTAAATCAGTTAATAGAAAGGACTATTAATAATAGAATAGTAATAAATATTTAAGATTAATAATAAGCTGTAAGAAATAACTTACAGCCTTCCAGAGAGGAAGCAAGGTTTCAGATTTTTACAAAAGTTTATGGAGATGAACACATTTTTTTGTTTAATTTGATTAATTGTTCACCAAAAGACTAATAATGCATGCTAACATCATTAAATGTGGTCATTTGTTTTGGGGACTTTAAGTAGCCTATTTATTTTTTTGGTAACACTTTAGAATAGGAAACACTTATTTGCTGATTAACTAACATTTTTTCCATCAAATTCCTAATTTGCTGCTAGTTAGTAGTTAGGGATAGGTAGTTTAGGGATAGGGTAGGATTAGGCATGTAAAATAAGATCATGTAGAATAAGGCATTAATATGCTTAGTATTAATAGTGCTTAATTACTGCTAATAAATGGCTAATATTCTAGTAATATTCATGCAAGTAAGCAGCTAGTTAAGAGACCCTAAAATAAAGTGTTTCCTATTTTTCTAAATAAATAATAAAAACTGTCTACATATTTTGGTCACACTTTATTTCAAGGTCCAATTCTAACTATTAACAGACCATAATACAACCTTTGCATCCTAATTTACTGCTTATTAATAGCTTGTTGTTAAGTTTAGGTACTATATTAGGTAGGATTATAGATATGGTCATGCATAATATGTGCTTTATAAGTACTGATAAACAGGTAATATGTTAATAATAGGCATACTAATAATAGCAATTTAATTGCTCTGTGAAGTTTAACACATATTTAAGTATGTATTTATTTATTAGTTTCGGAGAGTTGGATGTTATACAATACTGGCTTATAGTGCAGTAGGCTACATTGTAAGATCATTGTAAATGACCCTGGTGTCTCTGTTCTGTCATTAATTCAATTAATAGTAATGACTTGTATCCATCAAGCCACACTCAATATAAACATTATCATATTAACCTCCAAAAATCTATTCTCATTCTATCAACATAATTAATTTAGCCTGCAAGTGGGGGTTATCTGAATAATTGACACCAACTCTAAGATATGAAATATTCATATTCTCCCCGCATGCCTGTAATATGATTGTGAATAGCAGGTGTCTCCTTCCAAATGACTTCTGGACTGGGCAGGAGGGTGGCATGTCTGCAATACTGCGGGACCTCCAGGGTTGAGCACTGACCTTCATGCGGTGGTCCATCTTCACAGTTGAGTTCATGCATCGTCTCAGCAACACAGACACGCTGGTCATATATCTCTGTTTCATGCCAGGTCTCGCACTCAGCAACTCTGAGGGAAGCACCATTAGGTATAATGCTCTCTCTCTCTCTCTCTCTCTCTCTCTCGCTCCGTTTTGGCAGCCAATATCCAATGGATATTTAAAGAGGAGCACGATAGTGGGATGGTGGTTGTGACAGGGGGAGAATAAATTTTGTTGGAGTAAAAAGGTTAGTGGACATCTGAGTAATATCTTAGAGAAAAGTGATTACATATATATTGCAAATTATAATCTGGGTTTTGTTCGACATTGTTAGGGGGTATGGAGAGGAATTTTAGTATAAGGTTGCAACATAAATCATAGCAGGTAAAAAAAAATTCACATGCAGAGCTTCAATGACATTACTTCCTTAAACAATGTATTTTGGTTTCCAGCTCATTAAATTAGACCCTGAAAAACAACAGCCAAAACAAAACCCACTCTTTTTTTTTTGGATATTGTTAGTGCATAATTAATTTGCATTTTGTGCTGATGTTCCCCACTACTTTGCCAAAGCATCTCACGTCCAACAGCCAGACACACTAGTGGAAATAATGGTGGATATTTATCTGTGTTTCAGCAGTAGCCAAATCCCTGTTACAACCTGTCAATGACTTACAAACGCCTCAGGCGGTGAAATGTTTTCCCCTGACAAGCTGACTATATGAGCTAATTACATGAATAAAACTTCAAATGAACTCAAATAGCAGTATAAGAAATAATAATTACAATGAAATACTTTTTGAGTTGATTCATTTGATTAAAATGGATTTGTGATATCTCAAATGCAATACAACACATTTCAGGGACTCCCACTCTTCTTTCCACAGTCCATCAGTATGATGCAGTGTTGTTGTAGCTCCATCTGCTAGCGTTAATGCTGTCCATATAACAAGTGCTTGTCAATTTAAGCTGTTTTATTGACTCATCTGTTGAGTTCGGCTTCAAACACAATAATCGTTCTCTCTTTTTTTACCCATCTTCTGCTCTTTTTTTTTTTTTTAATAAATGCATTTTCATGAATATATCTCACCCATGTGGTGGGGTGTTGTTTCTCACAGTTAATCACTGGGCAGATAAATCATGCACATATTTGGTGTCCATCTGCTGGGAAGGTACTGCAGCCTTTCCTTCTTTCCATTCGGCCTGATGGACAATAACACCAATGGAAGGCAATGAGATTCAGTGCCAGTAGGCTACACCTCTGCACTGGAACATGTTTTCACTGGGCCAGGATGTAGTGATGCGGGTGCTGTGGGGGCCGATTGGTGTTATAGAGCAAAATGTTCTTTTATTTCTTTTATTTATTCCTGCCCCATCCGTTCAATTTTTCCTCCTTTCATTTGTTATTTTGGCTTTTTCTGTAAAGTAACCTTTTTTCTTGAACAATTCTTAATTGCTTTCAAATGTTGTTTTTGAATCAGCTTTGTAATTTTGGTAAATGCACTTCATTCTAGCATCTAACCTGGCACCAAAATGCCTCAGTCTATTTAAATCAGTCATCAACTAATTGAGCTCTAGATATTCATAATTATCGTTATTATTTTCCTCTTGTGGCATAGAGCATCTCGTTGAAACAAACCCATTATCATGTGCAGACGCTCACAACATCATTCCTTTTTTTAGGCTAAATTTGAGGGAGTGCATCAGTGGCTGATTACCGAGGGATCTCTGTTATTCTGTCACAGCCTTTATGACTCACTAAAGAGTGAATCACGCGTCACATTAGAACTGCTCCTTCAATGGATGCTTAACGGCTCCTCGCCTTAAAACTCCCAAGCACCCCATCAATTATTTCCTAAGCAGCCATACTGAAGACATCACTTAGAACAGTGTGAGGGGCCGGAACTGTCACCATCGTGACAGATGCACTGGAAGCAGAAGGGTCCCTGTAGAATGCACTTTGGACCATTTGAGACATGCCACTTATGTGGGATGGGAGAAGAGGAAAAAACAAGACTGTAACCCATCCTGGTGTGATGCCCCTTTAAGCTCCACAGTGCGAAATTCTGCACTGATGCGGGATGTCTACAGTGGACATTTTGGATTTTATGACTAAGAGGAAAAGAGGTCAGAGTGGTAATTTTGCAGCTGTGCACATGCACATAGATTGGGAGTTAGTTCACCAGGTTTGTTTCATTCCAGTGTCTCTTGGGATACACAGGGACAAGTGCCAAGTTCAAGGGTGCAGTGGCTTGTGGATAGAACTGGATTAGCTTTATCACATACATCTGTCCCCAAGGATCAAACCTAACACCTGATGACCGATGGCCTTCTTCCTTAACTATGAAGTTACATGGCGGACAAAATTGAGTTAATACTGAATGAAGACAGATTGCAAACTAATTGTGCTTTTTAGACATGACCAAAAAAACAGGACAGCTTTTAAAAATTGTTTCATTGGTGTCAATAATTTATTTTCTTCTTTAGGACCATAGTTTAGATTAATCACTTTTTTGCTCCTTTTTTCTTGTGTGTAAAATATAATTGAATTTTTAATGCTATTTTATGTTCAACATTTCGAACGATTGAAAAAATCCTTGTGTCACTAATTATACAACCGGTACTTTGATATCCAGTAGTCATTAAAGACTAATTTGGGTCTGGAGAAAATTAATAGTGCATTAATCAATATGAACTAATTAGCTGATATCAAGTTAATTAAATCTCTTATTTAAAGTTCTGAAGCATGTAATGCTTATTCTTGCATGCAAACCTCGGACTTCGGGCGGCGTAAAGGCATTTTTGCTGTTGTCTAAGTACAGCATGATAGAGAGAGAGAGAGAGAGGAGAAGACTCTTTGAAGTGTTCTTTTCCTCTCATTTACTCCCATAATGTTAAACACGGCATTCCTTCCACTGAAGTGTGTCGCCTCATCTCCTCAGCTCTGATCAATCATGGTGTGTTAGCTAAACAAAGTGGTAATAAATGAAGATTTGATCAGTCCTGCAGATGGGCATTTAAACCACCATATGCTTCCTGCTCCTTTTTGACACAGAGATCTAAACACATAGTGTTGAGCCGGATCAGGAATGGCAGAAAGCCAATACAAACTCATGTCTGGAGTCCCAGATCAGTGAGTTATTTTACTGGGGGCCATTATTGTTCCTTTATGTGAAATCAATAGGCCCCTGTGGAATAAAATGCTTGACCTGAAGATATGCTTTCTTTCTCCCTTCACATTTTAGAAAGAGGAGCGTCGCAAGCCACGGGCATTTAGATCATTTAATCACTAAAGACGTTTTGATCCTTACTAAATAAAATAAATTTAACCAAACATAAATTATAGATTTAGAATAAAAATTGTATTATTATTATATCAGAATATATTATTTACAGTATATTTCACCTGCTTGACAATTCCTATGAGGTATCATCAAGGTCCAGAGCCACAGATCAATACTTTTGATGGAAAGTTATAATCAGCCCTATTAAGTGACAAAGGTTCACTCTGTAACAGCTGGGCTGGCGAGAGACTGGAGCTTGTCTGACTAATGAATCGTGAAACAATCAGGCAGTAGCCATTTGTGTTTAGATCTGTAAATATGGCACGGAACAAGTGCCAGACCATTGCCGGAGCTCCAGCTGGGGCCACAGATGGTCTGGATTCAGAGCAGCGCAGGAGCCGTTAGCTCCTCCGTCCCACACTGCACCTCTGCTGTCGCTGAGTGACAACTTCACTTTCGCACTAACTTACCCGTTTGCCCTGCGTTGGACGCCAAGCATTCTTAAAGTGGCTGACAGGTTCTCTGAGTGGGGGCTCCCTGAGCTTTGGCATTGGTCGGGGGAAGGAAGAAGAATGGCGGGGAGAGAAAGCGAAGGGTGAGAGAGGGAGAAAGGAGCTGTGAGGAAGAGCAATGTGATCTTGCTATTTAAAGACATGATCACCTAATTAACCTTGTAGGGCAATGACTAATTCTGACACCTCACCCACTACAACCATGGCAAGGTCTGCAATAAATCTCATTAAGTGGCTCTTTTTCAAATACGTACACAAGGCCAGACGCAGATTCACTTGTGCCTTTATGTTAGTTTTGCTATAGGTTTTTAAAATATGGGCTCTGATTAACAGCACATCCGTGAAAACGGGCTGACAGCTGAATAAATATACTGCAACATTCAAACAGACAAATAATGGCTCTTCTCAAAGGCTTCTTGACATTCATCTGTGCAAATGATAGAAAAGGAGACAGAATGCATTTAATCTGAGGGGTGAGGGAGACGTCCTTGAGGATAGAGCCATGAAAAGAGATGAAAGGTTTATTTAATCTATTTCCAAGGTAAATGATCCCACGTCGCTGCTCCTCTCCCCTGTGAGCCACTGATTTTGACTGAAAGCTGTGCCGTGCTATTACATCTTCTCAAACGATAACAGTAATGTTAAGCGGACTATCTGAGGAGCGCATAATAGGTGTAATTCTTTTTCTGTTTGTTTCAATCTATGCTTTTCCTGTAAAGTGTTTCCAAAACTTTGTTGCTGTCATGGCAGTATTTTCAAACATTTTTGGGGTTTGTCTACAATGAGTGGGTCTAATTAAATGAAGGCTACTTTCTGTCGTTTTTTCCTGATGTTACAAACATTTATTTTATCCTATTTTCAAAGATTAAGATATAATTAAGCCAAATAGCATATAATCAAGAAACTAGATCAATTTGACCAGCACAACCAATGGTGTGATTTAGGGGCGGGACTATATCTCCTTGTCTGGCCAATGTAGGATACAGGGTGTGTCCAGAAAACCTATTTGAAAGCAATAATTATTTTGACAGCTCCATTTGGTAACAAATTATACACTTTAATGTAAATACGTAGACTAATCATATTACTGATTTTACACTGGTCATTGATTAACATGCTTAGGAGAGTTTTTCATGTAATAAACCTTGAACAAACATAAGGAAACAGCGACATACTGTTCACACACATACACCCAGCTGCAGACGAGAGCAAGCATCAGGTGAAGATGAAAGGCTATATTTATTGGCATCTAAATGAAAATGACCTGGTCAGGCAGCGCCTTCAGCCCATATCAGTAAAAATAAAGAGTCGGACCGTCGTCCTTGCCTTTTCCGCTCTCTCTCCAAACCTCAATGAATACCAAAACTGGCCAGTGGAACTTTTCGCAACGTTAACTGTCATGACCCTGCATGGCCAGGCAAAACGGCTTAACTAAGCTGTCAGCTCTAATCAAGCCAATAAAAGGATCAGATAAATGTTTATTACATTGTGGGAAAAGATCATTTCTATACTGAAATTGAGGATGACCTTTCCAGATAATTCCTAGTTGGCTTTTTTAAATGGTGGATAAATCACCGTCCCTTTGTTTGAGGCTGATGTGGTGGAACCTCGCTGACGGAGGGTATAAAACATTGTAGCCGGTACTTGCTCTAATCCGAGGCCCAATTTAGTTGTACAATCCAAACTGTTATCTCAGCAAAGTTAATGGTGAGTCAGGGACACATTACATATACAGTAGGTCAGTCTGTGCAGTGTAGCTTACACAGAGCTGAGCTGCTACTTCAGGAGATCTGACTGGATCCCCAGGCAACAGCAACATCTGATTAACTGATCTTTACCTTGGGAATATGAGACTTTCGTTTTACAAAAATGATAACTAGTATGGCTTTAATACTGTACTTTCATATTTCCACTAATAGGACATGGTACAGAAATTAAAAACAATAAAGCTTTTTCCTAACAAATGCACAGTGAACAGAAAAGCTTCTGGAAATCTTCAGGAAATGTCAACCATTTTCTTTTAATTGTTTTAAATGATATGATGAAATATTTACAACCCTGCAGGTTCTCAGTTATTTATTCAATAAATAGGATTTTTAAAAATATTTATTTCTAAACATTGAAATGTCAATAAATTAAAATTAATGACTAAAATCACAAAGTTAAGCTTTTTAGAAACTTTGAATCTAATAGAAAGTGTTACAAGTAAAATCATGTGAAAGTGACGTGTTTATAGCAGTTTTAAACTGGGACACTGCATATAATTATCGTCAACCATCACTGATAAAGAAAAGACAAAATACAGAAAATCCAGAACGTGAGGAAGGGGGACTTCATTGTGTCACACAGACCATTAGATGTGTTCAGTGGCCTGTGAGATGTTGTATCACTTTAATTAGTAGGAGACTGAAGGGCATGCTGATGTGGGATGATGCGGAGAGGTTGATTGTGTTTAGTCGCACCTCGCAGCAGGAATTCTCCTCCAAGTGGCTTTAGTCAAGCTTGACTTGCTCTCTGGCCAAAAGTGTTGTAAAATCAGATCTGGTGAGTCTGTGTTTGTCAAGACGTCAATTTCACAATAGTGTTGTTTTTACATTATTTTTGACCAAATAAATACAGCCTTGGTTAAAAAAAAACAGCAACAAATAATAATTTAATAGTTAATTATTATTGTTAAAATTAATTATTATAACTTTTCACTAGTAGTGTATAATGTACAGTACTAGCAAAAAGTTTATAGATTTCTGCAGGTAATCCATCTACCTAGTAATGTATAAGGACTGATTATTTCTGAGATTGTAATACCTTGTGTGTCTTATTTATTAGGTTATATAATATTTAAACAACATTTCCACTGAGTACCATGACTGTTGACCATATAATCGTCGTTATCATGTTTAATGTGTGTTTAGTAAAGTGCCACCAACCTTCATGCAGAGACAAGTGTGCTCTCAATGCATACACATTTATATTACAGCTCACATATGCGAGAGACGCCGCATGCTCAAATGGAAACACATTATCTCATAGAAAAGCCGTCTGTAATAAGAAAAGGACAATAAAGACTTATGGAAAATCAAATGAGGTATGAACTGCCATAAGCACAAAGAAAATTATTCCCCTTTGGAAAATCGTGTATTTGCAGAAGATAATTTCTTCTGTGTCTCAATGCACTTGACCCTCTGATTATCTCTTCTATGCTTGAACTCTCCTTGAACTTAGAATAACCATCACACAAGTGGGATATTGCCATCTCCTTTGCATCTGGTTATTCTAGCTCCAATTTGCTGCCTAATACAGCAATTACCTTGATCTATGGCTGAAGTCACCCTTTCATGTATTAGTATTGGAATCAGCACATTTACTGAAAGAAGCACCTGACTGTGACCCTGCTTTTGCTTTTTAATGTCCTGATTAATTTGAATAGTAATTAATTGACTTTCCAGGTCAGACATTTCAAGTGGACAACCCCTGACGCTTAATCTTCTCATGTGGAAAAAGGAGTTTTGTGAGGGATGACAAGCCTATAATGTTCTCAGGTTCATCAGAAATCTAGTATAAGCTGATTTATTAGTACACGAGAAAGTAAGAGGCCATATAAGAGAATATGAAATTATTTCAAAATTATAAAAATAACAAAATAAGATAAAAAAGATACAAACCCAGATTATCCAATTAAACTGTTGAAATATAAGGTGTTTTATGTGAATAAAGAAACAAATATGTAGTGTTTTACATAAAAAAAACCTCTATATTACAGTTGTAGAATTTGAATGTATTGTATATTTTATGTATCTCTGAACTGTCCAGCAATTAAAGACAGACCAAAAGAAAAAGAATAGTTTTGTCAGCTATGATAACTGAAAGAAAAATAGAAGCTCCTTGCTAACAATGTCCTCATACTTGAAAGACAGTGAGAAATTAAAAAGAGAGAGAGCATACAGATTCAGTTTCACCAGGAGATGAAAAAACAGATGGCCACCCTCAGCAAGACATGAACAGAGGAGATTTGAAAACATCTTGGGCCCCAGCAGCTAGTAGGTTCTCAGTCTGCAGAGCTTCCACAAGGGCAAGTAGAACAATCACAAATAGCAGAGTTTTGCTGCATAAATAGCCTTTAGACAAAGGACCTAAAGTCCAAAATGCATAAATATAAAATGTTACTCAGTCACAGTTACTCGGTTGTTTTACAAGTAGACAGAAAATGTTCAGATTTACATAGATTAAGTGGTGTTGAAAACACGGTGGCTCTTCAAACATATTTATACACAAACAAAATAGGTCAGAGATATAAGTTGAATAGAAAATAAGAAAATTAATGCAAGTTAGTACTTCTGCCTTTATCTACCGATGCTATTTTTGGACAGGAAAAGTAACTCTGGGATAATTGAGGTCAAGTAAGGAAACTTTAAAGTTATGAAAACTTGAAACGTAAAATGCAGAAAAGCCTTAAAAGAGAACTTTAACACAAAATGTGAAGAAATAGCCATTTTATAAAGCAGAACAGAATGAGTCTTTCTTCATCGTCTGTGCTACGTATTGTTGGGAGGTTTACACCATGTTTTACCAATCATAGCCTGTACCTCCAGGGGGAGGGATGAAATTCAGTGTCAGCAATAACACAAAGGACCTTGGTTTAACATTTCGCCCAAGCCATGTCCCCACTTACAGCCTAAAGCTTGCACTTGCTATTCTGGCAAGCTGCTTTAGTCCACAGACTGACAATCTCTCCTCCGGCAGTGCTTGACCATCTGAGACTCAAGCTCACTAGCGCGCACACATACACACACACACACACACACACACACTCTCTACCTCTCACAAGGGCTTATATTCATTCATACTTTAATTGATAGTTGTTATGGTGATTTTACAGATATTTGTCAACATAAACATCAGTTTTAATTTTAAAATTAATAAAGATTTAACAAATAATTACCCGCGGATCAGTCTTGTACGAGATACTGTGTATATTCAAAGCAAGCACTATCAAACACACACACACACACACACATGCAAACATTTGCTTTGTCTCTTTTTGCGGCTCGCCAGTCCAGCAGATCTGCGCATATAAACACCCACACATTTCTCCCTCTTTTTCCACAGCTCTTCACAAGCAAACTGTTCGAGCCTCTTGCCTGCCAGCCAGTCAAGATGGCCCCCCAACCCTGCAGCCAATCCCACGGTCTGGCACGCAGAAGAAAACCGCAGGCCAGCTGATCCTCTCCCCAGCTACCTTCATCTGCTCCTTTGGAAACTTTTGGACATGCATGAATTTTCGAGAGCTTCATGGTCTATTGGGCTGGAGCATTTTGGGAAGGAAGGAATGGGGAGAAAGCCCTTGAGTCATATACAGGCTTCAGAAATCTGTTACTTGATAACCCTGCGACAACAGATCAGTGCTTGTACAAAAGGCAGAAGCTATGGCTTGAAATGAGGGAAAAGGCCACGGCTAAGCAGCTTTTGGCAGCTAGCACAGTTTTATCTCAGATTTAGCCCCGGTCGGCTTGAAAAACATGGCCCTTGCAAGATGCTATCGCGACCGTAAACAATCCTGCTCACACAAGCCCATCTATTAGCAAAATAGTTTTTTACTTCTATTTAAGATTCTTTTTGTAGAGAATCTCACACGGAAGTGCCAAGCTTATCTCGACTCATCCCTCTACCTCATTTGCAGCCTTGCTACCTCACGGCTAGCACGCTAATGACTGAGACCTCCAACCTCCCCTTCCTAGAAAGAGGAATAACTGACTGTGAGCAAATAGATTATGATGAACTGCTTGAACCGCAATTAAGGCAGAAGGAAGGGAAGGAGACGACAGCAGTTTAGACAACAATTTGGGCGACTGCAGCTGCAGCTGCTCTGCAGTTTAATGCAGTAATTGATAGACTTTGCCCGTCACTAGAGGGATCAGAATGAAAACTTAAATTACCATCATTAGGGCTCCCCTAATTGCTGCATCCCATGCAAAGCCTGTTTTTGTTTGTTATTATAAAATGACTCTTCTGTTATCTAATTTGTTCGGGCAGATCTTCCCTTCCTTTGATACGGAAACAAATTAGAATTTGGAATTTGGCGCTTGATGGTAAATCCAGACAGGGACTGCATTTTGAATCGTGGTCATAATACGAACATAATCACCGCTAAGCATTATTCCATTTAACAGGTGTGGTGATTATGCATCTTAAAGTGTTTGTTTGCAAATTTGCATCAATCAAATGGATCCATTGAGAGCATCTTGATCTATTTACTGATTATACGATTGCAAACTCAATAGAGGCGTAATCATCAGTTTATTCTCACGTGAAATGCAACATCTCATTATTCTGGCATTGTTACGATACGTTGAATGTCGTGGGTATGATTGGATTTCTAGCGCTGTATATAAATCCATTCATTCAAGGGCATGTCTGTGTGATTTCTTTGTATGTGTGTGTGTGGCTAGTGTTTCTCATCGCCCCCAGCTCCATCTCATTAAGAGGTCAAATTTAAAGTACAAAGGTAAAAAAAAAATTGCTGAGACAACACATTGGTGTAATGCACTCACTAAGACTGACAAGGTCTCTGAGTGCTGGGAAGATCTTTGCTCTTGTACTGAATCACCATTTCCCATGGACCAACGCGCACCAGCCTCACCGAATCATCCAGATGAAAAACTGGAGAGCAACACAAAGGATAAATCGTATTGTGCCTCTCAACAAAACATGTACACCACCAGCAACATTCAGAGATCAGTGCCAATAATCAAGTATTAATGATTATTAAATGTACATATGCTGGAGTTGGGTAATTGGAAGGTTAATCGACGGGTGACTTCAGTAGAGTCACATTTATCAGTTTCTATTTATCTCTTCTGGGGAGGTGGCAGGTTTACAGTAAATACCTTCTGTCCCCCTAATTTCCTAATGATGGGGATAATGATGGAGAATGGAGCAGCCATTAGCAGGGACAGGCTCTGTGCATCACTCTGTCAGCTCTGTCTCTCCGAGGCCCACAATGAGAAGTGATGGGACCCAGCTACTCAAAAACCACCCAACAGATAATCATCCACATAAAGCTACATACAAAGCTTAGTCGCTTGATGTAAGCTGGGTGATAAACTTCACTCTGTTGACTTGCATCTACTGTAATTAAACAAACGTTAGTCTGTTCATCTAATTTAATTGATTGAGCTGCGTTCCAAGTGAGCTTGTATTTATTCCAACTTGCTACGGTTTGTATCATTCCACTTGTCTGCACTTGCATCGTCAAGACAGAGTGTCAGTCTGTGCATTAGTTATTCAGTGATTGTTTCTACAGGCTACATCGATACGCCAGTAGGTGGTGATGGGTCTTTATAAACAAGGCATTCATTTATTCACTCACTATCCAAAATTGCATTCTTACCCAACTATATAGTATGTGCGAGAAAAAGTATGTTTGAATTCACAGTCTTTAATAAACTAGAATATAAAAAAAGAAATTTCAGACACAGCCATCATTCATTCAATTGATCAGTTGATGAAAATTGACAAAATCACATATTCATAATGCCCAAACACACTTTATTAAATATTAACATAAATGTACAGTATCACACTCAGTTATGCTTTTGGCAAGAGCATTATCTGGTTACAGTGTTTTATCTCCCTTTCTTTTTTTCTGGACTCTGGATCTACTCAAAGTACATCTCTATAACATTTTCTCTCACTTTCTCTCTCTCTCTCTCTCTCTCTGCATACAGTAGTAATCCTACTGATCACTTTTTCCTCTCTTCTCCATTTCTGTCTGGTACTCTCTTTAATTAGTAGTCAGCACTACATGTCCTGCTTTCAGTCTTGCAGAACATGTTACAATTATAGTTAATTGGAATTCAGTTCTCTTTTCCAAAAGATTGATTTGTGGAGAGTCACATCAGAAGACCTTATTTTCTTATCATTTACACATACATTTACATTCATGCAATAGGCAGACACCTTTACCCAAAGCAACTTGCATATCAGTTTGAGCTTTACCTGGTAATCTAACACATGACTTTGAGTTCCAAGCATCATACTACACTGTTTGAGGTTTATACGGTAGTTCCAAATAAAATGACCTCTCTCTTGCTCTCTCTCTCTCTCTCTCTCTCTCTCTTTCTCTCTCTCTATATATACATATTAGGTATGAACGCATAAAAAACAGCTAAACATCTGTATTTCCTCAATATAATGATATCCTCTTGATGCCTTGAAAGCCAGTCTGAAACAAAAACACTGACTAGACAACAGCTTCAGACAAAACTGCTGTGCCACGTGTGCTTTGGGTTATAAATATAAATATATATGACATCTATCCGAACTGATCTGCTGATAGGCCAGACAAAGTTAATTTGCAGCTGGAATGCTGCAGGAATACTATTAATTGTGATAACACAAAGAATAGTGATGATTTAATTCTCTATAATATGCATGTTTTTAGAGCTAGTCCTACACTACACTACCCGCCGCAGCAAACCATGTTCTATGAATGTTGCTTTTGGCAAAATGTGACTGCTGACACTGTGAAGCTGTCATGATGATTTTCTTCCCATCCATCGGCCTTGCGTAGGTCTTGCACCTGACCGTTTGACCAGCTGTGATTGACACTTCAGCCTCCTGGAAACACCTAGGGATCATGGCACCTCGTGCCATGAAGATGAAGATAGCTAGTGAAAAACTGTAGCTTTAAACCTCGGGCCTTGGCTCAGCCTACAAGATCTGTCTCAGGCTGGGCTCTGTCTTGTCAGTGCAGTAACGAGATCCTGAGTGACTTAAGTCCTCTGGTGATGTCAGACCTGAAGCTAGAGAACTGTGTCTTACTGATTGTCTCAGTGATCTTTGGCCTCCGCAGCAGAACTTCAACATTCTGCTGAGAGACAAACAGAAGACTAGAGATGATATATCCAACAGTCTCCAGCTTTCTTTCACTCGTTACTTATTCTGTTATAGGTAAAAGCTAATTTTCTCTGTGTTACAAGTCATGCTTTGGGTTGTCATTTAAAGTTATTTGTTTGCATTATTACCACATTATTACCATTATAATATAACAGTTCTCTCTGGTTCTTTAATCTGATTGGTTAAGAGCTTTTTCCAGAAGTGCGACATTCTAGTGATAACAGAACTCCAACTGTATCACAGCGAGTGTCATGGCGGCTGCCCAAATCTCCTGCAATTTAATAAATAATACTTTCACCGATTGTAGTTTCAAGACTAAGAATGTAGTTGTTTAGACTTCAAATGAGGCTTGTTAATAAAATGTCAATTTGAAAATGTACCTTGACGTTTCCAGAGATGTTTTTACAGTACAAGTATGTTTTTATGAAAACAAGGTGAAACAGGGTTGTAAACAGGTTATTTTTAGTTTCAACACCTTGTTAGACCCAGTCAGTGACTGCTCTGAGCACAGCTTTCATTGGACATCACTCTAAACAGATGAAAGGATAGTATGACAAAAATAATGCTTTCCTTAGCTGACATTTAAACTGATGTTTTATGATGAATATGAGATTGAGCCCACTCGCTCAGTCAAATCTTTCTCAGTTTATAGCTTTTAACTACTGTAACACAATGTACTTTATTGAAGCAAATTATCATTCCTTTGTTACTAATTCTAAAGTGCTATTTTCAAATTAGTAACAAAGACTCTTTTCTCAGTGTAGTACATAATGTGGGATTTAGTGGATATGAAAAGGATGTACTTTACAGCACAACAAAGTCTGTAAATGTAGAGCAATTATAAGTTTAAAAGCATATTTTGAAAAGCTCAAAGCTTGACGATATGAATGAGGGAATTTAATGATCTGTTTACTCTTGTCTTACAGATGTTCACAGTGCTGCGCTGACTTTTGATTTAGTGAGTACTCTCCCACTCACAGAGGCACATGCATCTTACTTTAATCAAGAACGTCCTTTCCATTCTCCCACCCCATCCTCCTCATCTCAGCAACGCTCACGCTGTTTTTCCCTACAACTCAAATTAACTGCGGAAATATAATCAGTTTTCTGACAGATTATATACTTTATGGGTGATGGGTTAGGTAGATATTTGAAAAATTGAGCATTCAAAGCAAAGTTCAACAGACCGTGTAAAGGCTCTTAGTGAGAGGGATTAGATAAATGTTAAAATAGTCAGATAGTCTCATGAGGAGGAACCAAGGAATCGTTTAATGCAAGATTTTTGCTCTCTGAACCCACGTCTTGTATATCTTTATTTCGAGTGCTGTTTGAGTGGTAAATCGAGTGATATGAATTTATTCTCTAGCAAATGGCTCCGGCTCAGTGAATTCTTGGTAGCATCATATGGTTGGATACATTATGTTTTGTGTACAAATGAGCACAGCTTACAGATCGAATAAAGACTATGTGTTTTCTAACCAACCCAAATAACTCTCAGAAAACAGGATGTTAATGGGGAAACCTATTATGATTGCAAAGGGGTGTATTTTATAGCAAATCTGCCAGACCAAATAACAAATTAAAAAGCTAGATATAAAAAATAGCATGTCTAAAACTAAAACATATTACCCTAAAGCTAAAAACTGCAATGTTGTGTATTTGTATAGCTTCGGTGGGTTCTGCACAGCCGTCACCAGAGGGCTTGAAGACACAGGTTCCACAGATTAAGTCGAGGGAGTTCTCTTGACCTTTCCATCAAATGCCACACAGTTTGAGGTGTACAAGCATAATTAAACGCCATAGTTTTGCTGCCGTCTTATCTTTGCGTGCCAATCGTGCACCCCATCACTGCTGTTCATTAGCCAAGTTTAAGATGTTGGGGCCATAGGTTAATGACAGCGACCACCGAGGCCTGAATAATCTTGTTTATCGTTTCCTTTGCTTTTTTTCATGCTGCATGTTCACAACTGTTGCTGTTGCTTCCGACAGCATCGGTAATGAGGAGATGTTGACGTTGGGTCTTGTTAGTTGTGTACATTGTCAGGAAAATTAAGCTCTCTCCAGGCTAACGTAGCTCGCGATTCGCAGTGACATTTAGCCATTAGCTCCATGCTGAATTGGACAAACGAACAAAAGCAGAAGCACAAAACGCAAATCATATCCAATTAAGTGAGGCATGAAACGGTGAAACCCTAGCAGGAGATTTTACAGGCAGTGCACGAGGAAAGGTCAAGCTCTGACAGAACAGGGCACAGATTACGACTAACGAGCCCTTTGCTTTAGTCAGAATTAACTGCATTACACAAAGAGACCCCCAACCAACCCCCAATA
>JAUYWG010000038.1:10781588-10796327 GCA_034779775.1 Enteromius afrohamiltoni
GAAACGGTGAAACCCTAGCAGGAGATTTTACAGGCAGTGCACGAGGAAAGGTCAAGCTCTGACAGAACAGGGCACAGTTAGACGACTGATTACGACTAACGAGCCCTTTGCTTTAGTCAGAATTAACTGCATTACACAAAGAGACCCCCAACCAACCCCCAATACAGCACCCACACAATTTATGACACGTAAAAGGAAATTTTGTTCCCTTTTTGTAAAAAGATGTAAAAAGCTAGTTATGTTCAATGATAACATCTAATTTAATTTAATTGTAAATCTGCCTTGTTGTACAACACATTGTATGTACATATATTTTTTATTTATTTATTTTAAATGGTCTTAATAGGGTTTACTTGCTAATTAATTAATTACCTGTATGTTTTTTTTCTAAGGATATTCTGAATAATGTTGATAACTAACCTGATTTTTAATTACCATTGAAACCACTGTACTTTTATCAATACAAAGGTAGTCAACATGAACCAAAACTGATTGATAAACATACCAAACTATGTCAGCAAATGTTGCCTGATTCTTTTAAAATAAAGCTGCACATTGATGCCATAAAAGACCCTTTTTGTCTAAATGCTTCCATAAAGAACATTTAACATCTGAGGAACCTTTCTGTTTCACAAAATGTTTTATTTATTCTGTGGAAGAACCTTTTAAGCACCTTTATTTTTAAGTTAGAGTGTGTTGTGCAGAAAGAAATGCATACATGAAACAAAATGAGGTGAGATTGACAAAATATTCATGCTTATAAATGTTTTTACCCTTTTTAATTATTTTTTATCAAATGCTCATTAGAGTTGCATTTAAGTCACCATTGATGCATTTTTAAATAAATCAACATATTTAAAAAAACAAACAAAAAGGAGTTACACATCAGTATAATTAATCACTTTTCTATTAATTGCAATACAGACAGTGCTGCTATCAATAATTGCTATAACAATGACCAACTCAGAGACCAACTCATCATCAAGCATTTTAAGTGGCCATGCAATCATCTCCCTCCATAAACTAAAGTATCATTAAAAAAAAAAATCAAATAAACAGTTCAGTGCAATCCATATACTGACAATCTAAACTCAAAAGAAAAATTGTGTGGTTCTTTTTTAACTGGTCCCCTGAGCTTGTGCACGTTTCAGGGGGTAAAGCAGCTGGGACCTCTCCCCCAGATGCTCCGATGTGACTCTATCTGTGTGTGTTTATGGAGTAGAAGAGCCGAGATTGCTTGTGACAGTGGCGAAATGAGGCTAACAAACAGTCTAATGAGGATGTGCCAGCAACACGCCCCCATTTGTGCATGTGGGTGCTGAGAGGGTATATATGCCCTCCCTTCTTCAATAATCCATTTAATGGGACTGTGTGTATAGAGCTGCTCAGGGTTGGTGCCATCATGGAAGGGTGTGAGGTTGTAGAAAATCCAACAAGCCTTGTGACCCAAAAATGAAAAGTCTCTAGCATCCCCTCTACCCAACATAAGGACAAGATGTCTGGAAATAGATTTACTTGCCCTCATATCATTCCAAACCTTTTTAACTGACTACTAACTAAGATATTGTGAAGTATTTTTGTCTGTTTGTGTCCATGGAATGAAAGTCAATGAGGTCCAAAACGACAAAAGAACACGATACATTGGACATTTTTCATAACTACTTTTTGATTCTATAGGAGAAAGAAAGTCATACAGGTTTGGAACAATGAGTAGATGACAGAATTATAATGTTTGGGCTAAACTCTCTACCTTTGCCAGGCACAGACGTTGATAAAGGTCAAAGGCATTAATAAGATCAACAGGAAGCTCATATGTTCATAGAATAAACTTAATCTAACTAGCAGTCCTAAACAAGACATAATCTTTATAGTGACTTTATGTTTCCAAGCTCTAAAGATGACTTTACGCAGCTGTGACAACTATGAGCACTCTTCCCAATCACAATGCAACATGAGACAAAATGTACTCTGCCAGGATGGCCTTGTTTGAAGAGACACCCTCTTATTTTGGAAGGACCCTTTATCTCTCTTACTCGTCCTCCTTCACTCTTTCTCTCTCCCTGTCTCCCGTTCTCTTGCTCTCCCTTTCTCCCTTTCTCCTGGCAGACTGGCCAGCCATAAGGTGGGGTGGTGCCTGAGGATAATGGCAGCAGAAGGCAGAGGAAGCGGACATCTGGCAAATGCTGCCCCAATATGTTTCTATGAAAGAGGCGAGGAATTTTCAGAAGACACGACGCTTACCCAAACGACACGCTCGGCGGCAAAAAGAGGAAGATTAAAAATAAAATTAGTCAACATCTTGCCCGTTTCACCCTGCGATGCACATTTCAGTGTGCAAGAACTGATTGCAGCTGCCATTTACATTACAAATACGTAGCGGGAGAATGTGTATCGTTAATTAGGAGAAATCATGTGTTGCCTCCTAAAGCTAATTCAGTAAGCACAGATGTGGTCCAGAATTATTTAACCCACTCTCTAGATTTCTGTCTTTCCCATCGCAGCGATAAACTCACTTGCTGCGTTTCTTTCTTTTTAGTTCAATCTTTTTTTCTCTTTCTTGCAGGAAACATATTGTTAATTTGAAATGCAAATGTGCCCCCCCTGCCTCGTCCAATCATGTTAGTTCTAATGAGGTGTAAAATATGTACATTAATGACAGAGAATTATTTCTTTCTAGGGGCAAAGAAATTGCTCCTAATCATTGCCTACATTGTTGAGACAACAAACCACTTCATTCTGCTGGCTCATTAGGTTTAGAGTGAATCGTGTTAAGAAAAAAGGAAACATTCAGAGGTATAGATTTGTCTGCTAGCATCTTGATGCACTACAACAGTAAGAAACACTATAAAAGGGTGCAGGTCCAGTTCAGCATATGCATCAAATTAATTGCCATTAACCTACAAGTACCAGCAAGTGATTTTATGCGGTGTAAACAGGGGTTTTCCTTAAATACAATTGTTCTTTAAATGCAACTTTAAATCAGAGGACAATTTGAATTTGAATCATTCTATAGACATATATTGTATAAAAAAATTATATATAAAATATATAAATATACAAATAATTTACATTTTCTGAAACACATTAGGATTGTAAGTACTATAGAGTATTATTATTCAAACAGTGGTAATCCCACATGAAAAAACATACTATAGTAGTTTATTGTATTTATAGTGTTTTTCAAACATACTGTACTATAGTAAAGTAAATTTATTAAATTATTTATTAATTAAATTAATTAATTAATTTGTTGTAGTAATTCTACGGTTACTGTGCAGCTCTAGTAATATAAACAAATTACGTTACCCAACAGTGTACTAGGTTTTATACAACCATAGGTTATATTATATTACAATACAGATTACAATGTATTAAGTTAAATACATTGAGACAGCAGTAACTATAAAATGTATAATAATCCATGAAAATGCTAATATATTTTATTTTTTATAAATAATTTTTAAATTTTTATCTTATTTTTCTAAGATATTTTGTATAGTGTGAGGCTGTTTGTATAGGCTTCAAATACAAGGATTAACAGAAAATAAAGAAATGCACTCAATTTAGACCATTTTGTGCGACATACCCAACAAGTGACACTAACATATTACAAACCGCAGCTCATACCATTAATCACATGCTGAATATTTGTTTTTTCTCAAAAGAAAATGCCTCATGACAAAAATCAAAGCTTTACCCTATAGTTATGTTCTGGTCTTACATTTTTCATCTTAATAAGATGGCCAGTGTCAACATGCTAAACACACGGGACTGTCAAATAGTCTCTTGTTCTCATTACGCATGCTGTGGATGTTCTTCGACCAACAGACTTCCGGTTCATAAGGCACAGCTCATGTGCTCGTTATAAGCTAGAGTAGAGGCAATACGGATGTGTGGACATGGTCACACATCAGCAGATGGAGATGAGTTCAGTGGAGAATGAGTGGGCTTTGTGTGATTGGCTTCTCTGCCAGGGCGCTCTGTCTTTGTTTGAGATAGATGGTCTAAGAAAGCTAAGCTTGAACATTGAGAAGATCAATGGGGTGAAGTAAAGAAACAACAGCGTCCCTCATAGATAGTAAAAATGTCAAAAAATGTAATAACATTTTTTTTTTTTTTCCTATAGTGAATGTCTAACCCTAACCCTAATCTAAACAAACATCTACCCTCTTTTAAATGGGGTGTTTCAAAACTTTTGCTGTTTTAGCGATTTTTGTGCACATGTGGCTTGAAGCACCATTATTGTTTATTGAAAGTAACATTTTTGCTTACTGCAGTAATGAAGCATATCAACAACAGAACCTAGTCAGTAGCTACTCAAAAGCCTTTTTTGAGCAATATATGATTAATGGCAGAAATATTATGCTCATAAAATGTTCTATATATTATACTTACTTTTTGCCTCAAAAATGTTGCATGTCTTCTGTTTCTGCAATGTTGTGAGTTTTTATTTTGCCATTAGAAATAAAAGTGCCCCTTTTATGCCATTTTTAGGCTCCTAATATTGTTTTGGGAGTCTGCTACAATAGATTTACATGCTTGCTAGGCTGTATAGAGTGCTTTATTTTGAGAAAAAGTTACTTTATTTATCGGGCACTTTTGGATTTACAACTTCACATACATCTATATTACACACTGCATGAAAGGCAATATTGGAAAGGGCATAATAGGGCACTTTAACTCATTTTGTTTTCATTAACTCTTATGGTTAGTGACATGTGAGGAAAATCAAAAGCTTATTTTTTATTATTTAGAAATACATGGTTTTCTGTAGTCAATGGGCAAACACTTTCCTATTATAATGATGTAGTTCCAATGTCAGGCAGCAGGGGCTAATGGGATGATACTAACAATTCCTGATGCTTGGTCTTTCAGAAAACAAACCCAAAAACCATTTGACTGACAATCTAAATACAAAACAGATTCTGTTCAGAAACGGTCAGAAACAGACTCCATGAGGGTGGTATGAGGGCCCGATGTCCACAGGTGGGGGTTGTGCTTACAGCACAACACCGTGCAGGATGTTTGGCATTTGCCAAAGAACACCAAGATTGGCAAAATCACCACTGGTGCCCTGTGCTCTTCAGAGATATAAGCAGGTTTGCACTGAGCACATGTGACAGACTCAAAGGAGAACGTTCTGCTGCCTGGAACATCCTCCAGCATGACTGATTTGGCAGTGGGTCACTAATGGGGTGGGGTTGCATTTCTATGGAGGGCCGCACAGCCCTTCATGTGCTCGCCAGAGGTAGCCTGACTGCCATTAAGTACTGAGATGAGATCCTCAGACCCCTTGTGAGACTATATGCTGGTGCGGTTGGCTTGGGCTCCTCCTAATGCAAGACAATGCTAGACCTCATGTGGCTGGATTGTGTCAGCAGTTCCTGAAAGACGAAGGCATTGATGCTATGGACTCACCCGTCTGTTCCCCAGACTTGAATCCAACTGAGTACATCTGTGACATCATGTCTCATTCACTAACGCCACGTTGCACCACAAACTGTCCAGGAGTTGGCGGATGCTTTAGTCCAGGTCTGGGAGTAGATCTCTCAGGAGATCATCCGCCTCCTCATCAGGAGCATGCCCAGGCGTTGTAGGGAGGTCATACATACACACCTGAGCCTCATTTTGACTTTTCTTAAGGACATTACATGAAATATATAAATATATATATATATATATATATATATATATATAAAACAAAAAAGTATACTTTTTCTTTTTTTGCGAGTAAATGCACATGTGTCCTACATGTTGCAGTTATTTCTCTGTGGAGGTCTATGATATTTTGCTATTTGCATATAAACATGACTGATGAAATTTCCTTGTTAACTGGATTGGTTCTCTCAGATCTGTACAGTATTTTCACACCAAATGTGACAAACCACAGGTACACAGAGCTCCTTTTCCATTGTTGCATATGTTCTTGTGTGTTTTATGCTAAAAGGGAAACACTCATACTGTATATAGATATTCTCTGTGTAATCCTGCTTCCAGCCTGAATCCATCCATATATTTTCTGACAAATGCTATGAGCTAGCCAGTGACCGGCACACTCTAGAGCTACACATCTGTTTAGTCTCATTACTATGCGTTGTGCCCAGAGCTACAAATTCCCAAGTCACCCAAAGACTCATATTGAGGCTAGGCTAGCCAGCACTGACAGCTTACATTCCCTCTTACTGTTTAGTCTGAGCCATCGGGCTAATCCCTCTAGCAACAGCTGTCCTTTAGCATCATAGATGCTAACTTCCCTTTTGACAAAAACAAAACAAGATCATTAGTGTCAACAACGATTTACCAACAGCCATGGCTAACATCTTCTAACTTTTCATATCCCCGACCACTTCAGGCTGATACTTTAATCAACAAAAGCCAAATCACACTCATATGTATGCTAATAGAGTTTTTGTTCCTCCGCCTCAATGTTCCTCTTGATCGGAAGAGAGAATGGGAAACGATGCAGATGAGGCATGAGGGTAGAAAAGAAAATAAATCTGTTAATTAATACATCCCGGCTAAAAAGGGTTGGGAGGATTATCTGAAAGGGCCTGAAGAGTCATCGACAAGCACCGGAACACCTTCTGAGAGTCCAAAGTGCTGTGTATGGCCAATCCACAGTCTTCTTCATCCACTTAATGCATCTATCACAAAGCGCTCGAGAGCCGCCCGGGCTGTGAAGGGCTGGGACTCGTGGAGTGACCTCTGTGACCTACATCTACCCCAACACATGAGTGCTCAGATAAGTTCAACAGCCACTCCGAAAAGCTGGCCGGCTGAAAGAAGGCACTAATTAGGGTGGGGAACATGGATGACAGAGTCCCTCAAGAGCTGGCACACAGTATGAGTGTATACTGAACCTTGTCATGTAGGTCAGTTTGAAGCTTTTAGCAAAGCCATGCATATTAATTGGCCTCTCCCATTTCTTTCTCTCACACATGATCACAGGAGACTAAAACCACTGAATTATGGCCCCAGAGGCTTTGGATGAATTAACTGTTTCTAAAAAACATATTGCATTGTAAATTGAGACAACTGCTAGGTGTAGCATGCATTCATAGTTTATTGGTCCATATGGTTGAATTGTGAAGAAATAGCTATAAATCAATGATTTAACTTGCTGGTTTTCATTTTACACATATGTTTATGAGCCACTAATGTTTGAAAACCACAAGCTGTCCAAAAATGACTAACATCTAAATACTCTCTAATGGTTAGGGATTTGTAAAACTGTATTTTAAAGAAGGTGATATTATTAATTAACAGTTCAAAAGTGACAGTAGGTTAAAGACATTTAAATTTCCAACTGTTAGGTTGTCTGTAGTTTCCTTGTGTATGTTTGAGGACTTTTTTTATGAACAATTTGTCACACCCTGCGTCTTGCTTCCCATGTGTTTGAGTCTCCTCCCAGCTTGTTTGTCTCTATGGTTTTTGATTAGTTCCTCCTCCCCCTTTGTATGATGATCAGATGTATTTAATAGCTGTTTGTGTTTCACTCCTTGCCAATCATTGTGGTGTTTTCCCCCTTTGTAAGCCTTCCGGGTTGTCTGTGTTTTGATTCTGGATTTGTTGTTACTGACCCTGCCTGCCTCGGATATTCACTCTTGTCTCTGTCCCTTCTGGATACTGTTTGCCGTTCGCTCAACCTCTGCTCAGGCCTTCGGATTATTCTTGTGATTGCCTCTGATATTCCTGTTTGTTAGTTTATCGACCCTGCTTGTACCACCGCGTGATTTAAATAAAGCCTGCTAGTGGATCCGCTTGTCTTCGTCTCCTTAATCGTGACACCAACAAAGGCTGTTACTATTAATTAACTTACTATTAATCAAATAATTGCTAATGCTGAAGACTACAAAGCTTTAGTTTCCACAAAAATGTTAAGCAGCACAAATATTTCATTAAAAAACGCACTTAGTCTTACGAACACCAAATGTTTTAGCAAAAGTAATAATTTTGAATGTTTTGAAAGATTTTTTTTCTCACCAAGCCTGCATTAATTTGACCCAAAAAACAGCAAAAGCACTAACATTGTGAAATAATCTTACTATTTAAAATAATTGTTTTTATTTTAATATATTATAAAATGTAATTTATTCCTGTGATCCAAACAAATTTCATTACTCCAGTCTTCAGTGACCCTTCAAAATTATTCTAATATGCTGATTTGCAAATATTGATTATTATTATTATAGATTAATACTAAGCATTTTTTACGTAATAAAAATTTGTGTAACATTATTTTTAGAAAGAAATTACTGAAATAAATGCTTTTATTTAGCAAGGATGCATAAAAATAATAAAAAGAGATTATAAAGATATTAATTATGTTATAAAATATTTATTTTTCAATTAAATGCAGTTCTGATGAACTTTCTATTCATCAAAGAAATTATCTGCTGTGTACAACATGCTGTAATAATAATAATAATGCATGTGTTTTTTGCAGCAAATCAGAATGATTTCTAATATAATGATGTAAAAAAAGTTTAAAACATACAGTATATAAAAACTGATACTATAAATAGAACAAATAATTAAAAATGCTACTGTTCTTGCTCTACTTTGGATCAAAGAATTCAGGATTGGTGAGCAGAAGTGACTTCTTTAATAAACATGAACAATCTTACTGTTCAAAAACTTCTGACTGGTGTAAACATGTAATTATATTTCATTTAGAGAAAAAGGGCATATTAATATGTCACGTCTTGTAGTTTAGAAGCAACACAGAAAGCATTACTCATGTTTATTGTGAAAGGAGGTTTGCACACTGCTCAAACTTTTGAAAAAAGTATAATTTTTAATCTATACGTGTATGCGTGTATGTGTGTAATTATATTTAGAGAAAAAAAAAGAGAGCTAAAAAAATATGCCAAGTCTGGGATTTGGGGCACAGTTTGCTTGTAGTTTGAAATAACACAGAAAGCATTACTCGAATGTTCATTGTCCAAGAAGGTTTGCTCACTGCATGTTAATGTCCTCTCTGATTTCCTCGCATGGACAGTGGGATGCGGTTGGCATGGATCTTCAGCTAGGCCTCACGCATCGTATGTTCCTCTGTCACTCACCAACAGTCTTGTTTACTCCAAAACATGGATCTTCCCTTCTCTCTGACCTTCCTGCGCTCTCCCCTCTTTCTGATCCTACTGATATCTGTCTGTTTGAAAGTTGCACTCCGGGACGTGTGATGTACATCGGTGGTAATCGGATAAGTTGGGCAGCATCCTCCTGCTATCTTTCCAAAACAACATCTCCACTCAACTGAGCGCCAGAGTGCAACTGTCACATTACAAGCCAAGGAAATGTGTTCCACAGCTCTGAGCTGTAAACACAAATTGGAGGAAATAAAAGGAAGAAAATATCTAGCAAGCTGAAAGATGTTTTGCATGGCATAAAAACGCTAATGCTTTCAGGCGAGGCCAGGAACGAGAGGTGGTGGTGGTGGTGGTGGTGGGGGGAGACAAATCGGCATTCTGTTGTCTGTTTGAACTCTTTAACCAATTAAAATGGCAGAGCAGAGTGCATATTTTAATATGCATGACAGAATGGCAGATAAGGAGGGGGAAAAATACTTTGGCTAATTATGTGGTCAACAGTCTGCCATAATGCCATTGTACCTTCCGTTTAATTTGCACATAAAACCTCGCCTTCATGATGGCAACATGCGTTTTTGATCTTGCAGTCAAAACCTAAGGCTTTCAAGTGCATTGTTTTAATGAGGCACAGAACGTTTGGAGTTGTTCTTTGGGCTAGAAGAGCATCCAGGGAATTTACACAGCACCATTTTTAGCATTATTTCTCATTCTTTCATAATGAGTAAATATATCTTTATCATGCCTTTATTTCTCAATTTCTATATCAGTTGAGTATAGGTCAATATTGTTTTGCTATCACCCCATTGCTATGTTATTTTTATTTTTGTTACATGCTGGCCTTCTGTTTGTCTAGCGGTAACAGGCACAGCAGTAACAAATTTTGGAGAGGAAACGCAAAGGGACCCCTCATCTCCAGCTCCAATAACCCTTTCAAACAAAGGATCTTACTTAAGTTATATTTTATTACATCATAAGAAAAAGAGAAAAAGGAAACATACTTCAGGAGAGGGCCAAAGCCAACATAATAAACAAAAACACTAACTAATTGTCAAACATAACTTACCTATACATAAAACAAAAGTAAACAAACAAGAAAATGAACTTCCCTATCTCCCTGACTGTCCAGACAACCAGAAGAAAAAAATTTAAAATAAAGGCCTCCCTACAACTTTCCTTTAAAGAAAAAAAAGAAAAATAAATCAACTGCTAAACAAAATTACAAAGCTATCACTGAACGAATCAATAGCACCAATGGTTGACATACCACGAAACGTCTCCAGGTTATGAATATAACCATGGTTTCTTAAGGGAATGAGACACTGCGTCCGGAGACGCTATGGGAATGCCTACAGCATGATGGCTCTGAATCTGCTGCACCAACGTCCAATGGAAGGGCGTGACATCAGGGTGGGTTACGTCAGCCCAAGAAGTACGTAAGGCACATGCTCCCTGCCAGCGCTAGCTTTCGACTGCCATGAAGAACTGCGCAGGGGGTGCCGGAGGTATGGTCCCGAGACGCAGTGTCTCGTTCCCACCAGGAACTAAACTTTTTGGGAACTCGAACTGCTTCCGGAGACGCTATGGTAACACAATCCCAATGCCTGCCAGAACTCCAAGACTTTGCCCTGGGTCTGTGTCTTAACATACACTACTAGGACGTCAGGGCTGATGATCCAGAGGTCATCCAAGTGTCCAGACCATAGAATCTGACAAACGTGGAGGGGTAGACCAACCTGCAGCATTGCAGATGTCCGCAACTGGGATACCTGCCAGATAGGCTTTTGAGGCAGCCATACCTCTTGTTGAGTGAGCTCTGACTCCCATCAGCGAGGGGATATCCGAGGCTTCGTAACAGGTCTTGATTGTCTCAACAATCTAACGACAGATAGTATGTTTAGTAGTAGGCTGACCTCTCTTATGTGGACTGACACACACTTGTAACTGGTCAGACTTTCTCCACAAGGCTGCCCTGTGCAAATACGTGTCCAGTGCTCGTAATCTAGCCTGCACCAGATCTAGCCTGTAGATACTCAAGAACTGTACTGACTGGGCAGTTAACAGGGTCACACTGGCGACTTGTGCACCATGAAGTGAAGAACTTCCACTTCAGGTAGTACTCTTTCCTCGTAGAGGGAGCGGAGTGGAGAATGGTCTCAACCACATTGTCTGGGAGACCAGAATCTATGAGCTGTGCCCTCTCAAGGGCCACAACCTCAACTTCCACATCTCCGGGCGGGGGTGAAATATTGTGCCCCCTGCCTGTGAGAGGAGATCTTTCTTGACTAAAATTTCCCAAGGAGGGCCATCTAGTAGATCTATCAGGTCTGAGAACCATGCTCGACCCGGCCAGCACAAGGCTCATAACAGTAGAGGAACACAGTCTCAGCGTACTCTCATTAGAACTCCCGGGAGTAGAGCAATCAGGGGAAAAGCGTGCAGACGTAGCCTCGGCCAGGTCTGTGTCATAGCGTCCAACCCCAGCTGAGCTGGAGGAGCTAGAGAGAACCAGAGGGGACATTGCGTATTCTGGTAACTGGCAAAGAGGTCCACCTCGGCTCTGTAAAATCTTTTCCAAATCCACTTCACCACCTCTGGGTGAAGCACCCATTCCCCGGGGCTCAGCCCATGTCTTGACAGAACGTCTGCTCCTGCATTCAACCAACCAGGAATGTACATCGCTATCAGCGAGCGGATTTTGCCCTGGCCCCACAGGAGGATCTGACGTGCCAGTTTGTACAGTGGCCGCTGGTACAGTGACCCCTGGTGGTTGATGTATAAGACCACCGCTGTGTTGTCGGTGCGTAACAACACATGATGGTCCATTAGATCTGGGAGAAAGTGTTTTAATGCTAAAAACATGGCCAGCATCTCCAGACAGTTGATGTGCCATGTGAGATGGCGACCCTTCCACAGACCACGGGCTAAGGGGCCACTCATGACTCCCCAATCAGTAAGGCATGCAGCCGTCGCTAACACTAACTGACGACCAGGAGCTCCTAGCACTGGGCCCTGCTCTAGAAACCAAGGGTTTCAGCTGACTGACTGAGCGGTTCAGTTGCCTAAGATTCTTGGGAACCCTGACTCTCTTTCTCGAAGAGGAATCGGTTCTATGTCTCCCTTTCTTGTTCCATAACCAGAAACTGTTCAGGTTCTGAGGGGTGCCGGACCAACCTCTCGACGGTGACAACTCGATGCCTACTGACGGCTTGCCGACAGAGAGCTTGATTTAACTGTCTTATGGACCCCCTCAGGGGTGACGTGCGGCTCAGCCTGAGAGCAATGTTTTGGCTAGGCTTAGCACAATCTCAAAGGCACTGGGGAGAGCACAATGTTCGGTGCTCTTCCCCAGAGGGGTCTGCCCTCAGTCCTGAGCCCCAGGATGTCAGGACTTTTTCTGCTGGGACCTCCAGGTCTGTCTTAGGCCTGGAGGCTCCAGCAGCAGAGTGTCGACTTGGGCTACCATTCCGCTGTAGGGGAGTGCATGAGGCAACGCTCTGTTTTTTCAGCCTCTCTATATGAGGAGCTGGTACTCGGATGGGGCTGCCCCCGCCCATCTAGAAAATGGCGAGGGAGGAACCACTGGAACGCCGCCGCTTGTTTCCTCACCTCCTGAAACATGTCGACGACCTTGTTGACAGTGTCGTTGAACAGGCCAGGACGGGAAAGAAAACATCATGGGCCCCAGCCTTGTCACCTTTATAAACAGTTGTCTTAGTTCGGGCACAGTTCCAACTGCCCTCAAGCATGCCATTGTTCAACCACTGTTAAAGAAACCAAACCTTGACCCTTCCATATTGTAAAATTTTCGTCCTATATCTCATTTGCCTTTCCTGGCTAAGCTGATGGAAAAGCTTGTTGTTACCCAGCTTCAGTCTTATCTCCAATTGCATGCTATTGCTGATAAATTTCAGTTTGGTTTCAGGTATCAGCATAGCACAGAATCTGCACTACTTAGGGTCCATAATGACATTCTTGGAGCCCTGGACAGAAAAAATTCCATGGTTTTGGTGTTATTAGATCTGACTGCTGCATTTGATACTGTAGATCATGCCATCATTATCTCTTGACTTCAACACACTATTGGATTACAGGGCATGGTTCTCAAATGGTTTTCATCTTATCTCACAAACAGAACTTTTTCAGTTATGCCAAATGACAAGCTTTTGTGTGGCTCTTGTTGTGTCTCGGCCAGCCATTCAATTTTTAATTTATCAACGGCCCTAGTGACCACTTCCCAACAGCTCCTCATATTTGATCAACTGGGGCAGCTCATTGATGCTCTCAGGCTCAATCCCCTTGGAGGATGAGGTCGTGAGGGTCGAGTCCACTCCACGAGACGAAGCCGTGTGCTTGGTCTTCACCGCGTGTTACACTCTCGGAGCAAGCATGCGATCTAGCTTGAGCAGTCTGAGTGGCAGCAGCTCGCAATGGGGGCAGCTTTTGTCTGTTTTGTTTGTTCCCATACCAAAAATTAAGTTTATATTAAAAATGGACCCTATTTACTTTCTTGATGCAAATGAAAAAAGAAAGAAAGAAAAAACATTAATCATTCATTAAAACTTTATCTAAAACAACTTTCCTTTTTCCACTGACATCATATAGGCCAAGCTTGCTATTGGATAATTCTTACCAATTGCACCAAATGGCGGTAAATAGTTATTTACTTTGCTTGACTTATCATGCTTTCACTTGACTTCACGTGACACATCAATATGTTACTTCCATTTTAGAAGAAAAAGAGAAAAATTAAGTATGAAGAATAAAAGAGAGTAATAGAAAGAGAGAGAGATCACAAAAACAGCTGAATAAACTATTTTCACTGTGGAAAACACTTTTCCAATATAAAAACAATCATGAATGTTGTTGGGACTACAAGTGAGAGACAAAAAAACATTAAAGTTGTTTGTCATCATCACCATCCCAGACCATTCTCTACCAACATCAGGTTCAGCAAGTGCTTCATGTCTAATCCAGCCAAAAGAGAAAGGGACAAAAAAAAAAAAAACCCTCCATCTTTTTTTATTCATAAATATTGCTGCCGATTCTGCAGAGCTTGCCAGAAGCGCAGCTCATCCAAAGTCATTTGCAGCAAAGTCCATTATCATCATCACTTCTGGTGATGAATTCCCCATGATGGTGGCACAGTTCGCTGCAGCCTGCACACATAATGACATTCTGCTCTCTCTGGCAGGGCTCCCGTGCAGATAGCTCACTCTAAACCATCTGAGTGACAGACAATGCACCACTGCAATACAGTGAAGAGCTTATCTGTAAAATGCAAAAGTAAGTTATTAACATTTCTCTGCTACCCGTGCATTACATTTATTTGAAGGAAAAGAAAAATATTCTAGTCACAGCTGTGGTTTGACAGTGATTTGTACCTAGAAAGGTGCTCAGATGGGCAATAGTAGCTTAAACCTGGCTTGCAACACCTTTCCCTTCCCATCTGGTTAATTTTCACCAGTGAAAGTGCCCAAATTGAAATAAAATGTAAAAATATTTTTGTATGTGTATAAAAAATATTTATATATGTTCTATAAATGTAAAAAAATATTCAAAGTGATATTAATATTATAAAAAATAATATATATATATATATATATATATATATATATATATATAGTGTGTTTAAAAATACATTTATATA
>JAUYWG010000038.1:10811868-10830213 GCA_034779775.1 Enteromius afrohamiltoni
ATATGCACAGTACACACAAATATACTATGTAAAGAAAAACTTTTATTTTGGATGCGATTAATCATTTGACAGCACTACTATATACTATTATTATACTATAAATATTACAGTATTGAACAAATAAATGCAGTAAGCCTAAGAGACTTACATTATTTCAATGGGATGTATTTATATTATCAATATACTATCTATACTGCATTAATCGTCCTAAAAAAAAAGCTGTTTATACCAGTCTTATAAAGGGTTTTCCCATGTAACTGATGTTTGTGCATGTCAGCATTAACAGATTTTAATAAATCACTGCTTTGACGTTACAATAGAAAATAGAATAAAAAATAAAAGGGTAGTGAGAGCAGCTAACCGCTGACCCATTAGCATCCATTTAAAAAGAAGTGTTGGTATGTGTGCTAGTTTGTGGTTATCCCACACTGTTTCAGATACACAAGGTCTCAGTCTTATAGTCAGCACCATTTATACAATAGTTCAGTTAACTAGTAAGAGACATACATTTTATGCACAATTTATGCACAAAAACATTTCTTGCATTTCTTTCTGTACAAGGCACAGTTCCCTCATCAAAAACATTTCCTCATATTTTATACTCTTTATATATATATATATATATACCATCGGATAGATCTAAATTGTATTTACCTGTAATACAGTTGTTCTGCATGAAAAAAGCTACATGTGGAGGGGTTTACCTGTGAACAAAGAATTATAGGCAAAAAAAATTCTGCAATTTCTTTTCTTTTCTGCCTTGTAAAACATTCCATTACTAATAACTCCAGATCTTTGTGCAAACCTATTTTACTGACTCATTCGTTCACAATCTGGCATAGCTAGTTCTGATGGAAGACAAACATAACATAATTGCTTATATACATAAGCTTGGTATACAGTCTCCATTGTCAGGCAAGGGTCTGGGTAATATTTTACTACAGTGGCATTTAAAGCGGGTAGTATAAAGTATAAAGTATAAAATTCTAGCTATGCCCCTGGTTGTTGAACAAGTAAATGATTCACTGCCTAACACTATTATCTTGTACCTGAATATATTGTTTTTTTAACATATCTATTGAAAAATGGTACAGTGGTCATTTGTTTGTCGCCATGCCACCTACTGGTTACCTACATGAAGAGTCACTGGAAATCCCCATTATTAATGTTCAGACTGAAAGTCTACCTGTAAATTCATAATAAAAACATACATTCAATTACACAATTTTTATGTTTTTAATGTTTTAATGGCCAAATGCTTCTCATTGCAATCGTTTAATATTACAATAATAGTGTAATATTGCAATATATATTTGCAAATTTTATTCCAATTATAGTCTAATACTGACCAAAGAATATGATCGTTCGAATGATTCCTTCCTCATTCTTGGAAAGGTCAAGTCTGCATGAAAAGAAGGTGTTTCTGAGAAACGAGTCAAGTACAGTATACAGATGCAGGACCATAGAAACAAAAACTAAAAATTCTCAGAAAGGAAAAACCCCTTAAAAAGCATAAAAATAAAGCAGCTGAAATTAACCAGACACAACATCATTAACCAGGCATTAGGAAGGTGAAAACAATATTAACACCATGCAAATCATTACAGCTGTGGTTATTCTAGGCTGCCTGCTTGTTGTAGAGGTGAAAGGTGAGTTTGATGAATCTTGTATATTGCAGAAATCCAAATATATTTTGTTTTTCATATTGTGCGTTTATATTGTGAAACCTTCTTTGCGTGGCAGGTTTTTGTAGATAATGGTAAAATGCACTGTTTTTCTCTTCCAGGCCAGGGTAGAGTTCCCAAGGGCAGGTGTTTTTGTGCTGGCAAAGGTTTGAACATGGTTTCTCCAAAACTGATCGAGAAGGTTGAAATCATACCATCAAGCCCCTCTTGTAAAACCCAGGAGATTCTGTAAGCTATACTGTTATTTAAATACAACCATTCTCTAAATATTGTACATCTCTGTTTAAACATGTCGACTGACATAAATAATCAAGCAGGTTATTTTGTTTTTGTGTTTTTGTGTAGTGTTACTCTGAAGAATAGTATGAAGCAGAAATGCTTGAACCCAGAATCTAAATTCACACAGAAATACATCATGAAGGCTGTTGAAAATAGGTTAGTATAAACCTTTAGTATTTTTAATATAACATTGTGTTTTTACATAATAAACAGGAGACTCTCTATCAGCTGTTTCTGATTATTTGTAGGAGCCTGCAGAAGAAATAGGAGAAGGATATAGACTGCAAATGAATCCATATGAGCAATTGCAAAAGTGAAGAACATATGATTTCAGCACCTTGTAATCAGTAACCAGCATTCTTCTGACAAATCATGAATCTTTCTTTAATGTTTGCTTAACGTAATTTTTTATTTTTTTTGATAAACACTGTTGTGCATTTCAAAATAGTAATGCAAAACATGCCTGATTACAGTGTGTCATATGTACAGTCTTGCAAATTCAGTCCTTTTTTTGCCTCTCTGTCCACCTGGTTCACCTATTTCTGCTGAAGTTGAGGAGAGTAATGCCCTCATAGTTATAGTAAATAATCAATAACGGCAAAGCAGTGACCTAGACATATATGGTATCATTTGGAGGCTTAGAAATCAGCTTTCTTTTAACCCAAATCACTTTTGCATTTATGATACATAAATAGTCTAATAAGGTCTGAATGATCACGTTGCATTGTGAACAAATACAATAATAACAATGAATTATTCCACCCATGAAGGTTGTCAGTGTAAAATGAGACCATCTTTACTCATTTAGCCCAAACTATGTAGATATGGGAAGTGTTTGAATTTGTATGCCTCAAAAATGGGAAAATACGACACTTTGCCTCCCTACAATTAAATATGAATAACTTTTTAAAAATAAATGATATTTATATTATTCCACCTGCTTTTAGAATTTAGGATATTCTCTGTAAAATTAGACCATTTTTATCAATTTACTAATTAGTAATATGTGATATGTCTTTCTCAGAAAGATCATGCAAACCGATTGCCTTGAAAAAACCAAGTAGAGTAAAAATAATAATTGTAATTTGTACTTACAAAGGTTTATTTAGTGTTGTAAACTTACATGCAAGTTCTGCTAACTCTTACATGCAAGTAACAGCTCCTGCAACTTGGGATTTCTTAGTTGCATTTACTTAAACATCTAAACGTCTAATTTACTCGCTAAAAGCATGCAAACCGATTGCCTTAAAAAAAGCAAGTAAACGTTACTCAAGTAAATTGAGTGATCTAAGTATCCATTACAAATGAACGATAATGTTCTTTATAACACACACATACAATTTGAAACCAGTTTAAGGTAGTAACAGCTCAAAGTTAAAGGTAATGATATTCAATACAATTTTAACTTGTATTACAGGCATTTTAAAACAAAGCAAAAACAAGGTGATTTGAGAAATGCTTGTAAACAGTGGAGATATTATTTAGTGTGGCACTGGGATGGACACACAAGTTTTCTATCACAGGTCAAATATCACACTGTAAATTTTCTTCACAGTATTGGGTAATCCAAATGTAGCACAGGACAGGCCGTAAGCAAATGGTTAAGGCAGATTCTTTGCAGTACTTTCCTGAACAACGATGGCAGAAGACACAGGGTGCCCAGACTGCATCAACATCAGACACCTGTATAGAACACAATAAACACAATATTAGTAGGGAAATGTGGATAATCAAATTTTAGTGACTTTTATTTTCACATAAATGAAGACATTTAGAAAAGAGAGAACAAAAAAATAAAATTTCTATCTTTCAACTGAATGTCTGTTCACCCAAAGAAACTGTTGGTTAGGCAAAAGACAAGCGAACAATCCTGAGCAGCGTAATCAGACCAATGCCTAACCAAGTAGAAATATAACTAAAACTGCTCCCTACCATTCATAGAATAGTTTGGCCCAACTAGTTATATAATCAACATGAATCTTAATCAAACATCTCAATGATATAACAGCAAAAACAAAGCTGATTTCCCCACATTTATGTATTTGTTTAAGATGTAACTAGGAGTACTTACAAAGGTTGGTTGTAGAAGTGCCTGAGGTAGTCATGAAGTAAATGGGTGTGCAGTTTTGTCAAATCTGGGTTCTAGAAGTAAAAAAAAGATACAAGTGAGGTTTAAAACAAAAAAAATACAGTACAGATATTTGTCAAAATTCCAAATAAGAAGAAATCATTGTTTATTTAAAAATATTTTATACAACTGAAGTAGAAACATACATTTTAGGGGTTGCAGGATGTGAAATGTTCTCTTAAATCTAGTAGTAAAATAGAGTATAACAGCTAAATAGAATGTTAACATTTATATACGTTTTTCTTTTTGTTTTTGTTACAACACTATTTTTTACAGTCCATCTACCACACACAACTTTTCACCTACATTGTTCAATTCCATTTTATTTTTTTTGGAAAGTTATTAATTGGATTTTTGTAAACTCTTATGAATTATAAGGTACTACCGGTATTTCATGTGTCACTATACTTATTACGTAAACAACCTATTAATACTACCCTATTCTTTTAGGCAAATCAAACCCACAGACCGATACCATGGAATCATTCATTTAAAGGCTCACCTTGCAAGATCTGTAAAATACAAAGGTGGGTACATTTTCTCAATATGACACACCATTTGCATATTGTTTGACTCTGTAGTTAATGTTTTATTGTGTTTGTTTCCCCAGGCTATTGCATGTACAAGTGTAACCTTGGTTGCAAGGCACAGGCTTTGTAAATCTTTTGTTTTTCTACATTTGCAAAGAATGCTGTCTATCCAGAGGTGAAAATATAAAATAAATATACTGTCCATCCAGAGGTGAGAACTAAAAATGCTGTCAATCCGGAGGTGAAAATATAAAACAAATATATGTCAATCCGGAGGTGAAAATAGGAAATAAAATTGCTGTCCATCCAGCGGTGAAACAGAAATGACGTAGGCTGTCTATCCACTGGTGTCCAGCCAGTGGTGTCTAGCCGGAGGTGAGTCTGCGGGGCTGCAGCTGGATGCTATTGCCACAGTCTGCAGCCAGACCCTTCTCCATATGTCTGCAGCCAGGTCCTCTTGAATGTTGCTTGCTCTCATGTGCTCCTCTGTTACTTCTTCTTCTGTTGTTTTGTTGCACATTATCAACACATTAGCGCACGGTTGCCCCCCACTGGTGAATTAATGGAATTATTTTTGTTGCGGCTACCTGAATATTCTTAGTAAAGCTTACTTATAGCAGCAAGTAAGTCATTTTACTTGCAAGCATTAGCTATAACTTAATAATTCCTAGTAATTATTACAACTAAGTAAAGGTAACTAAGTATATATAAGTAAGGTACACTATTGGATTTTACAGTGCAAAAATCACTAAAATGCAGCAGACCTCGAGGGGTTAAAGGGATAGTTCACCCAAAAATGAAAATTTGATATTTATTTGCTTACCCCCAGGGCATCCAAGATGTAGGTGACTTTGTTTGACAAATCCAAATTACACCCTGTGGCTCGTGACGATACATTGATGTCTAAAGACACGAAACGATCGGTTTTTGTGAGAAACTGAACAGTATTTATATAATTTTTTACAACGACCGTCGTATACACGCAACAGATAACTTCCGGCGGTTGCATATCCCACGCCAAAGCGCGTACACGCGCCTAATACTTAGCACGAGCCCGAGACGGTTTGGACATGGGTTATATTATATAAAAATTATATAAATACTGTTCTTTTTCTCACAAAAACCGATCGTTTCGTGTCTTAAGACATCAATGTATCGTCACGAGCCACAGGGTGTAATTTGGATTTGTCTGTGCATGATTTTTTTTACTTTGAAAGGTTTGGTGCCCATCCACTTCCATTAAATGACTACCAGACCGCCAAGGTTAAAGTTAAAAATCTTTGTTTGTGTTCAGCTGAGGAAACAAAGTCACCCACATCTTGGATGCCCTGGGGGTAAGCAAATAAACATCAAATTTTCATTTTTGGGTGAACTATCCCTTTAAGAAAGAAATAATTTACCTGTTGAGAGTGTGGCTGAGTACCAGATAAAGAACATTAACACAAAAAAACATTTCAGAATAAAAGGGGTTTTCAGGGTGCTAAGGTTTCTAAATAGAACTGTTACTAAGTGTAAAGGACTTAAGAGTGTGGAATGCAAAATAAGCAGCTATGAAGGCTAGTATAAAGCTACTATTCATTCTTTAGCATGCATATTGACTAGATAATAACACTAAATGTTAGGGGAATGCTTTGGTACATTATCACATTCCTCAATAACAAAACTGTTGAGGGCCATGCCTTTAATCTGATATGATGATTTATGAGACTGTCTCCAGATATGTAATTACATGGGACCAAAGACATGGCAATGGAGGGCCAGGTTATACTTTTTATTTGCCTTTATGTACTAAAGACTTGTGGAAAAATTGCATGATGTTCCCCATTTAAAAGTCACTTTGTGTAAGCATCTTCTAAATCCAAAATATAAGACTTAAGCTTAAGAAATAAATGTTTGTTCTTCATGTTTTTTCTTTTCTATGACAAATTAGCAGAGAAGGACTGTAATGATAAGCTCTGGGTGGAATGTCTCTGCCCAACACTGATTTACAACGATATAAAAATGCTTCATGATAAAAATTTGATAATGAAGCCAAGAAAACATTAGCAGTCGGCCTACTATAAGGTCAGATAAGGACATAACCAATTTCACATTTTTTATATGCAAGGTGGTTACTTCTGTTCTGAATTTTCTTGTTAAATAGTCTTTGAAAAACAACAGCGGGGGGGAAAAAAACATTACATTTACTAAATGTTACTTTTAAATAGGTGGTTGCAAACTATTTGTTTTAGCTAGTTTTTTTTTATTACAAAATTAGTTTATTTTAGCTAAAATAAATTGATTGCAACCACTTATCTTTTTTTTTAAAAGTCAATTCAATTATTATTATTACAATTATTTTTTTCAGTGAACCTTAATTTCAAAAATCAACCCCCTAGGGGAAAAAATCTGGAAGAGTTGACTCCGAACTGGCCTTTGACGTGAGCTTGTCTGAATTCTAGAAATGATATAGAAAACCCAAATCTAACCCTTACCCCCAGTTTCACAGACAAGGCTTAAGCTAGTCTCAGACTAAATTTCATGTTTGAGCTGTCTCAGATGAAAACATCTTGCTCTGACGTATCTTCAAACACGTCAGTATCATTGTTCTGTGTTAAGATGCACACCTGTGATATTTTCTTACAAGGCATTTTTGTAAAAGTTGTTTAAATATCTTAGTTAAACTAATGCCTAGTCCTGGCTTACGCTAAGCCCTGTTTGTGAAACCGAACCTTGAAGTACTAATAAAACCATTGTAAAAATTTGAGCAACTCTGGTGTTTAGGGTCATTTAAAATCTTTTGGCTCCCTCTACCGGAAAGTTGAAAATTAACACAAACGTAACGTATTGTAGTAACAGGCGTCATATCTCTGAAAGGGCGGTGACTAAGCGGTGCATGCAAGCAGAAATCGGGAGGAATATGGTGTACACAAGAATGCTTTGAGTGCCTTGTCTTTGTATATAACTGTTTACTACACACTGTTCCGTCGTCCTTCGAAAAAAAACAAGTAATCTCTCCAGTAATCGCTTTTTAAAGCCATCGGGCAGAAAAAATATGGGGAATTGCCACACGGTAGGACCAAACGAAGCCTTGGTGGTATCAGGTAACGTTAACAGATCAACTGCCTTCAATTTTTCCTCAAAACCTTTTCGAGTGTATTATATTCATCTGAAGTGTAGCTGACGTCAAACGTGCATGTAAATCCTCGTAAATGTGTATTAGTCCAGTGTAAACTGCAATTAACGCTTATCTTCTCAGTCATTTCAGTCGAGCAGTGTGTAGCCATTCATGCTTGCCTGTTGCATTGTAGTTTGTGTTGCCTGAAAGAAGACAATCCTTCACTCGGCTCGTGTTGTCGTGTCTCCCTCGTGCTCTTTTCTGATGGATTTTGTGCTCGCGCAATGAAATCTTTTTACTTTGGAAATCCTCTTGGTCTTGATTATCGACCGGGAATATAACGTTAGGTGTTTAGATTAAACAAACGAATCACTTACTGTGCTTTTTTTTACTATAAGCATTTTATTACTGTGATGCTTCCGCATCCATATTCAGTATATATATTATTTAAACCGCCTTTGTCTTAAGACTGACTTAACTATAACACGTTTTTTCGCTGCAGAAGTAAGTAAGTGTTCGCGTTTCATAGAAATGGTCTCAATCAAGACTAGGAGTGGCCAGTCCTGTTCCTCCAACCTTGATTAAACACTAATCATCATCTCCAGGAGCGCTTGAACATCACGGGCAGATGTGTTTGGAACAGGAACAGGATTGGGCTCCCTCGATCAAGATCTTTTTGCATACTCCTGTTTATAAAAATCAGGACTTCTCTGTGTAGATCAAAGCAATGCTTTCTTTTTGTGATTACGCAACTTCCTGCTATGTATTAAGAAGTCATAGCACACTAAAGTGTACACTGTTGTAAAATGTTATTATTCTTTTAAAAATTAAATGATCTGCTAGCTATTTTTTTCTCTAACTATACAGTTTCAGGTAGGGTAATTTCCTCAACATTGCGTTCACTTTGGTCATGTTTCATGAAATAAAGTCACATGACAGAAACTTTAGGTTGTCATTCACGTGATTGATCTGGCTGCAGTTGTGCAAGTGATTAAACAACAGCTGAGGATTGCACGCTAATAGCGTGTTGAAATGCAGGGAATTTGTTGGAATACTTTCCAGTACCTCCATTGCAACATGAAGAGAGACGGACTTTGACTTGAGTGGTCAGGGAACAAACTCCTATACATAGGAAATTCCTTGCATATCTCACATTGCTAATGGTTACTGGCCCCTACTGTTTATATCAGGAGTCCAGATTGATGCATAAACTCCAGGCAACATGAACAGATGTTTTATCATTGCCAACTAAACGTCGTAGATCCTATGTTATCTTCTTGACGTCCGGGTGAACTGTCAAGGTTGACCCAGGAATACCTTTATTTGCACATGAGGAGGAGTTTTTTTTTTTTTAAGTTATATTTATGGGCAGCCTTTATTGGGAGAGGACAGTAGAGCGCTGACAGGAAAGCAATGGGTGGAGAGGCGGTGGGGCAGGATCGTGGAGACCTCGAAGGTCTGTTTTACACTTGCCCATGTAATTGCTTGCCTCATATAGCATTAGTTTGTTAGCCAAATCGCAACAGGAGCAACAGATCGGATTTTACAAAATGAAAATTAAAGGCAAATTAGGATGTGCATGCTCATGTGGCCAAAAGACGTTTATGATTTAATTCACTATTGATTGAAGAGTGTTTAGTTTGCTTGTCTTGCAATGGCATATTTAGTTTAACGACCTATTCAGTGTAAATTATGGCCTAAGGATTCAGTATACCTTATAGTCAAACTAGTCCCTCCTTAGTAATTGAATTGTAATTGTGTTTATGTACAGTATCATTCAGTAAAATAAGTTATATTTCAGAAACTCATTTAATGAAAAAATACAGTAAATTTTGTAATATTGTAAAATGATTACAATTTAAAATGAGGTTTTTAAAAATTGTTTTATAAAGGTAGTTTATTCCTGTTATGGCAGAACTAAATTGTCCTGTGAAATCATTTTAATATGCTGTAATAATAATTATTATTATTATTATTAATGTTGGAAACAGTTGTGCTGCTTAATATTTTTGTGGAAATTGTTATAGTTTTAACCGTAACAATTATAAATGTCTTTACTGATACTTAACATTGCATCCTTGTTAAATAAAAGTATTAATTTCTTTAAAAATAAATCTGTATGTAGTAAGACCTTCACAGATACACAAGCTGTTTTGTTTGGAAAAACAAGTTGATTATTGACTTGAGCTCATTTCTGTAAACATTTAACCAGCATGGTGGTTTGGTTAGCCTGTCACTGTGCTTTGGGGCTTTCCACTGATTTTCATTACATGTGGTTATAATGAAGTTGTTGTTTAGTTTACAGTTTATAAACCAGTTTGGCGAGGCATGTACCAAAAGGTTTTCACCTAGGTGGTGAAAGTGGTGATGGACCAATAGCTTGTGAAATGGGCCGAAAGATTTAGATTATTACTGTGTTGAGTTTGATTGCAAACGTGTTTGTGTTTGAAAGGGCGATTAGTGTGGAATGTGTATTTGTACTGAATATGCAGTGTTTTTTTTCTCAGGTGGCTGCTGTGGCTCTGATGAGAAGAGCTATACAGTGGGCGGCTGGGCCTGGGCATGGTGGCTCATCACCGACATACAGAAGTAAGAATGTACATTCATCACATTCACTCCTGCTATTGTATTTACTGGCTCCCAACATAAACAGATCATTCTCCCACTGACTGAAGGACTTTATTCTCCATATATTTACATTTCCGTTTGCCTTAAGTGGGCGTTTTAGAGATGTGTCACAGCATGCTCGTATTTGTCTGGCTTAGACTATTTAAACTTGGGAATATTTAATATGTCTACTTTAGACAAAACTCCAGAGTGCACACACCTGTGCCTTTAGTTTTCCCAACATATTAAAGACATTGATTGTAACTAAAATAAAATACTAAAATAACTGTTTACTGGAAAGGAAATAAGATATCTGTAGAGCGCTTTTCCTTTCAGTGATATGGCGTTCAGCTTAGACAGCTTTCAGACGTTAAACGCAAACATTGTCTCATATATCAGTACTCAACCCCCCTGTTCACATGAGCTCACTTCATTAAGGGCCTGAGTATCCAGGGCCAGTGTTTGGAAAAATAAACAGAATTCACAATACTAGAGTGCTGAGGTTCAGCTTTAATGGTTACAAACGGAAGCTCGGCATCTGCTTATAAAAACATAGTTTATCCAAAAATCTGAAAATTGTTATATTGCTGTTTTTAAATGATATATGCAGCTGAATTGTGAACAATTTCAAATTTTCCTACAAATGATGTTTCTCTTAAAGTGAGCCTTAAAAAATATGATAATGTAAGGATAATCAGAGTGTAAAAAGCCTTTGTGTCATTCTGTGAGAGCGCTGTGGGAACACAATACGTGTAGCTGTTAGAATATTTGCCATAAGTCATTTGTATGAAATGAGAGAACTGTTTATCATTCTGAAGCATATGATTTATTTCCATTCCTTGTTTCCTCCTTTAATCATTACTGAGATAGTTATGCATGTGCAATCTATAATAACCAGCTTGCCTTTTCTCTGATGTTCTTCTCCTGTTCATTTCTTTAAGTGTTTGCTGAGCTAACCTGCCTTTAAGCACTGGACTCACCCGTGTGTGTCTGAGCATCTGATCCTTCTCTGGTATCTCACTGCTGGGGATCGTTAAGATTATTATGCCAAATCAGCTCTGTGGAATTGCAGATCAGTAGATTTCTATTACATTTTCATGTCTGCACAGCGGAAGGATTTAGTTCTTGAGAATAACATCCCTATTCACCACTATCATACATTAAAATTGCTAAGAGAATGCATAGGGAAATGCACTAAGAAAATATATGGGGAAATACTTTGTCAACCTAGAGAAACCGTTGGAAGGTTAATCGGAAAGTTCACCAACATTATATTTGGTTTACCAAAACTGCCCGCCTACCATCCTTTGACAGGAAGTTGGTAGTTTATCAGAGAGTCATGTTACAACACATGGATGTGTGGAAAAGGTCTATTGCAGAAATGCAGCTATTAGTTTTAAATGATACAGCTAAAATGAAAAGGGTGAATTTCAACTTTTAATAGGAAGATGAAAGAGCTGAACTTTTAGCAATGAAATGTCAAAAAGAACTGTAAATAGGGTTTGTGTTGTGAACAGTGGTTGCTACAGTTGTTCATGGCTTAGAAAGAAGGCAAAGCTGGGTGGGATGTCTCTTACCATCCCCCCTTCCTTGGTAAAGCATGTAGTAATCTAGTTTGCTGGCAGCTCTAAAAGCTGTATTGATCTAATTTAAAAAGATTGAGAGAGCTGTAGGGCTTGCTGCAGCACAAGGGCTGAAATTTAACATTTAGTTGAAGATGCATGTTTCCATTCAGAAATGCAGCTTCTTTTCAGTCCAATTAAAAAGCTACACTTTTTGAAAGGGGGGAAAAAAAATTAGTATACAGAAAAGGACCGTTTATGAGCAGTCCATACTCGCTGCTTCAAACAACTATATAGATCTACGTTGTAGATATAGGCTCAATACTAGACTATGCTCTCTTAAATAGCTTTGGGCTATATTGGGGTTGAGCTATATTGGAATAAGCATCCACTAGAAATAGTATGCCATCTGGGACCCTTTTTCCACCCAGTAAGTCAGATAGCTTGTACTGAACGGCAGGTCTCAGACGGTGTGATGCATTATAAACCTGCAGTGACAGCTTCAGTGATTATACTTTATTCATCTTTATTGTATTGTTTATGTAATGTATTATTAGACGTTCACCCTGATTATAGTCAGTGGAGGAGTTCATGCTAATTGGCAAAAGTCAGAGCCAGTTTTTTCATTTACCATTAATTTCCGTTGTATTTGCTGGGCTCTGCATGCCTTAAGCTTTGTAGTGTGTGAGATACGCAGTCGTTCAGTGGTCCTCAACCAGAATGATTAGATTTTGTTCCGTTTTTTTATTAAGCTAATTTAGACATTTTTTGTTCGTTAAATATAAGTTTGTGTTTTTTAAAAGTACCAAGTGGCCAGCGGAAGACAGAGAGCTCATCATAAAATATGACTATTAAAATTTAATAGTCATATTTAAGTTAAGTTAAGGCCTTCGCCTTCATTTTCTCTGATAAAGGTAAGAATAATGTCATTCAGAATTGTAAAGGGTCTACTTTTATTTGTGTGCACTGCCAGTAAACCTGATTTTATAAAATAAAGAATATAAGCGCGTTCTGCCTTCTCGTCTTGAACAGTAGCGCTTAACAAAACGAACCGAAACTCAGCAAAAAAAAAAACATTGTTAAATATATCTATAGAAAGCTTTAAATTACCATTTAACAAAATGTAAAAAAACAAAAACGAATGAATTAAATTAAATTAAATCGGTAAAAATGACTTCTCTTTAGGCGCGTCTATGAAGAGATGGAAAATCAGGAAATTCATCTTTGCGACACGGACTCAGAATGAGTAATAATTAAATGTCTCGCTCTCTCTGCGGCGGGACAATAAACGCAGCGGAGTCGCTTTTAGCTGCGGAGCGGTCTTGTGTTGTATTCACAGGCGCTGCATGGCAATATTTTAATCACTAATTTATGGATGTCTATAATATAAAAATAAGGAGAAGCCAAAAACAGGCCCGAGGCCCGGCCCGCATCATTCTTTTATTTAAATAGCCTACCCTTTATGGTGCCAGTAATTAGCCTACTGTGCTGATAATTTAGGAAGTATTTGTTGTTTGATAAATGTTGGGCTACTTTATTTGAAGTATTGCTCTAACAGACCTGTTATTGTTTTGTATTATAGTGCAGTGTTCGTTCTTAAATAATATAACCCCTGCCCGGGCCACATATAGCTTGTGCTGTTCTTTAATTTATTAAAGTTTATTAATTCTAAAAGTGTTGCGACTTGCCTGTATCCATATTACACAAAAATGCTACTTTGCACTCCCTTGCGTCCGCAGCAGTTGGATGAAAGGTTCTCGAATTAAAAATGCAACAGACACGCACGGAGAGATTTCTACCTTTATTAGAAATAAGAATATATTCAGTCCCAAAGCTTAGAATATTCGATGTTGATCACTACTGAATACTGTAGTAATAATAATAATACTGTTTATTAACTTATTATTAATAATTGTAATAATATGTTAATAATCTATTATATTTAATATAATAGGGACAATAAGGGACCTTTTAAGTTAAAATGGTTGAGAACCACTGGTTTAGAGTATGGTATAGTATGTTTTTCTTTGTAACCATTCACAAAGTCAGCAAGTGTTGTGAGGCCTAGTGTTTTAACAGCTGTTTGGATTTGGAGTGTGTTCCAGCATTAATTTAGTTACAGGTGTCATTTTGGTTTGAATTTGTAGCCTGCAAAAAGTTGTAATGCACATTCTGTTAAAATTATTCTCAAATCTATTTAAAAATTAAAAATGGATCATTCTTTAGACTTTTGTCCAAATCCACCTGTAGCATAAACATCTTATCAGAAATGGAGACTGCTTTGTCATGGGGTGATCTAATAGTGTGAAGTGCCAGCAGGAAGAGGCAAATGCAAAGCTTAGTGGTTAGACTAAATAAGTCATCCATTCAGAGTCAGTCATGAGATTTCAAAAAAATGACATATATGAAAGGTTTCTCCATATGCAGCAGACAGCGGATTCTCTCTGATGGTCTGGATTCAACTGCAATCAACACCAGCGCCCATCCTCCCTAACCTTGAACCCCGACCTCAGTCCTTCCCTTTCACATATGTTAACACACTGATGATATTGTGCTGTCCTGCCTCCCCTCCCTCCTCACCCTCTCTCCCCCTCCCCTCCACCCCCCCATCTCCCCCACGTAGACTCTCTCTGGAGATAATGACCATCCTCTGTCGCTGTGAGAATATCGAAACTTCGGAGGGTGTCCCCTTGGATGTGACAGGGGTCGCTCAGGTAATCACACTGATTGAAACAAGCCAAGCTAATGAGAAAGCGAGAACAATTTCAAGCGCTCAGGATGTCAAGGGTGGTGGCCTGGTTCCATTTCTTAAGTTACACACATACACATGCTCTCACGCTTTCTTCCACGCTCTTGTGTTGGTCTTCCTCTGCAGTGAAGGAGAGCCAGTCATCTCTCACTATCCTTGTCTGGAGTTTGGCTAGGCAGCGCTCATGGCTCATGTAACTAATGTCTCACGTCAGCCTGTTTTGACTGTTGGGTCTGTGATGGATGATGTACGAATCAGATGGGCTTTCCAGAATATAGTGGGCTGGGAAATAAAGGATCTGGGAATCTGAAACCAGAGAATGCCGTTACAGCCCACGGTCAAAACACTTGATTTGTGCCGACCAAGTGGTTGTGTCTTCGTTGTTTCACCCTACAGATTCATTTTGTGTTGTTTACCTTCACATCTTTCTTTAATCCCACCTTCTTTCCTGTTTTCACGCCGCTTGACATTCTTCCCGTAGATCATAGCCAACTTTTTTGGTTTGTTTCCCTTTTTTTGCGTTTTCCACAGGATAACCCTTGAGATTATGACCCTGCAACCCAAGTGTGAGGATGTAGAGACAGCGGAGGGGGTAGCTATTACTGTCACAGGTGTGGCACAGGTAAACCACCTTACCTCACCTAACCTCAGCTCCAATGCCACTTTCAGGTTTGCCAGACTGGTTTCAGAGCCTGCACCCCTTTATCATGCTTTTTTCTCCCATTTCCTTCCCTCTTTTTCTGCTCCCTGAATTTGCCCCCCTCCCCCAACCCCACCCTCAGGGATTAACAGTGCCAATCTTAGTATGTTTACTAGACTGAAGGTCACTGGTTTGTGCTTGACATGATGAACCGTTGTTCAGTCGGTCAAAAATTGTTGTGGGAACTTACTAAATGCTCATTTACTTGTAATTCGGGGGAATGATTTTTTTCTGTTAAAACAGCAAGTGGCTCTGTTCCAAAACCCAGTGAGATGTATTGTTGTGTGCTGTCTTCTAAAGACAGCATCCTGAACGTAAGTGACTTTAATCACTTGATGCAAGCCAGCATTTTGTATAGGCTGGGCGATATATATCGAACAATATATTAATGCACATCTCGGCAGTAAAGCCGTTCTTTGATTAGCAGTAAATGTCCATCAGCTATTTTCAAATGGAACGCCAGCTTACAAACAGAGCCGTAGATCAGTGAGAAGCTGCACCATTGCATCACTCACGAAACTCAACGGGCAGCTTCTCACTGATGTTACTGATGAGATGTGCATAATATATGCCAAAGTTACATTTTATGTAGTCACTGCCATTAAAGGGTTTTCTCATTACATTACAATGGTCAGGTGCTAAAAGTTGTGAAAGAAAGTTTATAGATTGTAATTACATGGATGGGAATGCGTTTTAAGTCTAAAATTCTAAATCTCATAATTACTGTAGTTAATGCTAGTCATATTTTGAGTGTATCTATAATGCCACACGCTAGGTTTTAGAACAGAACCAATGTGTTGCCACAATCTGTGACCTTCATGTCGTTTAGGTGTAGATGTTACAGATGTTTTTAATCATTTTCTTTCTAAGAGCTTTTAACAAACAGACAAAAGGAACCTGTATGAAATTATATGCTGATTAGTTTCCTTCTTTGATTTCTTTACCTTAACAGTTTTTTTAATTGCTCTTTGTTGTCAGTGTGCCAAAACTTGCAGTGTGTAACTGAACTCACATGATTACTCTAACGAAACCTTCTCTGCTGTTTTAAAAACTTCACAAGGTCATATTTTGTATTAGCAATATTGCAAGACCTTTAATTTCAGTTCTCAAAGTCTGGTTCTTTTGTTTAAGTGTTATTTTCTCTCTGTGAGTACTTAGTCTGGTGTGAACAATGAGAGCATTATAACCAAAGAGGCGGTTCAAAACCATTACAGGGCATTTATCTCATTTATCTGTGGTAGTCACATGTGACTGGATAAGTAACTTAGACATTCCACAATTCAAGTCTCCATAGAATTTTGATCTCAAGGTCTCTCCATAGAGAGACTGTGTGATTACATTTGTCCTTTGGATCAAAACAGTGAATGTTATTCGTTAAAAGCGGGTCTGTAGTACACTACTTTGCCCTGTAAGTTATACCTAGGAGTGTAATTTGGACATCAGTACATTTGCCAGCAATACAATGTGTGCTGACACTTCAAGATGTACTACATTATGATTAAAAATTTTTATGTAAATAGCAAATTCTGTAATTCAATTGGGATATAAACATCAAAAAGTACTAAATGCTAAAATAATGAAGAAAAAAATCAAGATGCACATCAGCTGATCACTGGCTAGTCCAATGAGATATGCACTGACAACAGTCAAGAAAGTCTTTAAGTCTTTTGTGCTCTCTAAAATGTGCACGTCTTATATCCCTATATTGCCTTTAAATGTATTTTATCATATTGTTAGTCACTCATTTGATTTGATTGATTAATCATGTCAATGTATCATTACACACCTAGTTACCCCCCATTTTAAAGCAGCTGTGGGGAGTCTGCCATGCAGCTGTTGAACTAATGGACTCGCTTATCTGTTGGCCACCCAGTCCTCTGCAATATCCTCCTCTTTGAGTCTGTTTTCTATTATAAATCAATCCTTATACATGTTCACCAACAAACAAATGTACAGATTTTACTGTGGGTTTGGATTGTTGTTTTTTTCTCTTAGTTAGGTATCTGGAAAACCTCAAAAAGAGAGAGCTTTTCTTCTTTTTTTTAAGTCCTAGAACACATTTTCAGTCATGCCCTACTTTCATTTTTACTTTGTTGCTTGAGTGCACGATACCTGTGGTTTACCATGAGCACAACATGTGAATTGTTCTTTTTGTTTTAGTTTGCAGGAAAATGTTGTCACCAATGTACGCGGCCTTCATTTGAGTGCTTGTTAAAGCATGGCTCCCCATGTTGGCTGTAAATGCTGCAACATTGCATTGTTATTGACATTTTTCATTAGCATGCCTGTCCTGAATGAATGCTGATTCTGAAATAACTCCATTAATAATTAAACACTTGAATATTGATCTTTTACATTGGCCTGGTAATACTGTTCATTCCAAAGTATTCAGCAGGAAAATTTGTCTGTTCGGACCAATTTCAGAAAAGCGGAAATGCCCTGGTTTTGTGTAACAACAGCTACTTTGGGCATGTAACCAAAAGTACAAATGTTATTGGTTGGCTAGATGTCTTTGAACATTTTCATGCATCTTTTTGATTGCACGACAAAGGATTATTGCACCAAATAGTACTAATCGATACTAACAAGTATTAATTGTGTTAATTCTGCATTCTTACAAATACTGAAATATAATCAGAGAATTTATATCTGAAAATATGGTTGCAGACCTAGAACATTTATCTAAAGCATCAGCCACACTAGACCAACCATCACCAGATGCCATTCACAGCGCTTTACTGCTGCAATATGGAGTCATTTGAGATTCATTTACTGCTAATGTTTTCCCCCACCCATATTTGTGACATTGCTGCTGTGTATTGAGTTGCTTGTAATATACCACATCTTTAACTGTTTGATGACTGCTCGACTATGGGGAGGATGCACAAACACCCTCTTGCAAGAGTTTACCTTTAAACTGCACTTAAATCAGCTTTGGTCATGATCACATACTGCTAAAAATAACCAGGCCACAAGCAGATTTTTTTTCAGCATCAAACAAAAAAAAA
>JAUYWG010000038.1:10839785-10876300 GCA_034779775.1 Enteromius afrohamiltoni
GAACTTAAATGATTTTAGCAAATGGCTGCAATATAACAAAGAGTGAAAAATTTAAGGGGGTCTGAATACTTTCCGTAGACACTGTATGTGGAAAATAAAATGTAGGGCACATCAAGGTGACCCTCATGGTTGAGGTTAAAGTCTCCTTTTGCTGCCCTCTGCTGGGCAACAGGTCATAGCACCAGAAACAAGAAGCAAGTGACACTAACGTAGAGCTACAATGAATATTATTGTTATTATTGTTTTAAGGAAATCATACCATGCTGCTTTGGGGTCAAACGCTGTTTGGCCTGTCCAGTGGAATCCTGGGTCTCTTGGCTGTCTTTGTCTCTAAACCTAAGGAGAAATTCTAAAGGTTATATTGTCTGAAAATTGGATGATCATTTTAAATTGTACTAAATACAGTTTTATTTGCCATTAGGAATTATGAAAATGTTCCTTTACCTACTGTACATGGCTGAAAATAATATAAAATAAAGCAATAAATCAAATCAGCTCTGTTGTCATATTCTGTGAAAGAGACATTTGTAAGGAAAATGATCTGAATTAAAGAAAGTAATGATGGAAACAGCTCTCCACTGCTTCTTTTTGTGGTGACCTGACCTAATAATTCTCCTTAACTGAAACCGAACTAATTAATTATTTCTAATGAAGCGTCTCTAACCTTTTTCTGTTCAGCCCATTGGCACGAAAGCCTTTAGCAAAGGGATTGTTGTCAATCTTGAGTTTTGTGATCTGTGTTGAGGAAAAAAATCAGCAAAAAACACAGACATGCCAGGCAATAAGCAAAAATCATATAAAAAATATTAATAAACCATAATAAATCATGAGAGAAATATCAGACATGCTGACGTCTTCAAATGTCAACTTACTTGTTTTGCTGATATTTTGTGATGAATACTACTATAGTAGGTACTAGATTCTACTGCCATAGACGTTTAATTGGCCTTTTTATGCTCATGAATTTGACCCACTAGATGGCAGTGCAACTCTAATTAAAAGTATCAGCTTTGAAAGTCCTATATTTCCATACAGTTATTAAACTCATGTGAAATGTCCGTCCTCACCTCTTGGTTCTGGTAGGCTGTGACAGCTGTAAAAGCAGCTTCAGGGAAGGTAAAGCGCAGGTAACCACCAGGGTTGTGAGGGTTACAGGGGTCAGGAGATTGGACTATGTGAAGACGGGGCTGGTATTTGTGCATAGAGTGGAGAACCACCTAACGAACATTGAGAGAAATGGAATTATCAATGGTAAAATAAAAAAATAAGAGTGATCCCAAAACAGAAAGCATCTTGCAACCAATTCACTCTGCCTATTCCTAAAATCTTACCAGGCCATTAGAGTTGAGGGTGTTATTGGTCAGTTTGAGCTTGTGAAAGGAGATTGGATACTGCATCCATTTCTCTCCAGGTGCGGGAGAGTCTGGATGGATGAAGAAGCGATTGGGCAGGTGTGGATCAGTCGAACCATTCACTTCCCAGCGATCCTTATTCCACTGTAACAGTGTAAGAGCGTAGTCAGAAAGACTACTACAACAACTTGTCACTACTCATTTAAGCAGTTTTATTATAAGGTTTTTAGTTGTTTTGTTTTTAAGGTCCAAAAATATTCACACTCTGTTTACAGCATTATAACATCCCTATACATATCTAGAGCTGAAAATATGACAAGTATCAGCTGAAACACTGACATTAAAGGGACAGTTCACCCAAAAAACTGCTTATTAAAAAGCAAATGCAGAGAGAGAATGAGGAGGAGCTTAGAACTGCTTAAAAACTGCTTTAAGTTGTTTCAACCCTGCATGAGCATATTTCTTTTCTTGAATACAAAATGTACTTTTAAAAAAAGATAGTCCCCATTGACATTATTTTTTCCATACTTTGGAAGTCAAACGGGACCAACAACTGTTTGGTTACACATATTCTTTAAAACATCCTCTTTCAAAAAAAAGGGAGAAAAATAAAAAACGTATACAGGTTTGAAATAAAAGTGAGTAAATTATGACAGAAGTTTTACTTTTGGATGAACTATCCCTTTAAGGAATAAAACGGGGAGAGTATCATATTATAATATGCAGAAGAAAACTAGTTAAATAGTAAACTACTGTTGTAGTATACTGTTCAAAACAGGTTTCTTCTTAAAAGAAGTCTCCTATTAAAAGGATATATTATTTGCATTATTTAAAAAATGTTATAAAAAAATAGTATAAACTGTAATATTGTAAAATATTATTATGATTTAAAAGAAATACTCATAAATATATGAATAAATATCATTACTCCAGTAATGCGAAAAGCATTAGCATATAATAGCTTATAAAAGCAAAAGCATATAAATCTTTTGTAACGTTTTTGCTGTCATTATTGATCAATTGAATAAAAATATATTTATTTTTATTATTATTATTGTACAGAACCCCAAATTTTAATGTACGTGTGTGTTTGTGAGGGAAGTTGGAGGGGGGGTGAAGTGAGTATGTGTGTATGTGCCATAAGGGAGGGGTGGAGGAGGGGAGGTACCTTGTACTTATGGTTATCAAACGGCACCATGTCCATTATCACCACATACTTGACTTTTGGATTCAGTCCTGTCACTGTTACTTTGCAGCTGGGAAACATCCGTCTGAAATAAACATCATAACAATTAGTCATCACATTTTAGACAATGCCTTCCATAGCGTGCATTCTGATTTATAAAGGTTCAAGATTACGATCTAGTATAGTACACTGAATGAACTTAAAAGATTAATTGCACTAATAAGGATAAACTCCAACACAATTCAATTATATGTTATTAAAACCCTATGGATGCATACCTTCCAGATTTTGTAATTAGCATCTCTGTGCCAATACTGCTAAATTTGTCCCAGAGTTCTCTGTCTTGCAGGGATACATGAACTGGTAGTGAAGTCAGTTCAGCCTCAGGACTGTTCATCCTGCTGTTGAGCCCATGCTGAGGTCGGAAAATGGGTTCCTTACATTCTAACCAATAACAGAATCATTTTAGAGTGTTATTTACCACACTCTCATATATTAATTTCATATATACAACACTGGCTCTCAAGAATGGCACTCTCAGTATGAGAGTTCTGCTTCTTTGGAGAGCTCTCAGTAATCAATAAATGTAAAAAAAATTATAATAATAACCATGAAATTGAATTTGAAACACAAACAACATGAGAGATTTAAACCAACAACAACAGTCCTACCTTGTGGATAATATCCATAGTTATTAGCCAAATAATTCATCTGGTAAGGTAAGTCCAGCACAGGCCGTTCCTCCGGGAGATACATGACCATGAGACTGGAGAAGCGAACTAAAGTGAGGTTTGTAGCAAGCCAATGACTATAGGACTATCCAAAGGATGCTACCTTTCCATAACTTCAAAGAGGACAGAGGTGTGTATGTGCACCTCTGTCAAAACATCAGATTCGTCTTTGATCTGCCTCTTTGTCTCTCCCAGTTCCCAGTTTGTGCTCCAGCTTGCCCACAAAGGTGTGTAGAAACAACAAGCTCTGGATCTGGGGGAAAGGGGGTGCTTCTGACTTTAGAGGCCAAGGGTCCCCTAACACTTCCTCCAAACCCATACAGACACACACACACACACACATATAGGTGTTAATCACCCCAGCAGTTTGTCCCCTCATTACTGCAGGAAGGATTTGCCACTATTTATTGGCTATTGGCCAAACTGTCAAAGTTCAGAAGACAATTTCTAATCTTGAATATTACAAATGTGCATTAAATCTGGTTTCAGGCCATTTGTTAAGGGCTCTGAGGTAGGCCTAGACAGAACAATCATGGACAACAGTATACGTGTTGTTTTATACTGAGGTTAAAGACTGTTAACCATCTTAACAAACACCTCTGAGTTTTTCAAGCAATTTCTTTAGCAAAAAAGGTTCACAGATGAATGACACAAAAGTAGTTTTCTGTTGACCAATGCAGCAAATCCATGTAATCAGCTATAACCCCAGCACAAGGAAATCTGTTGGCAAAATGTAAATAACTATTAAAATGACACTTATCGGTCTAATCTAACTGATTAATGTTCAACAACAAAGAAGCCAACATCATATTCATTAGTAATGTTCAAAATTATTTCATACAGGAGTTATTTTCCTATAGGAAAGAATCAGCATATCAGACATTGGGTCCAACAATTACTGTTTGAGTGTAAACTAATTTGGAAAATAAACAAGTAAATAAAGTTAAATGGTGTAAATGTTTCATTGACCCACAAGCAGTTTTGTTACAGTTACATTTCGATTACTGTATGATCTCAAAAGTAAACAGAAGTGCTAAAGTCTTGATTTTGTGGTTGCGCTTTATAATGAAATGATTATAACCTTAATTCAAGTGAAGAAGGATTTTGAAAGTCAGAACAATCAGTGAGTATTACTGTAAGGTTAACCCTGCCTGCTTATTTTAAAATGATAAACAGCTGAATACATTCACTAGAAATTTAAAAAGGCAAAAAAAGTAAACAAATACAAGAAAATAAAAATGAATAGAACTTATATAAATATAAACAGCATTTTCTGTTTATATTTTACTTGATGTGCAATGCAAGGATCATAAGTTAACAATAAAACTGTACATATTTTATATACCAGAAGTAAGTCTCAGTTGTATGTATTATCTCTGCTCAGTCTCTCTGTAAACCAAGGAGCCTATATGGTCCTGATCTATAGCATCTGCCCTGAACTGTCTTCATCATTTAGTGCTTTTCATTTAAGGGCATTTACAGTAAACTACTTGAAAAGTAAGTCATAGCTGACCAACTTGTTAAGTGCTTTGCTAAAGGAAAACACGCTGATATAGCAGGATTGTTCTCCAAGAATTGACTCTGCACACTTTATGCCAGCACTCAAAAACCATTAAGTTTAAATGATCCCAAATCAGTTAGATCAGGTGACTGCTAGTGTTTCATAAGAGCTCTGAAGGGCAGTTTCCAGTTCCCTTCATGTCTGTGGTCTTTTTTCTGCGAAATGTCCATTTATTTGGGTGGCAGATAAGGTGTTGGAGGCTTGCTACATGCTGATAGGCCACAATCTTGTTTTAATCTGCTAACATGGCCTTAGCAGTCACAAACACCCCCCAACCCCACCCTAACCGGGAGTCTGTCTCCAGAGTAACCGCGGGGGGCTACTCCCATGTTAGCCATAGACCTTTAACATCCAGATGCTGAGGACAACTACACATGTAGAATCAAGTTAATTTGTCACAGCTCACACATGGGTATGAGAACAGACACCCAGAGGTGATTTCATCAGTAGTCAAACTACTCACAATAATCCCTGAATTTGGCGTCTGTGCATGCAATGGCATTTTAATGTCATGAAATCTATTTTAGTTATTTAAATCTTGTGTAGAAATTGAATAAAACCTTGCCCTTTAGGAATACGTCCCTCATAGATACTCAATATGCACTTTTTTCCTGTGGAATTATGCAGGTTTTATTATGTGTAATTATTGTAATATGCACTTTTGGCTATAGATAAAAGCTTAAGAAACTAATATGATATGCATAAAACATGTTTTTGGATCCTTCCACCAACTTTTTTTTGGTAAAATTTCAAGTTTAATTCAAGGGTGGGAGATTACTTTGGGTGTGGGCTCACACAGTCGCGTGAGAGCGAGACCTGATGCTAAGTAACTGTTTGGGGTCTGATATAGGGAACGATTCTGATTGGTCAGCAGACTGAAGGGCAGAGACACGATAAGGATGGAACAGCCTTTGTGTCATCATATGCAAATGAGCAGCGAGCATTAAAACTCACAGGCAAGAGAGCAACGTTTACGATCGGCATGGAGACGACAGACTTGTGAAAACAAAAGTGAGAAGATGGCTAAAGGTGACAGATGAAGGCAATTAGATTGTTTTTCAACACTTCCTGCAGGAGTACTGAGGACACAGATCTAAAGGTGAGTGTGTTGGCCGGTGACTATGAACTACAGGATGGCAGCTGCTCTTCCTGGCAGCTGATCTTCCACAGGTGTGATCATCTGAAGAGTTGGGAAAACCTTTTGGAGACACAAATCAGTCTAACAATTTAGACCAAGCTGAACTGATAATGGTGCAACAGATCTGGAAAAATATACTGGAAATACAAGTCAAATATTATTTTTCCAAATAGCTTTTAGATCATAGAAAATGTTAAAAGTAGTAGATGCAAATGAGTGGATTTCCAAAGTGAAGGTGTTTCAGAAGTCTTGCCCTCTAGACAGGATATCATCGTATACTGTAAGTTCATTAATGAGACACTACAGTATAGATGATGTACTATCCAGGGGTTCAATACACCTCCAGCTGTTTCCTGTGGACCGGCAAACATTGAGACAGAGAGTGGCGGTGAAACCGTTACCATTACTGAGTTTAGTAATGGTAAGGGTTCTGCTGCCTTCTCTCAAAATTCTTCTGGATACGATGGAATTTCAGAGCAACGGATAATGCAGTCAAAATCAGATGAGGGAACAATTGGACAAAGTTAGTAAGCAGTGTTAAGCAGATTTGAAATTCAAACATTATAGCCTATGTGTTGTGAGAGACTGCCGTTGTGTGTAATTTAAATAAATATCACAGAATTGAAATATTGCTGGTTTTGTTTCATTATTTGTGCTTATAATTTTACAGAGAAAAGGCAGAATGTGCAGTCGGTAAAATGCTTACTTGTGCTTCTAGGAGCCAAAGACATGATTAAGATGAATCTTTGCTTTAACTTTAATGAAATTACAATTAACTGATGAAGCCAATGGAATACAAGTAATGGCCAGTATTAGGATATAGAGAAAGAAGCAGGAACATTTTAATCGCTTTAGGCCAGCTAGATGTAAGCATATAATTCTTCATGCGGTTCTACTGCAAAAAGGCAAATAAGTGCATACTTTCACCATTTTGAAAGTCACTTTAGCAGCAGGGAAACTAACCTTTTCGAATGGAAAGTGCATCTAACCCTCTAGGGTCTAGGCAGTGCAGCTTTAAATGTTTTTTTTCCCACATATTTTGTGAAAGAAAAAAGACAGTTTACATTATTTACATTGACATGTGGCCAGGTATGGTTTCCCATACTAGGAATTTGTGCTCTGCGTTCAAGCCATCCAAGCGCACCCACACAGCAGTGAGAAGTGAGCAACCACACACACACTGTGAACACACACCCGGAGCAGTGGGCAGCCATTGCTGCGGCACCCAGGGAACAGTGCCTTGCTCAAGGGTCTCACCTCAGTCGTGGTATTGAAGATGGAGAGAATGCTGGTTATTCACTCAAACCCGTGATCTTTTGGTTACAAGTCCAACTCCCTATTCATCAGGGATGCGCTACTATTATTTAAAAAGTAACAGTACATTTATTGTGTGACACTTAATACTGGAGTAATGACTGCTGAAAAGTCAACATTGTCATCACAGGAATAAATTCAATTTATGAAATGATAATAATAATAACAAATAGAATACTTTAATATTTTACTGATCAGTGTATTTTTTGTTTCAGATTACTGACTCCTTCACTGAAAAAAAATATTAATTGAATTTACTAAATTATTTTAAGTAAAGTGGTTGCAGTCAATTTATTAAAAATACATAGTTGACTAACCTTCTATATTTTTATAAATGAGGCTAAAGTATAGTTTGCAACCACTTACAATTATACTGTCATTTTTTTTCAGTTTTAGTAAGCATTACTGACTTCTTTCCTTCAAAAACATTACAATTTTATTGACCCCAAACATTTTAATGGTTGTGTATTACATTAAAACAAAAAATAAAATTTTCCACAATTAAAGGTCTGCAGCAAATAGTGAGTTGATTTTTTTCAACTCCAAATATGCAGTTCTGCTGGCTGTAGATAAACATAACTTTTTCACGACACCGTAAGAACTGACTTTTCCTTTTTTATTAAAAACATATACCAATGACAAAAATTGATGCAATAATTTACTCAACTGATGAAAATTAATTATTGATAATATTTATTACAAGCAATATTACAGACTTGGCGACAAATAATTGAAAGCGGTTCATAACTCAAAAAGCTGCAGTTAGTAACGAATACAGTCACAGTTGAGGAGGCATGGCTCCACCCTGGCACCCCGCCACCACCCCAACTGTGCAGACCACTCCGACTCCGATAGGAAAAACTCTCTTCTTACAGAGAGCAGGGCATACAGTTGAGTGATTTCAGGTCAGTGTAATGTTATTACGCAAGACATTCAGTTAAACAGCAAGACTGCACCACAGATAACAGCCTGACCACACTGAAGACAATGAATAATAAAAAACAAAGTAAGCCCTTCCTACTAGTGTAAGAGTGAAAGTGAACCTTACCCTCAGAACAAACAAGTATATCTATAGATGAATGCAGAACTATTCGATTTTTGGCATTTATTATTATAATGTAGACATTTTCATAACTCAAAAGCAGCAAGATATGCAAGCAGTCTCATTGAAATGATACAGAAAACCCAAGTAATGTACCTTTGATGTACTTACATTTCATTTTACAGGAAAGAGGGGGTTCTGTCGAGATCAACCTGGCAGTATAAGCCATAATGCAACAATTTTGAGTTCATGTCCACTTCTTCACTCTGACGCAACTCTTTTCAGGTTTCCATTTGATCTTAATCATTCAAACAGTTTAACTCACTTCTTTAACTTTGCAGAGATTTTTAAACGCACTTCACGCAAGAAAATTCTTATTAGGTCACTTTCGGCTTCCTTGGTTATTTGGGAAATCAAATGACCTCCAGGACCAATAACCATTTTCTGCAAGAAAAAACAAAGGTTTCAATTCATAGTGAAGTATAATACTGATACTGTATCTTCAGGCAGTGAGAAAGCTGTCTTTTGTTTTAAAAACAATTCCACATGTCTACATTAAAACTAAAGTCACCTGATGATAAAAAAAAACTAAAGCAGCTTAGAAGACTAGCCTCTCTAAATAAATGTGGCAAACTTACCATATGACTATCTTTCTGTACATATAGTTTGATGGATATCTCGAGAACTCCATCCTCAGACTCCTTCCAGATTTCAATTTGCTGCAAAAAGACAAAAATAGTAATGAAAACCAATAACTTCTCAGAAAACATAAAGAATACAAAAAGGTCACAATACATAAAACACAACACACAGAAGAAGGGCGGATGCATGACTAAGTTTTGTGAAGAAATTCCCAATTTACAGCTTAGATGCTCAAAGAACATTTCTTGTTATCATTAATATTTAAAACAGTTGTGCTGCTTAATATTTGTGAGCACTGTAAACCATATTTCAATTAATTAAATTGCTTCATTTGTAACAATGTGAATGACTTTACTGTCACTTCTGATCCATTCAATGCATGCTTAGTTAATAATTGAATTTCTTTAAAAATAAAATTCTACTGGCCCCTAGTAGCATATTTCGACACCTTTTAGTGTGCGCAAATCATGACCCACCGGTGTCATACTGTACGGCACCTCCTTCTGGAGATGCTGTAGAAGTTTCTCTCTGATAGTGTTGATGCACATCTCCTCAGGCCCCTGATCAGTCAGTACTTTACTGTGGTACTGCCACTGGCCAGGCTTTGCACCCTGAAACAGGTACGTCTATAGCATGTGTGAAAACACAGACAAATTAAGGATGACTAGCACAATGCAAATGTCTCTTTCTTAAACTCTTCAACGCAGTCTCTAACCTTTAATGTTTCCACATCTTCTCTGTCAATAGAACTTAACATTAACACATCCTTAAAAAGTGGCCAACCGCTGCGGCTCTTCCGGGCCTTCAGCTCTTCGAGGCTCAGCCTGTCTTTGTCCTCACTCTGCTGAGATTCCCCTTCCTTCAGGCTCTCAGACTGCGATGTTTCATCATGTCTGCTCTGGGGTTTGGTTGCTAATTTCTCACGTGGCTTCTCTGCACCATGGATCCTCATCTTCTTTCCATTCACAACCCCTTCAGTCAGTTGTGTGGTCAGGTCTAGCAAAAGTGTTTTGTTCTTCAGTAGATCTACCTGTGTGTTAAGAAATTAAGGCTTTAGCTCTTTTAAGTTTACTAGCTATCAATCATTTACTGAGTTTAACAGTGATATTCATTTTAATGTTAAAAATAGCAACAAAATAGCCCCCTCTCTTTGTAAGATGATGGGATATGTAGAGAAAAAGACAAATAATCCACAACGACACAGCTAATACCTTATTGAGGACAAGGATGGCGGGGACATCTGGATTCAGGGCCAGACACTTCCGCACTTCACAATCCAGCTTATTGCGGGTCCATTTATCAGACACGTCCACTAGCACCACCACTGCAAAAATATAGTCATGACACAGTGGTTCTCATCCTTTTTGACTCCAAGACTCTCATTTGTCCAAGACTTTACTCAAAGGCACTTCTAACTAAGTTGATATACACCTCTCATACATTTTCATGGTTAGTTGGAATTATATACACACACACACTAAGCCAATGGAGATTCTGTGTCCCAATTTTCAAACAGAATAGCAAATAAACAAGAGAAGAAAAACTAAAACAAAGATGTTTTTTTTACCTAGATCAGCTTCCTTTATGGACTCAAAAGGATCCACCACCAGTGATTCCTCCAGGTTATGTCTGTTAAACAAATATAACAAAATCAAGCTTAGTTTGAGTATGAGACATCACAATCGTGGCATAAGTAAAACCAGTGTCTTTGTTTGTGGTTGGTTTAGATGCTCAAACAATCAGAGCAGGGTTGCCTCAGAGCCACAGTGTTTACACTTTTTTGGGAAATCAACAGTTGCCACCTAATGTTGTAAAAAACTGCTGTATTTCAAAGTCACCTTTTAGCCTTTACTTTTGTGGTGAGACCAGGGGTATCCAACAGTATCTGACAGGAAAAAATAATAGGCAAGAAAATGCCATTTAATCATAGGATATTACATAAAAAGACTAGAACATTATACAAGTGGTAGATGAGGTACTTACAATTTGTGTTTCATCCTCTGTCAGGACACCAACAGCACGTGATCTTGTTGTGTGCACTTTCTCCGAAACAGCAAACAACTAAATACAAATTGTGGAATGATTGAAGTTCTCCTAGGGATCGTTCATACATCGTGCTGCACGAATAATCATATCGCAATAGTGATGTCAGGCTACGTGATTACATTATGATGCGATTATATTAAATAAACAAATGCATTTGTGGACGTAACAAGACATTCTTGCGTTCACATCAGACGTGAGAAGCATTGAGCGTGAGTGATTTACATGTTAAGTCAATGCAAAGACGCAATTAGACATCCTTCAGCGAGAAACACTGCATGCATAATCAGCGCGCCCACTTAATTCACATATAGTTATATTATATAGTATAGTTAGATTATAGTTGTTGCTAGATTGCACTGTATACTGTATCTCAGTTGAGAAATACAGATTTAAGCATTATTAGTAATCTGTGTGTGCATTTTCCTTAATAACAAACAAGTTGAGTCCAACCACTTACATATCGTATCGCAATCGCAAATCGCAATTTTGATCTTAAAAATCGCAATGTGACATTTTTCCCAAATCGTGCAGCCCTAGTTCATACAAAAAAAATGTATTCGGTCTTTACTCATCCTAACTATGCATCAATGCAATGGAAACATGATGGGAAAGCACTGTAACTGTACACACAGCTTGTTATTTACAAGCTGAGTAAATAGCAGAAATAATTCTGAGTGAGTAAAAACATACTTCAACTTCATTTCTATCCAATACATTAGTATAATAATATTACCTTTCGACCAAGCAGCTGATTGGTCAATGTTGATTTCCCTGCATTAGGTGCACCCACTATTGCCACTTTAAGAGATTTGGCATTTTCAGGTTGATCCGGATTCTTTAGCAATAAGGAAAATTGGTGACCTGAGAACAGAAAACATTCATTAACACAGAGACACAACTGGTTAAACGAACAGGCTATAACATCATAAATATCCAAGAGATAATAACAAAAGAACTGTTTTCGACATGTTATCTGTAATCCAGCAGGTTTGAAGGCTCGAGAGGGCTGGTGATGATATTATTACCGCTGTCTGATGGGACAGCGACAGGCTGATGATGACACAGGCCCTCGTCGGACACAACCGCTCTCCCCTTCTGCAGTCTGTCTAAAAAAGTACTCGAAGACACCGAACTCGCCGGAGTACAGTGAAGGAGACTTTTCCTTACTGTCTGTGGACCCAAAACCGAGCAACCTGTGAACAAGAGAGGGCAAACGACAGGTAAAATGTATTTATATTTTTTTATATAGTTTTATTTCTGATGGCGAGCAAGACTGTTAGAAAGTTGCCATCTAGCATAACGTAACGAGCTACAAGAAGGATGAACAGATATATAAACAGGTGTATAATCTATAAATCACCTGGTAGATGTAGATACTGTGGGGCGGCTGTCAGTTCGCGGATCGTTGAAAAGCGCAGAGATCTGCGTAAAAGCGTCTTGCAAACCCGCAAAGTCATTGCTGAAAAAAAGCGTTTTCACTACACAAGGGGACAATTTCAACACGTTTTAGTTGTCTTAACCCTCGTGCAAGGTTATTCTCCTCTCCATGTCTGTTTACACATGTGCCCAGGGCGCAGACATGTTGCTAAAGCGCGTGAACTGAAGAGGCGAACCAATACATTACACACTACTGCCATCTGCTGCTCAGGCGCCGATAAGCGTTTGGTATTAATTATTATTTATACTTAATATTCATATATTCACATTATCAAAATATATAGACAGCTTTCGCGTTTGACAGTAAAAACCAAGAACCTTTGTTATCATTTCCGCTAGTACAAGAGGAAATATTATAGTGTGATATTCTGAAGTTTACGGGTCTAGCATGAAACAGACAGGCCTTCTGAATCAAATTAGCTTATTGTTGTTTGGTTTGAAGAAAGGATATCAGGTGGCTCACAGTCTGTCAGCATATCGGCTTAGTGAAAACTTACAAAACATAACATTCAGCAAGCAAAGAAAATGAGGACTTTAACTGAAGCAGAGCTACGTTTGCGTTAGAAAAATCCATGAATAGTTAAGTTCAGGAATAGACAAAGATATATCAGATACAATAACATGTGCCAACAAAATCACCATTCATTTAAACAAGATCTCACATCAATTGGATTTAGTCTTCCTTTAGTTTACCCTGCAGACCAGGGGAAATGGCAAATCCTTCCCATAATGCCCTCATTTGAGAATAGGGGCCATTTATGCATATGATCAGAATTGATCAAGATAATTGCTAATCTGATGTTGAAACATCTTTTGTATTTCAAAGCACTAATTAGTTATTCTATAATTAAAGATAAATGTCTTTCTTTCTTTCTTTCTTTTGGCACACGGATACTGTATTTCTCTGTGTTTATCACCATGTATTCTTCCGTCTGTTTTAACAAGATGTCCAGTCCGTGCTCAAGAAATGCAGACATCATGAAGCTACCCCATCATATTTCACTGTAGGTTTTTATTTTTAAGATGTGTCTCATGCAACCACTAAATATATTTCCACATTAGAACTAGGTCACCATAAATAAACTCTATAGACATATTAATGTGCTTTCACATCTTTTTGAGTAATAACTTATTTGCCAGCCATTAAAGCCTGGTGCTATTATGCGCACTGTAACGTTTGATATACTATATACTATACAATGCTATACAATACTACATATAGACTCTTAACTCTATTACCTTTACAGTGGTTGTTGGTTCATCTTTTTCTCTCATAATTCTCCTTGTTGTGAGAAGACTGTCTCCTGGATGTCTCTTCTACATCCAGGACACTGAATCCTACAATTTAGCCCTAAAATCAAAGAAACCTCTTTAGTCTTCATTTTCTAAATATTCATCCAACTGTGTGTTTTCTACATAGCCTAACACGTTTAAACATAACATCACATCTAAATAATTCATTTGAGTTTCCCTATTTTACATGCTGAAAGTATTCGGCATTGGTTTCCATCTTAGATGATTTTGCATTTCTTCTTTTTAAAATAGCTTGACTATATAAACTGTTTCTGACAATTCTGATGCAAATCCATGTTCATGTCTAGGTTCTAATTTATAAAGCTCATGGTTAGAAATCATAATAAAGAATCCCATATCAGCATGAAATGACAGCCTCGTCCCAGGGTTGTTTGTGCTGCATGTGCCATTATTGTTTAGGAGCTGTGGATGCTGAATAACTGCTGTCTTGTCAAATATTTCAGCTGGTCTCTCCTCGTCTTTTGCAGCAAAGACAGATACACACACACACAGATAGAAATGTCCCGCAGTTACAGCACAGCACTGCGACCTTTCTGCAGGCAAGGAGGAATAACAAAGCTGCAGAGATGTTGAGTATACGACAGGCGTGTGACAGGAGCTGGCTGAGCCGTGCTGGTTAGTTGCTACTCAGGCAGAGATGCAGCTCAGCCATTACACATGATTGCAGCACAACACACAAAGCCACGAAGCTAAGGCATCCTCTGTCACATCCTCATCAAAACGCTTTTGGGCCGATCATTTTAAAAAGCACCCAGAGGTCACACTTTCCAGGCCTGATTGTAGCGGGAGAGAGAAAGTAAGAGGAGGAGGAAAAGTCATGCTCTATCAGGATTTCGCAATCAATACAACTTGTCTGTGAAGTGGATCAATAATGCATCTCCTTTGAAACCATCAATCACGTCAGAGTTGGGAATAAAAAGCGTAATTAGGACCACCGTTCCTTAAACATCCTGCCTTGACGTCTTTCAGGGCCAAAGAAAGACGCCATTCTGCGTCATTAACGTTGTATTATTGTGTGATGAAGCACACTGCTGAGCACTTCCCCTCAGCTGCCTGAGGCTCTGTGGGTGCAAAATGACGATTTGTACTGGTCCAGGATAAGTCATCGTAACCTTAATAATTCCAGGAATAGCACAGTGAAAGCTTCATGCTCAAGACTTTTATTTCATTATTCCCATGCACATAATGGCTTTTTCTTTTGAGAAAGCCTTGTGACCCTGATATGATTTCCGAGCATGTTGAATGGCTTGGTCTGAACCAGCGGTTTCTTAGTTCTCAATGGCAAAGATGAGAATAATTAGTCTTGATCACCACATAGTTCTGCCTGCTATGAATCACACAATGCCTGGGTAATGATAATCATGAGGACGATGGTTTCTGAGAGGATGTGCGTCAGGTAGAGACGGGTGGCACGCCAGCAGTTTAAATACATACAAGTTGTTATTCATTTTATAAAATTCTATTTCGTAACTGTAGCAGCCCTAAAACATGATCGTGTCGTCCAAATTACAGACCAGAGAAGTATGGAAGGAGGGAAATTCAGTTGGTGGAGAGATAGCTGTGATATTAGTCTGTTAGTCTGTTATATGTATAGATGAGCCTATAATTTTTTATGCCTGATATAAAGATTTTGTTCTATTTTATCTAAATAAATCAATAAAATAAAAAAACAGTAAAACTAAAACCAATAGTTTAAATGCTACACTGTAAAAAATGATTGTGATTTTAGCAAAACCTGTAAAAATGCTATGGTAAAAACCAGGTAAATTGAAAAAGACGTAAACTGACATTCCCAGAATTCCCTGCATTGCATTTCAAATTTTGTTTGAATGTGACGTTTTTTTCCTTGAAATAACTCTGTTTGTTCTTAGTTTTTTCTTATCAGTTTTATATATTAGGGTTGTGTGTTACATGTAATGTTGTTAAATTAATGTTTATTGCAAATTTCAGTTCAATGACTCTCACCATAATGGTGTTTACCGTTTGTATGAATGACACCGAGCATCTTCAATATGTTCATATTTAAAAGGTGCTTGTAAGGGGCACCTCTCATCACCGCCTGCTTTTGGAGGAAGTCAGTGTATTTCAAAGCTAAAACAGATTTCAGTACTTTGATAGGGTGGTATATTAACATTATTTTAGTTAATGAAATGTTGGTATTTAATTGTAAATTTTAATTAAAACCTAAAATGTTTTTACTGTTTTTTATGGTTGAATTCTGGCAATCACAGTTGCTGTTTTTTCACAATAAATTTTATGTCATTCTTTTTACAGTGTAAATTTGAATTTAGACATCCTAAGCTTATAATGTCCAATAAAAAATTATATTAATTTGTGTTTTGCTGTTTTTAAAGATTAATTTTATTTAAATGTAAAATTATGCAATAGCTGGTATACACTGATGATACCATTATATAAAAAAGTCTAATAACATTGGCTGCTAAGTAAAACTTGGTTGGAAAAAAGCTTTGGAAAAATATATTACAGTTGAGAACAATGGTGTAAACCTTAAAGGAAGTAAAGTGAAAAGCAATGTGTCTGTTCAGCTTCAAAAAGAATTACAAGATAGTCTGAGTGTTTTAATTCAGTTTGAGGGATGACTTCCTGACAAGGTATAACTATTATTCCTCCGGTGCTAAGCTGTTTTAGGTGTCAGCGTACAGGACGTGCAGCGTGTAGAGTGCATACGGAAAATGAGATGTGAAAAATATGATGGTTAGAGCATTATAAATGTCATGGCTGATGGGCTCCACTGTTGTAATTGAGCTGCTGTTCACAGTGCAGCGTGTATAGAGGATGTCAAGTACAATTGAAAGCATAGGACGTACAAAAATATACAGCGAGCAGAAAGTTTGATGTGTGGAGGCATTGTGGCCATGTGGGAACAGAAATGACAGGAGAAATATTTTGACAGGGCTTGTGTGGGACGGAGTCAGAGGCTCTAACGCCATCCATCTCCTGTAACAGGGCAATTGTTAGTGTTGAATAGCCTACAGAAATTTTCTTGGCCTTCTATTATCAATATGATAAATATAGCTGCAATGCTTCTGAGTAGATCCACTGAAATCAAAACTATTTTAAAAGCTATTCAAATTATTCATGATATGCACACACTCTAAATCTTGCAGTATAGTTTTGCAGTATTCTATTAGCATAAAAGAAATTACTGTGTGGAGATACGGATCTTTTAGATCCTCCAGTGGCATATATTATGGCTTAGTGGACTGAAGAGGGCTCTATGGAAAGGAAATGGGTTTTTTTCTTGTTTTCTTTCGAGAAAAAAAGCTTCATGCACAAAGAAGGATTAAATATATTTAATTTTATGTAATATCTCTTTTTACATTTATTTATTAGTTTTACAAACTTTTTTTTTTTTTAAATAATTTAAACAGTTACATTATTATGTATTTTCTTTCCCCACCCCATTCCACAAAACTCAATTAACAGAAAATAATAATACATTTACAAAACCAAGTAATTATATGAAGAAATGTTTAATAATATTAACAGAGTGCTTATTATACAAGATAGCAGGATACATTTCAATATTTTATCAAATAGATATACCAAAATAAAACTTATCAAAGATAAGTCAAAATGATTATATATAAAGTGTGACCTTTTTACTGTGCAAAACTCTTATTCACTAGGAGTTTCACCAACAACAAAAAAAACGTTTTTAGTTGGTTATTTCTATCTTTTGCTGTGTGTGTCAGAAGGAAATATCTTTACCGAACAATCTTTTTTCCATTAATTGTAATAATCCGGGCAGAAAAGAGAAAAAATGTATTTGTGTGTGCATACATAATATATAGCCTATATATACTAGGACATAGATGGTAAATTCTTAACTTGGAGTGCATGGCAATGAAGAGAAAGCCATAAGGTCATGAAGAAAGAGTGGAATTTACTGCATTTTTCAAGGGGTCAGGAATGTAGACCTATGTGCTTCAGGCAGATGTAGGGAACAGACAAGAGACTAGTAGGTTCGCTAGAGCGTTCCAAGTTTGGGCTCGTCTGTCAAAATAGGATTTTAATTGATTCTCTTGATGTCCTCTAACTTTCGGCAATCACTGTAACACACTTACTGTGCGCATTAGACCGGTAGGTGACGACATACGCACTTCGCTTGCGTTTTACCAGAAATCAACAAACGAAGAAGAAGGCTTCCGGTAAAATGGCGAACGAAAGGCGATTGTTTTGTTGATCACTAGTAAATGTCAAGATTTACTTTAAGCGCACGGCTTTTTCTCGCCGAAAGAAAGTGTAAAAATGTATACACAATTTCCGTTCCCCTTCGAAGCCTCGGCTTTTTGCAAGATAGACGTCGTTTTGTCCGATTATATACCGCGGACCATTTTTTTGTCGTCTCAAAGGGAAACTGCAGTCCTTGTCGTGTCATGTCTGTAGATTGTAAGATGAGGTTTTCAGCGCGTGTCAAAACCGCGTAACGATGACTCGGGGTAAAATAACCTCACTGTTTACTTACTGAGTGACCGCGCTGTTTGTGTGGGGCCAGTTCATCTATTTACAGTCCAATATGGTTTGATTTGATTAAGATACTACGCTTTATAATTATGGTGAGCTCAAATACACAATTAAATTTGCGCTAATAAATCTGACGAGTGCACCACGCTATGTGTTTGCTCTATGGTGCAGCTACTGAGTCATTTTTTTTGTTTTATTTTTAAAATGGCAAAATGCTGTTGTTCCTGCCTTGTTGCTAAGAATGATTTAACGTGCGTTACTTTTATTTTATTCTGTGAAATGATTCTGTATAATGGTTTACTGTAATGTGTACTCAGTATTTTCTTCCTTTCCAAACCACGTGGAAACAAACAGACATTGGACAGACTTTAATGTTAGTATATTCTCTGGGATTGTAAAAAGGCTAAATCTACTTCCCAAGTAAGTGAGAATGTGTAAAAGTCTTGTTTAAGGAAATGTTTTCTTTTCTTTTCAAATCGGAAAGTGTTTGATTGGTTGATTTATACCAGGAAATTTCGACCACATCCACACAGTTTCCTTACAGACACTTGACAACCATCAAGACCATCAGTTTTAATAAACTGTGCTCCTCCTCAATAAGCTTATGATGATGTTTTCCCATGTATACGTTATGATGGCCCTAAACGTGGTTTAACTTAATGAGTAAACTAATACAAACTTTATCTCCTAGATAGTAAATGAAACGATAAACCAGAAGAGAATAATCTCAAAAGAGAATGATAAAGCATGATTATCTATGCAGTCACAGCAACCTGAAAGATAAGGCTTGTGATGAATTTACGAGTGTTTTTGCAAGAATACAGAAGGACACGACGCTGCTAGAAGATAATTTAGATCCGGAGTTAAAATATGCCATAGTCAGATTCATGTGTGTGATTGGTTAAAGGAGAAAAACGCCTTAAAAACTGCTTTTTGCAGAAAGCATTATATTTGGACTAACGCTAACTGCGGAGGATTTGTATATGTAATATTTACATTTGTGCGCGAATGCATTTTGTTTCCCCTACACGTTCTTTCATATTGAATTTAATTTTGTACATAAAAATAAAGAAAATGTCTGGACCGCAGCCATTGTCTGTGACGCGAGCGCTGGAGCGCATGCGCCGGAAGTTGCTGCCGCAGACAGCAACACTGATTCGGCAACGCAGAGCAACAACACTAGGAAAAAAAATCAAAACACAGTATCCAAATAATACTAATCCGGTACGATGTTCTGAACAATGTATAATACCATGATCCACGGAGAGTAAGTATATGATTTGAATGATACTACCGTACTGATTGTGTGCACGATTGCTTACTGTCCATCTATTCCATCAAGCTTTAGGAAGCAACAAAGGAGTCAGCTCTCTATTTCACTTAGTGTGGAAGAGATGGCTATTTATGCACCTGGCCTTCTACTTTAGGCCAAAACAAAAGATCGACATCAGTGCTTCTAAAACAATAGTTAAATTCTCCGAAAATCTGCTTGTGTGAGTTGTTCTAGCACAGGCAATGCATTTATTTGAGTGGTATTTTCTGCTTACTCTATGCTCACTTCCAATGAATGAATGGATATTTAGCCGTTTCATTACATTTAAGAGATTTGATTTCAGTGCGTATTGCATGCAATGTTTGTTTTCTTGGCAAATGTTAAGTATTTCTATTGCAAAGGCAGCGTTTTAGGGATACTTGGTGTTGTTGCAGGGCCTTTTGGAAGGCAGACTGCAGACTTCGCATTTGATCCCCTCGACGAAAAAAAAAAATAAATTTATGGCTGTGACCTTTGCTGAATATCAAAGGCGTTGTCTCGAAATGTCACCGGGGATTTCTCGGCCGAGAAGCAGTGCGGTATTTGAAGCTGGAGGTTTTGACAGCCGGCAGCAGATTGGCTGGTGGGTGGAAAGTTATAAAGTCGCATATCATTAGAGGGTTTATTATCGTTTGCGGAGAATTGACTGCGATCCACATACATGCACGAATTTTGTGAACCACGCTTGGCCATTTGGACAGCAATGTACAGTTGCTCTGTCATAAATCTCAGCTTTAGTCTAGCCAGATGGAGTCGTTATAAATCTTTTGAGTGCAAAGAAATCTCATTCACGTAACAACATCGGTCACCCATGCAGCAAGTATAGTCTTTGTTTCATTAAAATTAAAATGTATTTTGTTTTACCAATTGCACCTGCTTCATTAGAATACTCGTTGTGTTTGCCTTGAATAGTGCTTTCTCTAAATTAAAACCCCTGCGACAAGCTTCTCAACGTGCACCGTCTACACCAATATGTTTATGAATTAATTACGCTATGTTTTAGACTCGTAGATAAGTGCTGTTTCAGATGAAAGGGGTCGGCAAGGTAACAAAGGGTTGACGTCATGCATCGCATCCGCCCGCATGACTTCCAACTCTGAATCCCGCCCCTGTTTAATTTCAAAAACCGACGTGATTGGTTGAACGCGCTACTAGACGCGTCCTAGCCTAACCGAGAGCCAATGGGAGGAAGGCTTCCGTGTTGATGTATAAGAGTGGGCGGGGCTAGTTGGCGGAGAAACCAGAGCGATAGACGCTACTGCTCAATCTGGTGTAGGTGTCTGCGCGGCTGCCAGCGTTGAATTGGCCACTTTCTGTCGCTGTCCGGGGGATCTTTAACCATGCATTTCGGTCTTGTGGATTGGAGCTAAATGATTACGTCGAATGTCACCCGTAAATAACTGGATCCCGGGGTAAGATTAAAGCTTCTGTGTATTAGTAGACTTGCCGTATTTTATTCTTGACCATATGTTGTGATCTCCGACCGTGTTGCGTGTTTTCATCAGAGGATTTCATGCAGTCAGCAGACTCTTGGCAGCACTGAGTTTTTCCCCATCTGTGAAACTGGCAAACAACATGAATCACTAGCATAAACATTCCTGCGTTGCATGCACACTAGACTGTTATTGTAATGCAAAAGTTTAGCTTCAATATATTTTGAAGATGAGCTTTGTAAACATGGATGGAATGTGAAGAATACCTAGAGCATCTTCGATTCTGGTTTGCGTGTTCTCGTGCTTTTCTTTTTTTTTTCATGAATTCTCCCTAACCATTCTTAAAAGCGCAATTACCTAAGGCTAGAAAGTGTTTATTTGATTTACGGCTCCGGAATATGTGCTCACCCAGTTAAACCCGGAGCTTGACATTAGTTACCCACTGAGTGCATTTTTATATCATTGCGCTGTCTTCTGTCTGCCCTATATTTTCCAAAGGCTGGATAATTAAATTTCAGACTCCTATTTCCAGAGAAACACGGTCTCCTATTCTCAGTACAATTATCGAGCGTGGTGAAGGATCATTTTGACATCTGGGTGTAACGTTTCTCTTCTTCTATGAGGAGCCATTATGTGATTTGGCTTTTTGAATGGATCACGGAGGCAGCGCTTTCAAATATACATGCATAAAAGCATTTTCACTCCTGCATTTTCCTGCAGTCACACAATCAACTTCTTTGTCAGAGTAATTAGTCTTTATTTGGCGAATCCGTTTTTCATTCATCAGCCTGCACCCATATCATACAGAATATTTAGTGGCATGCATAGTTTGTGGCTTTTTTTTTTTTTTGTAAACATCTACACTGACAGAATTCATGTGCTAACCAACCATTCTTTTTGCCACAAAGTACTTCATATTAGTTGTTTATAGGGCTGTTTTAACACCAAATAATAACACAATCTTGGTTTACTACTGAATATTAGCACTGCTAATATTTACCTAAGGTCTCGTATGACATAAACTATGATATATTTGATTCTGAAAAGGAAAAAAAAAGAAAAGAAAATCTAGTTGTTGAAGGTTGACACAAAGCTTAGTGGCAAAAAACTAATGTAACATGATGAGTCCTTAACAACAAAGCACGCAAACTTGAAAACATATAGTTGTTTTTTTTAGTGAATTTTTAATGTCATGTCATTATCCATTGTGTATGTCACCTCTGCTAATGGAATAATCATGTTGTTACGATGTTAAAATATCTCCAGGTGCTTGGTTTTGCAATGCATGGCAACCTGCTAATGCATTTGATAATTAACACATTCCTCTATGAGTGTGCATGGACGGCTTATGGCCGCATTCACCTCTTTAAGTGGTTTATGTTTAATTGACCTGCCTGTGCTAAGCAAGAGGGAACCAGTGATTGACTTTAATGTTTACCGTTAACAGTAAGATAGAATCAGTCATTATAGAGGAAATGCCAAACATGGTAACCTGTTTTTTATGAATACCATAACTTTGTCTCATTCCAGAAAGAGAGATGCCTTGCTGCTTTTGCAAGCTGGAGAGAGTTAATTAACATTTCTGACCATGTGATTAACACTCGCCATATAACTTTGTGATATATGTGGTCACTAAGTTGTATGTGAAGATGTAAGCATGAGGAATGTCACAATTTGCAATCATGTGAATATTTTGTGTTTTTTCTTGTGTTTTCATCTCTGGCTGCTGGTTCAAGTCCTTTGCCTGTAAGGCTCAGTATCATGTTGTAAATACTGACAGTAATTGCTGTGAGAGACACAGACAATCTTGCGATTTTTGAAGATCAGTTGAATGAGGTCCAAATGGACAGATTTCTCAACTGAAGGACGAGCAATCACAGCTTGTGAGTCAGCAGATGACAAATTACAGCGTAAGTGATGGAGAGGAACCCAAGTGGCTGTAGTCAAGAAGATGGAGATAAAGGGATCTTTTGGGCTGCGTGTTAATCAGAATTTGTGAATTCATTTTAAAGGACCGTTTCACCCAAAAATGAAAACTCACCGTCCTGTAAAGTGAAGGTGTTGTTAGCTTCAAAATGTTTCTTCCAGTTAAAATACCAGTCCTTTACAAAATGTCATTTTTCCAATGAAACTGAAATTGTCCAGTGAAGTTTTCCTTTAACACATTGATCTTCTGCGGTTTTATTATTAACAAGTTTTCAAACGCACAGCAAGTTTCTATTTCTTATCTTAAATAAAAACATTTAAATCCACTGTTAAAAACCAATTGCAAATGACTCTTTCAACTCTGTTCCTAATTATATAACATCCTTTATTTGACTTGCAAGAGATCCTGATCAAGCTTGCTGATCAAAGCTTGCTCATTCAGCCTGTGTGTGTTTGTGGTGTGCATGCTCATTTGCACAGCTGTTTTCCACTGCAAGTCAGTTGGAGAAAAATGCATGTACGCAGGTCTGTGTCTCATCTCTTTCCCCACCTATTGAGAGTGAGAGTTAAACACCCAGCTGTTAAACCAGGCCACACACACACTCTTTTTCAGTTCTCAACATCTTTAGTTACACTAGAGCCATAAAGCCTCACTGCTGTCTCTCTCCTGTGCCTGCCCTTTATATCGCTTCAAACAGACCAGATCTCTCTTTTCCTGCACCCTAAAGCAAGTAGCTGTGGCCTGACTCATAAAATCCCTTTGTATGAGGGTAAACTGCAGGTCTGAAGAGATCAGCTGAGAAAGAGACTCAGATAAGCCTGTTAGATGAGAGTGAGGAGCCTGATGTCATTGAGGCCAATTGGGCCGTATGCTTTTACCGGACAGGTTTAGGTTGTCTTACAGGGCCTCAATGATTGGTATGTCAGTTTTCTGTTTTGTATACCACATGACTCGGTTTGTTGTTTATCCAGTTGAGGGTAGATAAATCATAGCAGGCTGTGAGAAAGACACTGGGTGGTTTGTGTATTTTTCAAAGCTGGCTTTTAAGTTTAGGGAATAACTTCTGTAATGTGTACTTGGCAAAAGAATAATCAATATGTGGAAAAATGGCGTAACTGCACTCAGTTCGGCACTCATTTTTTTTCAGTTATGCCCGCAACAGTATTTGCTGGACATGAAGTGACTGATGAAGTTATTCTGGAACTGATAGCTTTGAACCATCCATATGCAAACCTCTTGAAATGTTTATACGGCGATAGTGTCATGCATTTAAAAAGTGGTAATGCATCTTAATACATCTTTTCGTTGTTCAATCAATGTGTTCTTAGTTTAACCATTTTTTCTCACTTGCATAAAAGGAATTCTCTTTCATTTACAATATGTAAGGTCCAAGGTTTGCTATCGATAAACACGCTTTTTAAGAGAAGTGGGTAATGAGACATATTTAAAGTTACTCAATTTTATACTAAAGTTTATATACATTTTATATATAGGCACAGCTGAAGCAGTATTTGCTCAACCAGGAAGATCAGATAGCATCAGAAAGCCATGAGGTGTGACACTGTTCAAACAAATATGCAGGACCATAATGTTTTTGTCTTTTTTTTAGATAATAGATTGTCATGGGGCAGTAAAGTATGCTGCAGGGAAGAATGGTGATTGTAGCCACTGATACCTAGCTGCTTTAAACATAACTGGCAAACATAAAGTGTATTCCATGTCACACTGCATGATAAATTCTTCCATTTTATATTTAGAGACAATATTCCCAGGATCCCAGATTGGGGGTTTTGTGTTTTTATATATATATATATATATATTTAGCACTACTCAATTCGGTCTTAGTTTAATATTTAAATTTTAGTATAATTATTATAATTATTTTTACTATCATCAGTCAAAATGCTTTTGTTCGAAATAGTCCAATTAGATTAAAATAAATAAGAAAGCAAAAACCCTCAGTGGCGTTTTATTCTGTTTTACACAAATAAATACTACAGAATCAAAAGCTTCATTTCAGTAGATCAGTAGTCATGCTATGCCACACTTTGACTCAGGGTTAAGCTCAGTATAATGTGCCAAATTCGCTAATCAAATATTGTTCTTTGTATAAGTGGTATGTTGAGTATAACTACAGATTTCCATGTCTTGTTCTCCAGAATGAAACAGGAAATTCTTAAATGTCAACTGCCAAAATATTCAGACCTGTTGTCTACATTGAGACACCACAGTCAAACACAGTCTGTCTTCCTTTTGGCATGGAAGCGAGTTACTATGGTACCTGTTAAAGGGAAGTGTATGCATGCATGTGCCCGAGTGATATGGCCAGTATAATGACACCTATTCAACAGCAGGGATTAGATCTGTATTTTGGTCTGTGTGTCTCATGCTGAAGAACAGGAACGTGTTTATCCCCCCTGTCTGTGCATCTGTCTGTAAGTTGAGCAGTAGGGCAGCAGTCATCTGCTCTTATCTGTTTACGGCTCTAGATAAGACCTCTGGAAGGGGATATCTGACCCTCCCTTCTGTCTCTGCCCTGCTGCATAATGAGGGTTTGCTTGGCAAATTGCATATCTGTCCAGTGTAATCTGAAAAGATGCCATTAGCATAGCAGTGCTCTCATCTCCTGCTTGGGTGCCAGGACGGCCTGCTGCGTGTTGGCACCTCTGAGGTCATGCGATGCTGAGCTGTAGTCGTGAAGAGATGAAAGTGTGATCTGCCTCCTACTGGACGGGGCAGAGGGCAGAATCATGTGACTGAGAAGTCAATATTGTACTCGGAAGTGCCTTAGATTGGAGTTTTAAAGTTTGTTTTTACCTTTCACCTGTGTTAAATGGAGTCCATGTAGTTGTTGCCTAGAATACAGTGATACAGTGATGCTCAACTCTTTCTGTTTTCCCAAACCTATTATTATTACAAATTATATTTCAAATTCCTTTGTTCCACCACACATGTATGATGTGAAGGAAATCCTTAAAGAAATGTTAAAAGCGATTAAAAAAAAATAGCTTACATAATGTAAAAATAATATAATATACACTATTAATTATATAAATAATAGAATAATATAAGTAATTTAAAAAGTCATTTGTTCGTATTTAATTAAAAATCATTTGATCTCTTCTGCAGTTGTTCTGCAGTCGTTCATTTGTGGCTTCATCTTTTCTAGAAAGATGTTGAATGGCACATTTTTACACAAGTCGTCTGGGTTTTCATTTTTTTTGAGGCATTTGAATGCTTTGTTGACAGTCATTTTGACATGCTTGTTCATCTTCATCCTCCTTCGTTTCTTTGCCAATCAAGCTGATTTGCATGCACACAGCTAGCCGCGCATCTTAATGTGAGGCAGACAGATTGACACAAATCTGGCATATTTTTGCAGTTGTTTTGGACAGGAGCTATAATTTATTGTTTTCTGTTTTTGTCAGATTGCTGTTTTAATGTATTAAACTCTACCGAAAACACATGGACCTTTGTTTGTGTGTCTGAATGTGTGTGTTCCATGCCCTTTTGTGTGTGTTACTGAGACAGAAATAATAAATTGTAGAGTCATAGTACATTGAGATGACAGGATGATGGGATAGCTGATTCCTCCTGGAACAGAGAACAATATGGCGAAACATCAAAAGGTTAATGTCAGGTTACACGGAGCAGATTGAGTCAGCTGACAGTCAGAGAGATACAGAGGCAGGGAGGGGGTGTGTTGCAGATATTTGGCATGTCTGTTAAATTTTATCATGCCAGCTTCTGCTCTGCCGCTCATAAAAGCTCTTTGATGAATGTTCTTTGCCACAGGCGAGCACTTACTGTCAGCTCTTGCCATTGGTTGGCTTTTTATCAGAGGCCGTCCCCATTGGCTGATAAAGTTCTACAGCCCCCTCAGGTCAACCTCAAGGCTGTCGCACCAGTCAGGCCAACATCTTTTCACAGAAATTATTTAAAGAGATTCAGAAAAGTGAGCTGAAATCTAAGGGTGCGAATTTATTGACTCTCTTGACTTTTGTATCTTTTTATCCTTTATAATGAAATCGGAAAATGTTATCTTTTGTTGTCTATTGTATACTGGAGTTAATAAACTACAACAAATTACGGTACCTGACCTACATGGCAGTGTGCTGTGCAATGAATCAGTTCAGGTTTCTGTGACAAAGCATAAAAGTTAATGTGTGTGATTCATAGTTATCTTCATGAGTTTACTTCTTTTTTTTTTTTTTACTCCGATCCAGGTGCAGTGTTCATTAAGTCTTTTAACATTTTTTGGTGAAGCGGAGCAGGACATAAGCAAAATATCATAGTGTTGTATATAACTTTAGTGGTTCTTTCTCTCTCTTTCTCTCTCTCCATAGTGACTAGGAACATAGCAAGCCATTCATCTTTACAAATTGTTTTCTATAGGCTAGTTAACGAAATGCTTGAAATGAAATTCAAATGAAAGGGATATTTTTTATCTTATTTAACTTGCTGTAAAGAAACCAGAAGATAAGATTATTCATAAATGAGTGATAAGTCTGGCATCAGTACAAAAACATCTTCAAATTATGTAACATGTAAAAACAAAGTAGGGGAAAGTTCAGAATGTTATTACGTTATTATGTTATTACATGTTATTACAGAGGTTTTTCATGTTTTGGTACATACGTACTTTGTTTGCTTTCTTTATTTTAAAAAATGTTAGGTAATGGTTGCTTAAATCATTTGATTTGCTAGTTCCATTTTGTTTGTTAATCCAGGCTGTGTTCATTTTTTGCTTATGATTTAGTATTGAAACCAAGGTACCAGATACCAAATATTGGTATTGATCCAACCTTATTTGCCACACATCTGTTAGCGTGTCTGAGGATTAGTGCTGCGTTTCTCTCACTATCTCTCCATTTCGCTTTCAGCCTAGTTTTGGCGAGTGCTCTTGTGACTAGCTACTTTCTCTCTAGCCATGTTTTGTGCACGTGCATATTTTTCTTAAAAGGTAAAAGTCAAAGGAGAACTGACCTGGATATCCAGCAAAGCCCTTTCATTTTGCAGCGGGGCAAGAGTCCCACCATTATGCGAGCGTGAATGTGTGTAAGTGTTTGTTTAGCGTGTATGTGTGTGCAAATTTCAGAGCGTGTGTGTTATTTCAGCACGAGGGATCCAGGGCAGAGAATAGGAGCCCTTTATGAGGCCAGTGAATCAGTGCTCCTGTTAAGACCCATTGTTGAGAACACTGAATACTGAATGTTGAATGCTATCTCTGCACAGGCCGAAATAGACAGATGACATTATTCCTGTGTTAAAAAGAGTGAAGCGGAAAGGATTGCTTTAACCACAATGTTTATTTTTTTATTTAGGTAAAGTAGAAGAGGGGGCAGGCATGAATAACAGGGCTTGTATGTAATGGGGAGAGAGGAGGTGAAGGGTAAACGTTGACCTTCACTGGGCCTAAGTGAAAGAAGTCATCCTGAATGGCCGTTTGTGTTCAGAGCTGAAGCAGCATGTGCTGAAAGTGACTTCTGACGCGCTAGAGTAACCTCAGCACCTTCGGACATTGAGACAGGTCCATCTCTCTTTCACGTGTTTATGAGATTGGATTCAGTGCGAGAGAGGTGGAGGGTTCAGCCTGACATATTACCTGTGTTTCTTCGTTTGCTTGTTTTGAGCGGTTTTAGGCAGGATGTTGTTTAGTGTGTGACTACCAGGCATGATAGTTTGTGTGTCGCAGTCTAACTTGCAGTTAAGAGTTATTACTTTGACCACAGGCTGGGTTTATTGATCTGGGAATCTCTGCTGCAGTTCCTGAAGTAGGCTTTAGCAGGATCTCATTAGCTTCATACATGTGCACAGATGAATTACTCCCTCACTGAAAATGTTCTATATATGTCAATAGGATTTTTTAAAGAAATCGATACTTTTGGTCAGTGACATCAAAGACATATATAATGGTACAAAATACTAAATGCTAAAAATAATAATTAACGAATGGGGAACATATATATCTATATAATACTATACGGTTTCCTGGAAAATACTAGTTACGTTTGTTTTTACACTTATTTTAACACAGAGTATAATAAAAAGTATTTATTTTTAAGCAACAAATCAGCTCATTAGAATGATTTCTGAAGGATCATGTGATCATAAAGAGTTGAGTAATGATTGCTTTGCATGACAGGAACAAATGACAAAATAAAAACAATTATTTTAAATTGTAATAATATTTCAAAATATTACAGTATATTTGAAACGAATATAAAAAATCTTACAGACCTCAAACCTTTGAGTGGGAATGAATGGATGAATAATATTTGTATGTTTTATGCAAATATATGTTGCATATATCGACATATGCAACATAAACAAAACTCCTGAGAACACTTAATTCATGAAACCTCTAATTAATCTCTAGTTGGAGGTTTTTCTGAATTAATCTAAATAATCTAAATAAAAAACTAAAATCCCATCCTGTCTCTTTGCCTCGACTTCAGCTCGCCTGCTTTTCTTTAACGGGATATTCATCCTCTGTGCACCTTTCTGTGCGCTCAGACCCTCATAAACTTTCTTAAAAAAGATCAGCCGTTGTGACAACTGTCAGACCACATCTAGACCTGTTATCTAGTATGAGGGTTTATTAAATACGAGCTGCAGGCTAACTAACGTCTCTGTTTACTAGCCTGTTCGCAGCACATGGGCTTACTTTCTCAGCTACCTAATTCTGGAATGCTGGATGAACTCGGCTCAAGAGATCACATTGCCCTGTAATGACAGGTCAGAGTTGATGAGTGGACAGCCGAGTGAAGACCCAGGGTGCTGTAACGCAGCACTTAATGCCCTTGGCTGAGTCAAATGCCGGTTACAGTTTGTTCGGGATCAGTGCTGATGTTTTGCTCATGTTTTTAAGTTTATCAGGGGTGTTCTCTCAAACAGAACATGTAGCCCGAGGGAAGGGCAGAATGAGTAGGGCTAACTGCTCCTCTTAATGTTGTTTCAAGTGTAAACAGAACGGTTTTAAAATTATTTGCTCCACAAATAATGTTAGTGATACAGTTGAGTTCCCCTGCAGCTTAATGGGCTACAAAAATGGAAATTTGTGGTGGTAAACCACAGATTTGTGTTCTAGTGGACAGTTGGGGTTAAAGTTGTTGGGGTTGCTTTTTGCAACTTGTACTCTGAAATGTTTGGAACAATTAGCTTCAATTTACTTGATTTCTGAGTTTCAGAAACGTAATAACGTATAGTTAAAAGTAAAGTTTTGAAGATGTTTTAACAAAGGAAGCTATTAAAATTCTGTACAGGTGAGCTGATAATTATTTGGTGTTATGTTATGGCCGATAATCATTAGATTAGAGATAATAGAGTGGTATATATTTAATTTATCCAATTGAAAATAAAACCTTTTAATTGCTACAAGTGAATTTAGACATAACAATGTAGTTGTAAAAACATGGATGGCTGTTTTGAGATTTGCTAAAGATTACATTTAATTATTAATTATTAGCGTTATTACGGATTGACCCAAATTACTATAACGTGAATGTCCATTGTAGAACCTGTAGAACCAGTAGAGTATCATCAGTGCCTGAGGGTCTCATAGCTTCTGGGGCCACATCCTTCATCTGCAGGTTTCCAGAAATATTCACTTTGTAGATGTCAACACGCCAAGCCAATAAATCAGGTGTGTTTTCTGAAAGTGACGTGAGACCTTCTGTAGCCTTTTGTGCCTCCCTCTGATTTATCAAGGCAGCTCAATGGTTATCAATCTAACACAGGATCAGACACGGGCCTTGCTCTGAGGATGGTTTGCTCCTGTGTGCGGAGAAGAGAAAGAGAGAGTTGTTCATAGAAGCAGGTGCAGAGAGGTGCGCTGACAGACATGAGGGAGGCTTAATATCCTGTGAAAAGACAAAAGTGCCTTCTAGGCTTCTGCTGTCCTTCTTGGAAATCTTGCAAAAACAAGTTGATCCGGTGAGCTTTATAAAACTCCAGTGTGCACGTACAAGAGATACAAAAGCTACATAAGCATGCATGCACAGGCACAAAGCTCTCGACTGAGAAGTGTAGTGCTTGGGTCAATGAGTGTACGAGTAGCTACGGGGGCAAGCGGAGACCTTTTGTCAGGCGTCTCTCAGCAATCAATGACGAGTACACCTTTAGCCGTTTCCCTCTTTTGTGACGGAGACCGGAACGTGGGGTTACTTGAAGAAACGTCCATTAGCAGAAGCTCTTTTGTGTGCGCTTGTTGATGCTAGCTCTGTTTGTTTTGTGCTTGCATGCATACGAATGCAGTTTTTAAGTAGCCTATAGTGTTTTCGAGTCAGCTTGGAGCATATAATGTGGAGTTGTGTGATGAAAAGCCATCCGTGTGACCTAGTTTCTGAAATGCGGCATAGCCTGGCTGGCAGTGAGTAAGACCTACACGGGCAGCATTACAGAGCTTGATTGAAGAGGATGAGAGGGAGCTGAGTGTGTGTGTGTGTGCGCACTGGAGAGTGTGTGTGTCTGCATTCAGTCACGGTTTGGCCATTTGTCTTCCTGTAGCTGATGTCTCAGGGTCCCATTGCATGCTGACTGTCCCTCTGTGGTGGCTTCCTGTAATTAATAGGGGCTCCTGCCTGAAGTCACCCGAGAGCAGGTGTTTCTGTGAAGTGGAGTAGTGTTATCTCCGTGAACCGACAAATATTCATCCTCCCATATCAATGAACACGCTGGGCCTCCGTCCACAAATCAACCTCAGGTCAGTGACAACAGCAAAGGAGAACGCTTGTTAGTGGTGCTCGCTAAGTGGTGTCATACCTAAGGACTGGGATGTCATAGAGACTTGTGGGTGGGCTCTTTTGACTCGGGACACTCATAAGACCTGACGTCTGCATAGTTACACACTAGCATAAGCTACTACTAGTCTATAGCACGTAACTCATTGGACTAAAATAAACATTTTGTGAAAAGTGGAGTGGTGATTTTTCAATGTTGACTGTTTCTACAAATATACCCATGCTATTTTTGAATGGTTTTGTGATCAAAGGGTAACCTATCTGGATGCAGGGATAGACTTAACTTTTCATTTGATTCAAATATAACGCATAAGATAGCATATACACATGCAAACAGAAACTTAAAGTTCTTTACAGCAACCCATCAAAACAAAAGTTTGGTTTAACCTGGAGAAACTGTGACAGAAACAGTTTATTACTTAATGTAATGATAGTACCAGTACTACTGATATAATTTATTTGTTTTTAAAACAAAAAAATGTTTGACAAAATGTATTTAGCAGAAAAATGGAAGTAAAATATGCATCATTTCTGGTGAAAAAAATAAAGAAAAGAATGAAATTAAGAATTACATTAGAGATGCGTTTGATTATTAAAATTTAATTAAACTATTATGAAGGGGCAAGATTTGCATAAATTAAACTGAATTAAAAAAAATCTGAAGGCTTTTGAATTTTTTTTAAATAAAATTTTTGTTAAACATTTAATAATTTGCTGTAGAATGAGTTTTATGACTTCCAGTATTTAGACATGGTTTTTGCTTTTAACCATCTAGAAAAATGTTAATGGAAAAAATGGAATTTTAAAAAAATAAAAGTGGATTTCATAGGGACCTACATTTTCCATTGTTTTGTTTGTTGGAGTTGTTTGGTTGCACTGAAATATTTCCTTCTATGAGGCTGATGTGATGAAAGCAGCTTTTAAATCCTAGCTGTGCCCTCAGCTTCTCACGCCAGGACTGATCAGCCGTGGCCTGCCAGAGTCAGCCACTGTAATATTCATGATCTAATTATTCAGGGAGAGGTTAGTGTGCAGAACTGTAACGTGTGATTTAACCTCTTGTCAGGGGCTATAAAAGGAAGGCGGGTTAATCTTTCTGGCAACCGTCTCTCCACCCTTGGGAGCGTGCTTCAATTTCCCTCCCTATGCCCTGGAGGATGTGAAGAAAGAGAGTGAAATACAGCATATTGCACACACACACACACACACACACACATATGCATGCAATTCACATTCAAGGTGCTGCTGACACTCAACATCTATTGCTTTTCTCTGGAGAAATAAAAATGAAGTGACCTTTGATTACTGGTGACAGCAGCTGCCAATCTGTCAGATACAGTCAGATACTCCCAAAATTGAACCAGTTCTCTCATCTGACATTGAACTTTAGTTCTGTCATATTTTCAGCAGCACTGACACTCAAAGTAAATGTAACATTGTTTTTGCTAGGAAATATTCTTGTGTAAACAGCGTCCCAGAAGATAGGAGTTCACCAATATGAAAAACAAATCACCTTCCATCAAGGACATATTTGTCTAAGTTTGTCTTAATTGCCGCCGCCTTGTGAATTATTCATTAAAAGCATTCTTTGTTAAAATGAATTCTGTCTTTGAGTCTGAAGGACTGCTGTGAGAATAAACACTAAAGAGCCTTGTTGTTTGTTGTTAGTTCTCAGCTGCTGATACCTAATGCATTAACTACTGTTAATGTATAATTTAGCGTTTACTAATGAACAAAAGATTTTGAAAACTTTATTGTGAATGTTAGTATATAATATTAGTATTGACTAAATTGACAATTGCTTTAGAATTATTTATAATTGTTTGTTTAACTAATGTTAACAAATGAAATCTTATTCTAAGGTCTTTTAAACAAGATGTTAAACCATTTTGTGGCAAGATGAAATCAATAAAGAGCCTTTTGTCAAAGCAATTTGTCTGGCGTAAATAGTACATTACCCAAACCTAAAACTTCTTTCAGCAGGACAATGATCCTGAACACAAGGCCCAAATGAACAGTATAGTGGTTCAAGAAAACAAGATTAATGTTGTGTAATGGCTCAATAAAAGTGCTGAGCTCAGCCCAGTTGAGAATTTATCTCACAATAGTGTACAATAGTGCCGCTAATCAGAACGAGAAAATCTGTCTGATAGACCGGCCTAGACTGCTTGCAAAGCTTGTACATACTCTGCTGTGTAAACAATTTGGAGGCAGTTTTGATTAAAACATATTAATACTTGGGTTTAGCAAGTGGGCATTCACCTAGCTAACTCAGTTTGGTGACATGTTTGAAGACAGGGTTAGGAAGTGAATCTAACAAATTTGCTAAGGTTAACAAAACCTGAATTGGCACCTTAGGAGTTAAAAAGTTAAAAAGTAACTACATTAAAAAGTAGTTCTGCAATCCTGTATATGATTCACTGTGCAGTCAAAATAACAATTGTGCAAAATATCCCTGTATGAAATAAGTTCTTTATTTTCGTATAATCCTGTGTTACACCACCATGGTTGTATTGATGTTTGTAAGTACTTATTGCAGGTTTCTGTAATCCGATAGTTTTGTGATTGAATTGTTTTTGGATGATCAGGCTGTTAAAACATGGTGGATATGCAGAGATTATGCTGTGAGAACCACAGGCTTGAACTCTGTAAACCCAACACCATCACCACCCAGAGTCTAATCCATGCTAAAAACTGCGTTGCTGGATCTGTTCCTCCAGTGTGACGCTCGGCACAGCTCGTTCCATAATGAGACATTTAAATCTGGGTTCATCATGGAAGCACCATTTGTGTTCGCTTCGCTCCATGGTCTTTGTTTTTGCACGCTGTTTAATAGACAAACAACAGTTTGGATTTAAGAAGATTACGATTTAATTATACCTGGCCTCCATAGAAAATTACTCGAAACAAGTGTGCTCACACATGCATGAGCATTTGAAAATCACTGCTTTTGTTGGATGATTCACCAACCCACATGCCTTTGTTACCACCATTTTAACAACAACAGACCCACACAAGCCAATGGCCTCTGCCTCCGCATGAAACCCTTCTTGATCTGATTTTGGACCTGTAGCCTGTTCTTCTGAGAATCGTAGTCATCTAGGATCAGCACTCCTGCTGATCACGTCCAGCCCTGTTACTTTGTGATCAGAGCCAAACTGACCCGTCTTATGAAATGCAATCTGACTGGGGGGGAGGAACTTTGCCCACCGCTGGTGGTGTGTCTATCTGATACACTGCTGTTTTCTGCATGCCTGGCTCACCACTATATCACTCCCATCACATTCCGAGAGTTATGGTGTCTGGAAGCAGCCGCCGCGTTAGTCGCTGGGTGGGCTTATGGTGTAGGAGCAGCAGGAATGTTACACTTCCAGGTCGTATCGTGGGTCATAACCCCCAGAGACATTTGGTGGCTTGTGAGTTAAGTTGAAGGAGGTTTGTAATGCCTTGAGAAAGCTACTTGTTTGTCTAAATGGCAGTTGCTCGGCTGGTGCAGGACCCCCAGGAAGTATGCCATTTAAAAGTATGCTATCTTTGCTCGGTGGAGGTTGGGTATGGGTCCCGTTTTTTGAGGCAGTCACCTTTTTTATTATTACTAAAAAAAAAAGAAAAAACCCTCACTTTATTAAAAGTTGATTTTAACAGTGATGATAAGGACATTTATAATGTTAAAAAATATTTCTGTTTTGAATAAAATGCTATTCCTTTTAACTTTATAGTTCTCAAATAATTCTAAAATAAAATATAAAAAAATTCTAATAATAAAGAATACAAAAATTATGTTTCTTGAGCACCAAATCAGCACATTACAATGATTTCTGAGGGATCTTGTGACATTTTACCATAACAAAACAGAAAACCGCTATTTTAAATTCTTATAATATTTTACAATATTATTTTTTTTTGTGATCAAATAAATGCTTTTTTGGTAACCAGGAGACTGCTTTTAGTAGCATAAAAAAACTTGCCAGCCACAATTTTTCAAACTGTAAAATACAGCAGAATACAGTATAGTAAAACATGTATATACAACATGCGTATATATTGTTACTTTTGAATGCCAGTCAGCGAAGATGCTTTCAGTAGGCAGACGGTGTATCTAACTGGCATGCTAATCAGCCACACTTTGACCTCTTGCTTAAGTGTGATTTATGGTTAATGGCGTCTCAGGGTATTCACAGAGATCTGTATTTGTGCTCGCAGCAGAGCAAATGTGTTTCTGTACGCTTCACATTATACTATGGCTTTCTAATTAATGGGCAGCCTTGCTCTTATCAGTGTGCACTGAAGCATTGCACTGAATCATATTGTAGCATCACACAGTATATTATATGACACAAAAGGATGTACAACACAGTGTAGTAATTTAATGATTGTAACAAACACACAGATTCATAATGAAAAGTCGAATCAGTGTATTTGAGGGCAGAAAGCAGTCATGGAGCTGAGTGGAGATGAGGATGAATCACTAGCTCTGTCTGATTATTGTGAACCACTACAGAGCACTTCACAATCACTGAGGCCGTATTTATCAAAGACGTCTCTGTATGAGGCGCAAGATTCACAGCTCACATGATTCATGAGCCCTGAGTGCAGAATTCTCTCTGGATAATTAGATGGAATCTGTAAGGCTGTAAAAAAAAACATAATATTACTTTAAATGGCTGCGCTAAGATTAGTTACTTCATAAAACCAGCTATATTAAATTAAACCCATAAAGTGAGCCAGGGTCATGGGTCAATGATTCTCCATCATTTATGGATTTACCATAACAATTTTGATTTGTATAAATTTTTTTCAATATTAATACAATTTTAAATATTATATTATAATGAAAATATTGTAATTTTT
>JAUYWG010000038.1:10876369-10895391 GCA_034779775.1 Enteromius afrohamiltoni
TTGCAATTATATGTGTGTAATGCAATTCAAAGGCCCAGTGAAAATATTGTAATGATACAATCTATTTTTATTTTAAACTTATTCTTTTGAAGTATCACAGAATACTGAAAAAAGTATGGTTTCCACAAAAAATATTAAGCAACACAACAGTTTTTAATATTGATAATATGCACCAAATTGGCATACAAGAATAATTTCTGAAGTATCATGTGACACTGAACACTGCTGATAATTCAGCTTTATTATCACAATAATAAATTACACTTTTTAAATTAAATTAAAATATAAAACACAAATTAAAGCAGAATATTACAACAAATAAAGTCTTGATGTGCAATAGAGCCTTATTTCAAAAACATAAAAAAATAGTACCCTACCCTACCCCAAATAGTATGCTGCTCACCAATGATTGACTGATTTAGTATTGGTTGTTATGGAAATCATCCATTAGCAATTCAATCTGAGTTTGAATGAATTTTGTAAATCCTTATATGGTAATCAATCACAAATGACTGGAAAGGTCATGGAAAACTCATAGGAATTTATCATTGATAAAGTGTTTTGAGTTTGAAAGTTCACACACAGGGCACAGTTCTTGTAAGCTGACAGAATTTGATACAGTAGAAAGACTGGAATCATTACTTCTATGTTTTTATAATAGACTTGATGCTGAAGTAGCTGTACTGTTCTCTAAAGTAACATACGGGGCAGACTTTGTGGTGAGCTGGCGTTGAGCGCCAGGGTGCTGATGAAGTTGATTAGCGGCAGCCAAAAGACTTGGTTCACTCTCGCTCACTCATTGTTAGCGACATTACTGCTTATGCATCAGTGCCCAGTTTCCTGCGAGTCGGTGTTAAAGCTTGCACAAGCTGTTCTCTCGTAAAGATTAGAAAACGCTCACCTCCCTGACACCTCTCAAATGCCTGGGTCACTCCTGCAGTTTCACAGGAACTTACCGGCCTGTAAAAAGCTTATCGACCTCGTCAGACGCACTTCATAAGCTTTGTTACTTCAGGAATTTGCAGTGCCCTCTTTCTTTGTGTCAACAGCACCGTATCTGTGGTGATTGATGTTTGAGGGCTTATTGAGAGAAAGAGAGAGAGAAAAGGGTTAGGCCAAACGTGAAAGTCTTATGTGGGTTGATCAGCTTTCTGCTCACACACACATTTCTGAAGACACAATTGTAGGACACTGAGACGGGAACGAAATGAGTGTTTGTGATGAGGAGGTGATGTACTGATGAAGGGCGTATTGACTAGACTAAATGCTAAAGAGTATTATAGCATTAGACCAGCTAGTCAACTAATTTTTCACTTTTTTAGTTGAAATTTATTAGGTTGTTTTCATCACGGAAAATGTGGAAATATTAGGGAATTTCAGAGATAGTGTATTTAGACATTGAAATTGTTTCAGTGAATATAATTACAATTTTCATTTGAACATTAATCAACATTTTTTCTAAAATACTTCTGGACTGCAAACATGGAGAATTAAGCAAATATATTGTTCAAGGGATGTGAATACATCCAAAATGTCACATTTCCCTGACAGCAGGCGTTTATGTACATAAATAGGTTGTAAGACAACATCTGACAGTTTTTTCGTAATCTAGAGCCAAAGCATGATTCTCTGCGAGTTTTCTTCCATGACAAGGCTTTATCTGTTTCCTGGAATCTGGAAAGTTCAGCTCAGTTATGCCGATTTGCTTGTGTTTGATGTGTCTGTTCCCATGGTCACATGCCCTTGTGAAATGTTTGTGGTCACAAAGCCAAGCGGTCTGTCTGTTTGACCATCTCCCCTGTACAGCACAGCCCACGGGACAACACAACAGTAGAGGATTGTGGACTGTGGTGTCTGTCAGTGAGTACAGCAAAGAATGACCGTAAAAATAAGAATGTTGCCATTTATTATATTATCTGTGTACATCTGTTTTCTGTACTGATGTGCTGCTTTGAAGTCAGTTTGAAATAGGGAGCTGACCTTGTGTTTTTGTAAAAACCAGAGCGGAGCTGGAATGGGACAATGACAGAATGCTTTCAGTAGGCATGGGAATAGCTGTCGCTGCTCTTTCCTGACTATTTGCATTGGCGGAGAGAAAGCTTATGAACTAAAAGGTATTGTTACAGTAGATTCATGCTCTTTTCAGTTGCTTACACGTATTTCATGTGCATACTATAGGGCCATGAAAGACCAAAAAAAAGACTTTTCCCCCCATTGGACAACCAGTCTTGAAAATTGTGGATATATAAGTTTTTTTTGTTTTCTAGATCTGGAAAAAAAATTAAATATATGTATGTGTGTATATATACAGGTGCTGGTCATGTAATTACAATATCAGAAAGTTTATTTATTTTACTTAATTTACATAATTCCATTCTAGAAGTGAAACTTGTATAATGTATACATTCATTCCACACAGACTGATATATTTCAAGAGTGTGTTTCTTTTCATTTTGATGATTATAACTGACAACTAATGAAAACCCCAAATTCAGTGTCTCAGAAAAGTAGAATATTGTGAAAAGGTTCATTATTGAAGACACCTGGTGCCACACTTTAATCAGCCAATTAACTCAAAACACCTGCAAAGGCCTCTAAATGGTCTCTCAGTCTAGTTCTTTAGGCTACACAATCATTGTTCAAAAGACAACCACTGACACCTTGCACAAGGAGGGCAAGACACAAAAGGTTATTGCAAAAGAGGCTGGCTGTTCACAGAGCTCTGTGTCCAAGCACATTAATAGAGAGGCGAAGCGAAGGAAAAGATGTGGTAGAAAAAAAGTGTACAAGCAATAGAGATAACTGCACCCTGGAGAGAATCGTGAAACAAAACCCATTCAAAAATGTGGGGGAGATTCACAAAGTCAGTAATGGTTTGGGGTGCCATGTCATCTGCTGGTGTTGGTCCACTGTATTTTCTGAGGTCCAAGGTCAACGCAGCTGTATACCAGGATGTTTTAGAGCACTTCATGCTTCCTGCTGCTGACCAAGTTTTTGGAGATGCAGATTTTCTCATAGAAAATGTATGGGGTATTGTGAAGAGGAAGATGTGGTATGCCAGACCCAACAATGCAAAAGAGCTGAAAGGCCACTATCAGAGAAACCTGGGCTCTCATAACACCTGAGCAGTGTCACAGACTGATAGACTCCATGCCACGCCGCATTGCTGCAGTAATTCAGGCAAAAGGTATTGAGTGCTGTACATGCTCATACTTTTCAGTTGGCAGATAGATTTCGAATATGCCTCTGTGTTATAACGGCGCTTTTTGCCCCGTGTGCGCTGATGCTCACATCTGTTGACATTTCCCAACACCTTCCTACAGTTGCTTAATAAAAGTGGGCTTTCCACACAAAAAAAGCGCATGTGTCATTAGAATGAGAAAAAAAATTTGGTCACAGCTCTGTCGGACGCGGACTGGGCTCGGACAGAAAAATGCAGCCCGATCTGCGCTCTATTAGCTATGATGACAGCGGAAATAAAACAATAGATAGAAAGTGCGACTGTATGCAAGTATTGTGCAACACGCCTCCAATTCAGTTTATGAATGATTACATTATATAACTTTTTTAATACTGTATCCTAAATTGTGGATAATTAAGCTGTATATCATATGCTAAAGTACATTTCTGGAGTGTTAAAGATTAAAAGAAAAAATAATAAGGACCGTACAGAACCGAACACCGTGACCCTAAAACCGTGACACAAACAGAACCGTGGGTTTTGTGAACCGTGCCACCCCTAATGGCCGGCACTTCTGTGTGTGTGTGTGTGTGTGTGTATAATAAATTGTGTGTGAAACATACACATTTTAATAATATTCATAATAAAATTAAATGAAATGTAACTTATTAATGTCTTACATCTCTCTTGATATAAAAAGTATATATGCTTTTTTATTCTTATCCTTAATTCTGAAAAAAATATTATATTATAATAATATGAGATTTTAATTAAGCGCCATATCAGCATACTAGAATTATTTCTGAAGGATCATGGGACATTTTATAATACAAAAATAATAAAACATAAAAAATAAAATAAATGTAAACCATTAAAAACAATAGCTTAACAATAGTGGAAAATCAATTCTAAATGTTATAAAATTAATAAACACCTGTAAGTCTATTGATGTGTATATATATATATTGTGATTGACAATATCAAAGAAGTTGAGAACCACTGTATTACATCCCATTGTCAACTGCACCTAGTCGTATTTTGTCTGAAATGTAGGTTACTCGATAATAACTTATTTTATATGCAGCTGTTTTATGAATGCAATATTATACTTGCACTCATGTAATATTTACTATAATGTATTGTCAAAATTCATGTTTGTTTTTTTTGTTGTTTTTTTTTTTTTATTTATTTTTTGTTTTTTTTATATAAAATCAAACATGTTTTTGTGCAAACTTGTATACCTGTAAAATGTGTTTGTGTGGATGCTGCGGTTTAGAGGTGCTGTAGCAAGTGGGCCGCCAACATCTTGATGGATGAGGGAAGAGTACGGCTGGATGAGGCTGGCCGTAGATCGTTGTAAAGATGCGTAAACATGACAAATCATCACATCACATCAAACTGCACTCTAGACTGATTCAGTTCCCCTTTGTGTTGAACGCTGGGTTGCATCTTTGGTGTCCAGTAACAGTTGAAGGGCACAGGAACAGCTGTTGGGATGTGCTTGTTCATCTATTGCACTCTGGGGTGAGATGGCAGCTGTCTGAATCCCAGAGAGAGAGAGGCCCTCCCACTCACCAGAGACAGACAGACAGCTTTTCCCCTGCCCTTTTCAAAAATCATTTGCTTGCTTCCTTCCTTTTTTCCTTTTGCTGCAATTTATCACCAGGGTGTCCAATTTCGGATGAGCTGCAGGCGTCTTGGGCAAACGGATGAGCAGTAAATGGATGAATCTTTTCATAAATGAAATTGTCTCACTCTGTCATCTCTTCGTTCTGTTTTGTGAGCTTTTTTCTTCTCGTTTCTGTTATTGTGAACCAGCACAGTGTGTGAAGGGACACTCTCTCACTCCCTCGTGGTCTTGCATCAGTTTGTGTATATCATTGTGCAGCTGTTAAAACTATATGGCCTTGTAAAGGTTTTTTGTTGGTGGTGGGGTGGATGTGAGGTGTTTAATAACTGATAATTGTGTCCAGTTGCACAAGGAAAGCTGATGGTTGTTAAATATTTCTCATTTGATTTGTTTCTGCTTTTTTCCTATGTCCAGTACTTCACAATGCACCATTAAATCACTAGCTTGGGTTTCGGTCTGCTTATTTTCATGTGAATTTTGGGGTAATGCATAAAGAAATGTACTGTATGGAAACACTAAAATGAAAATAATTGCCTAAATGTGTTTATGAAGAGTTGATTTGCAAAATCAGATAACTGATAGAGTTTTTTTTTTTTTACTTTCTATTATTATTTTAAAAAATCATTGCATTATCGCAAATTGTTTCTTGATTCAATCAAAAAAAAAAAAAGACTCAAAAGAATCAGTTTGAATCAGTGTGTCAGTGATGTTACTCCCTGAATCATGTCTCAAAAGTAGGGGTGGGCGATATGGAAAAAATATCAAATCACGATTTTTTTCTGGGGAAATCACGATTCACAGTGTTTATCACAATTCTTAAGAATATTTTGCAAATTACAGAGCTAGGGGTGGGCAATATGGCAAAAATATCATATTACGATGATTCTTTGTCATTGATTTTACTTTTTGCATGTTGTTGAGAACTAATGACAAAAACAGTGGAGGCAGCTGAAAAACAGGTGAATACAATAAACTAATGAACACAGGACTAAACCAACAAGACAGGACTAAACCAAAATTACCACAAGACGGGGAAGACCAAAACAGAACAGGGACAGAATGTTACAGTTATTCGAAAAGATACACATTACTAATAAACAAAAAATGAATAAAACAAACAGTGCTTTTATTTTTGAGGAAGAGTAGGTGTATTCAGCAGCATTGAAAGGTGAAACACTATATACTTCTACACAACATCCATCATTTACTCGTTTTTATCTGAATGAGTTTCTTTTTTCTATTGAACATTATTAAATTAAATGAGGACCAGCTACTGTTTGGTTGCTCAAAATATCTGATTCTGTGTTTAGCACAAGAAAGAAATTAATACAGGTTTGGGACAAGCGATTAAGTAATGACACGATTATAATTTTTTAATTGAGCTGTCCCTTTAATGACAAGCAGCGGCATTTTTAGTTCTGTCCCTTTAAGAGCTGCACACGTCTAATTTGCTGCCACCAAGTTTTTCTCTAGTTTACTTGTGTGTTTGTGACAGTTTTACCGAGATCACATGTAATAAATATCTTAGTTCAGTAATTAGGCGCTACTTGACAGGCTTTTAGTGAGCGCGCGCTTCAGGTGTACGCGCAGGAAAAGCGCGTCTGGACGGCACACATATAAAATGTTTAATCAGCAAGAATCAGTGCAGTGTCTGGTGAGTGTAATTCTACCACTGAGTAAACACTGATGTGAATGTATGTCGTGTTGTACAGCTTATTGAAACGGACTTGATAAAATAGCACGATACTACGATATTCCTTAAAAAGCAGATCGTGGAGAAATTTTTATCGTCCACGATCAAAAATCGTCATATCGCCCACCCCTACTCAAAAGTCATTATTTTTGTCACATCCATTTCTAAATTAATAGATAATAATAATAATATTAAATTTATTATTAATTATGAATAAATGGTATTAATTGAGGCTTGTATCTGTCTTTCCTCTGCTCCATTTAGTACAGATTTTACCTTTACACTCAATTTGCCAACATGTAAAAATGTTGTTGAAAAACGTAGATATTATTGGAATTGCTGCTCTGCTGCTTTTTTCTCTGTGTTATTCTTGTTTTTGTCACATCTGTTGGGCTTCACATTACACACAGCCATGCTCAGGCAGGTCCAGATATAAATAAAAACTCAAGAGATTTTTTGCACCTTTTCATTTGGCCTGTGGTTCCCTTTTCACACATCACCTCACTACAACATCCACCTATATATGGTAAGCCGTGCAAATTGCTTTTCCTGGTTGCCCTTTGTATATGTTATGGTAGTAATGGAAATTTATATTAATTAATTGGATACAAATCTTGCTCTGTTCGGTGCATTTTCTCTCTCATGCATGCAAACACTCTCGCACTTAATCACATTCACTGATTTGATCTTTCCACACGTTTGTTCACACTCTCACACACCCACAGATCACTCACTTTCTGCTGTGCTCACACCTTATGTTCAGTGGCAGAGCGATCAAGAGTAGAAATGTCAGAGGCTCTCTCAGTCACTCACACTCCCATGATTAAATCGCTGGAGGTCACTGTGTCTTTCTGCTGTTGGTTTCTTGAAGGCGTTTTTACTCTCAACTCAGTCTGATCACTGTCTGCACTCCTATTGCTAGTCCCTGCGCATTTGCATAACGTTTATTGCAATGCCAGTGGTCTGTGTCATAAAATAATTTTGTGTATACTGTATATTAGGCATGTGATTTGATTTCATATCACAATAATTGCTGAAATTTAAAACCATGTTGCAAATGAATACAGGCCTAATTATAAAAAGTGATAATAAAGACCTTATTGACTACTATGGAATACTATGGAAGTCAATGGCTACCATTAACAGAAGAAAGAAAACACATAGAGGTTTGAAACAAGTAGCGGTTGAGTAAATGATGACAGAAGTACATTTAAATAATATACATAAGCGTACTATTTTAAGCACATTTAAGCCTTTTTGCCGTTTTTGTTCAGAAGTTTTATGCCACATAAATGCAGAGCTGTAACTTTAGTATAAAGAGTTGATGAGAGTTTATAGTTGATGTTGATTGGTAATAACTTATTGACATAAATATTGCAAACACTGGGCATTGTGGGCAACTTTCTGTTGTGCACATATCAATGATGTGAAATAGAGTATGCTTTAAAAATGTTCAGCTTCATGCGTTCTTTTAGCAGTCCTGCTAAAACTCAAGCATGGGCTTAATTTATAGACTTATTCGCTACGCATATCATTAAGTGAGTCTCCATTCTGCAGTGTCAGACAGCCAGTTTCTCTCTGTTTTAAGCTTTAATACTGTTCACCTCTTCTGTTTCTCTTTGTTGGTGGCTTTGCTTTTTCTTCTAGCTATTAGCCAAGTTCTCCCTGACTTGTAGCTAATATCTGAAACCGCATGTCTCATACACTTCGTGTCCTTAAAACTGGCACGGTTAGACCAGCGAAACTCTCAGAATGACTCTCACAGAATAAAAAAAAAGCATGCAGGTGCGTATCGTTCAGGGGATGTGCTTAAGTCATCAGTAACACTCTGACAGCGTCATGCTTGCACGTCCTCAAAACGCAGCTACAGCACAATCTATTCAGGCTGCGATAAACTGAGGCTTAAAATTGGCCTGCGCTGATGTGAACGTTTATTTACAAGCAACATCTCTTTCTTTCTCTCCTTCCTATTGAGCCACTCTCGTATTCAAGGGTACAGCTTGTTTCTCTTTTGAAAAAATCGAAATGTAAGCTCTCACCCCCCCGCCCACTCCATGTCCTCCTCCGTAGTCCTCATAAATGATAATCACAATCTCTCCTCTCCACTCTTCCCCTGAAAAGTCATTTCACTCAATAGCTTTTTGTGTTCCTGGGAAACTATACATTCAAGCGTACATTGGATTTCTCGCTCACTCTATTGTATGTGTATGTTTTAGTGTAATTAGTCTGTTTTTCCTGAGCATAAAGGCCAGTGTAGGCAGATTGTCTGAGCTCCGGAGCTCAGCCCCACCAGAGCCTGATTACAGCTTACCGTAGTCATTTTCTAAATAGCTCACTTCCACTCCACTTTCCTCCCTCTATCCTTTCTTCTCCCACATACACCCTCCCTCTGTCCTCCCATGCACACAAAGAAAGCAAAAAAGCAGGGGAGAAAAGACTCTTTTATCAGATGCGGTCTGACCCAAACATCCCCAGCCATTGAGAATCTAGACTCACTTTCGCTCTTCCTGTCTTTCTCTCTTTCCAAATTTTCCACCAGCTCTGATTCGACTGTGTGACTCTGAATTTGTGTACGTTTTCTGATGAGGCTTATGCTCCATATAGTTAAAAAAAATTTAGGTTTGGGGTCAGGGTTTTATTTATTTTTTTAATAAAATACAGTGAAAACAATAATGGAATGTTTAAAACTTCTGTTTTCTTAGCATTTATTTTTTTTGTTTACTTATTGTTTTCTTATTATTATCAGTGTCAAAAAAGTTCCAAGGCACATTTATTTGCTCTTTGGTAACATAAATGTTTTTACATTAACACTGCTGAATAAACACCAAAAAAAAAAAAAAAAATCTGTATAGAAACCTTAAAATAAAAAATAATTAAAAAAAATGAAAATTAAATAAAAAAGGGATTAGGAGTTGAATGCAGGATGCACCACAATAGCTTTAAATGTTAGTGAATATAGAGTATAATATATTAATTTTAAGATTTGTTTTGATGGCAAAAGTAATCTAAATATTAAAATTATTATACTTGCTGCTACATTTCCGATTATTGTTCTTTCATCTCTGTCTGGATATTTTCATCTAGCAGGAATGGTTTGTGAGACAGCACACACATACAAACACTGCGTGGGGGACAGGGGAGAGAAATCAAAGATTCAGGCTGAGAGGAAGAGTTGAATGACCCATCATCAGTCAAAAAATCAATTGAAGAAGATAGAAGAGACGAGAGAAATATCGATCATAAGTGAACTTGTGTTTCATTCACTATTGAAACGTGTTGATAAAAAGAGGTTGGTAAATTTAGAGTTGATTATTTTATCCGACGTTTATGTGTAATATGTAATGTTGTATTAGTTAGAGTATTGCGCCATTAGCTTAGCAATAAGCTAACAGCAGACTTTTGACCTCGATTTTGGGTTGAGTCTCACTGTGTAACATCAATCGAGTTGCTAATCATTCACTCATAAAGCTCACTCAGAAGACAGCAGCCTGTGCAGACAGCATACAGTGAGGCAGCTTTCAGTTAATAACTCTTCCTCAGGTATATTTGATAGGGAGCGTGTATGTTTGTATCAAGCCCTGCTGTGTTGTTAGTGCACTGGCAGGATTTTAATGAGCTGCCTTCATGACCTTTCACTACATCCAAACTCTTTATTTCTCACTCTCTCTCCCAGCTTTGCCTGGCTGCCCTTGTGCTGCCCTGTCAGAGCTGTTTGGTGCATAATTGCTTCTTGTCTGAACTGTTTGTTTGCTTATACATGTTTGTTTTTGTCTAGCATCAGTGTGTAGTGAGAGGATGTAGTACATGGCTGTATGCGGGGTTTCTCACCACAAATTACAAGGCGATTTCCATTGTCGCTGCTCTTTGTGTCTTCTCTTTCTTTCATGAAGTAAAACAACCCGAGCCACTGAAACTGAAACTGTGTCCGAACATGACCAGTTTGTGTCTACATCATGCCGACATGCTTTGCAATGTGATCCCAGCCCATCAGAAGATATGTGCTGTTCAGTCTATAGATACAGAGTGCAGTCTCCATACTAATATGCTTATTTTGCAATAAATTAAAAATATATTATGGTAACACGGACCAGTTTTCACTTTTAACTAGTAGTTAGCGTGCCTGTCATTAACATATTGACTGTTTAGCAGCAAATTGGGACTTTTTGAGATACAGTTTGTAGTTAATTGTTTGTTAATACTGAGAATTAGACCTTAAAATAAAGTATGACCTATATTGTTTCAATATGCATTATCAACATGCACCCATTTTCATGTCCCCATCAAATTAAATTTACGGTAGTCATTTCATATACATAAATCATATCAAATATGGGTGAAATTAGGGCTGGGCGATATATATCGAACAATATATTATGTGTTATTAATATTATTAATTATATTATTATTATAGCTTCTCACTGATCTACGGTTCTGTTCATAAACTGGCGCTGCTTTTAAAAACAGCTGATGGAGATTTACTGCTAATCAATGAAACGGCTTTACTGACAAGATGCACATAATATATAGTTTGATATATATCACCCAGCCCTAGGTGAAATAATATTTTATACAGCGTAACCTAAAAATGAACTCAACTGTGCTTATTAAAACACATAAAAGAAATAGTAATCATTCTAAATTTGATTATATTTTAAATGATAAACTTGCTGAAAAATGAGTAAAACTTAGTGGATAGTGGTAAAGAGTTTTTTTGGGCTGCTGTTTTGGATCATTGCATGTAAACCATTGAACAAAATGTGTTTTTAAAAAATCCCTATGAGAAACACATTTTTGCAACCAAGGTTGCTGTAAACATGGACAGGCACTTTTGAATGCTATATAGAGAGCAATTTGAATCAGTCACATTTCACAGATGGACGGTGCTATCCGGTAGATACCACATGAATAAATAAAAAAAATTAATAATAAAAAACAAGCAATCAACAGAACATCCTGTCGCAGTGACAGCTGGTCAGGACAATTCCTCCCATTCTGTGCATGTGGATTTGTGCCCACACAGTCACACTAACTCATTGCGTTTAATGACTGATGGTTGAGGTGTCGGTAATGTTCTCAGTGGTCGGATTCTCGCCTTGCTGAAGTAAAACATTAAAATGTGAAAGTTTGGAATTTAGCAAAGGTCACTCTAGATCACACCATTCATGCGAGAGGACGTGCCAAAGATATGGAGGTGAGGAGGGAGAGAGAGAAAGAGATGAAGAGCCTGGGGCACGGTCAGAGAACTCTGGCTGGTATGTTTGATGTTAAATTGAACCTCAGATTTGATATGAAGTGCGTTTTGCCTGCTGCTATACGATTAGTGAGAGCGGTTTGGAATGGAAAGGTATGTGAGGGCTCTGAATTGACAAAGAGGATGATTAAAGAAGATTTGGATTTCCTAAGCTTCACCTGATTGATGGGTTGGTTGATTAATTGATGCGAATCCAAAGCTTTGAAGATATCATAGCTGGGTTTATCACTGGTTCTTTTTGTAATTGCAACGGAAACTCTGTTTGCCATGCGATTCATTTTTCACATAAATATGTGTGAAATTGCACTCAATCGCACATTTAAATTGATGTTTGGATGCATTCCTCATGACACACTTGATTAGAAGACTTGCTGAGTTTTAATGAATGTGGTGAAAATGTGTGTGTCAAACTGACAGATGGTAATTGTCTCATTGCTCCTGTTATGTTGGAAAATGATCCAAAACATGATTGTGAGTCATTTAGCTTTGCACCTTTCCTAACAGTAAGCTTTCAGTGCACACCATGCCTTTTAAATCGTGCCTTTCTGAGGGCAAAAGAGACATTTCTAATTAGTTTGTTTTGAATATAATTTTGTTCAAAATCAAATTACTGACAAATTTAACTTTTTTTTTTTTTTAAATAATGATGACTGTAAGCATCCTTCAGTTAAGTCTGCATTTTCAGAGATGTTTATCATTTCATTCCTTTGTTTTTATGCGAATTGTTTAGACTGTGTGTTAATGTGTTATTACTGTCTGTTTGTATGTAGATTTTTTTTCTTGTGGTACAGTAAAAGCTTTTAATCATCTAAATCTGAAAAGCTTTTAAACAAACAGCCAGGTGTAAAGCAACCAGTAGTATTATTCATATGCTATTTTAATATGTATTAACATTTTGAAGCTTTTGGTGTTATTGTGTTGTTGTTAGGGTTTTTTTGTTTGTTTTTTCCAGTAATTTTAGTTTTAGTGCTTGATCTTGTTTTATTTCAGTCATATACCAAGGTAACATTTTAAATTTATGCTTGTTTTAATAAAACTAAACTAAATTTCTTTTCACATTCATTTGCAGAAACTTAAATGGCTTTGGTTTTAGTTAACAATAATCATAATGACACAATAAGCAATTTCTATGACCGCAATGAATGTAAAATACCAAGTCAAAGCTAATCAGAACATATCTGATGTTTTAACAGTTATGTGAGGTGTTAATGACAGCATGTTGATTTAGGTTGGGGCAGTATTGAAATTGTTTCTAATTTCTCTCTTTTTTTTTCTCTACAGTGTGAGGAGGAATGTGTGGCCCATGTTGCTCTAGGAGTGACTGAGTGTGGGGGTGTGTGTGTGTGTGTGTGGGTGTGTGTGTGTGTGTGTGTGTGTGTGTGTGTGTGTATGAGATGCTGGCCTGTCTGCCAGGGCCAGGTGATCTCTCCCTTCAGCTCCACCCCCACTCGCAGATGAACACTGGACTTCAGAAATGTGAGTGCAAACATAAAACACACTCAGTGCAAACTTTTGGTGGTCATTTACTCACTCGTTTCCTTTTTTGTTTGTTTGTTTGTTTTGAGCATAAAAGATGTTAAGCAGAATACAGATGCTGTGCAATAATCATTGAAAATCACAAAAAGCACTATAAAGGCATCAGAGTAGTAGTCCATATGAACCATGTTAGCATAGTATTTTCCAAGTCTACTAAAGATTATGTAAAAATTGTAATGTAAAGATGCGCAGAGTTTTAGTGAATAACAACTTGTATGTTGGTTTCTTCCTTGCATAACTCACGTAAGTTGAGGAAAATATAATATAATGCAAATATGTATAATATAGGTTTAGCTAATAGATTAGCAATGAATACACTGCATTTGTTATAATAAGACATGACAGACGTTAGAAAAACAAGACCTTTACAAAACAACTGTGAACTGGGCATGACGGGGCATAACATCCTTGAAAAACTTGATTGAGGACACCTCCAAAATAAATAATGTTTCTGCATGTAAACTACAAGAGCGTATCTGTCATAATTACTACTTTTATGGTTCTTTTTGTCATCTTTTATTTTCTGTTCTGGCATGGAAAAGTGCATCATTTTGTGCTAAGCAGAAGAGAGCAATTCACACAGGTATACAATGACACGAGGGTGAATAACTGATGACAGAACTTTCAATTTTGAGTGAAATTTCCTTTCATTCTCCTGTTTACGCTCTTCTCAGCAGTCTCAAATGAACAAAAGGTGAATATTCTTTCATGCTGCGCATCTTTTTTTAATGCCACAAATTCATACAGATGTTGTCAAAGATGACATTTAAATGCATTTAAAAAAATGATGAGATGAAAACAGATATATAAAAGGAGAAAAATGTCTGACGAGAGACTAAACAGAACCGAGAGAAAAAGGAAATGGAACGAGGGGGAAAAAGAAAGATCGTTGGTGAGCAAAAGCATATTTCCAGAGACAGATTGTCAAATCCCAGGATTTTTATTAGGGCGGTTTACAAGGGCAGACACCTGCTTAACCACACCGCTCACAGAGAGATAGATTGAGGCAGATAAGTGGCATTCAGAGGCAGCGAGAAAATGAGAGTCAGACAAACAGGGAAACTGAGTCGGTGCAGGAAATAAAGGATACGTACAGACAGAATATCTCGCCTTCTCTGTCTGTGGGCAGACACCCTGTCAGATTAGCTCTCCATCAGGATGACAAATTATGCTATGGAGACGCGCGGCCGGGGGAGTGCCGATGGCCCGGAGACTGATGAGTCTCACATCGCCTCAGGAAGACCCTCATCAGGCAGCAATTACTGAGAGGCTGGAGACATATCTTTAACTGGAGGAGAGAGCAGAAATCACAGAAAGACCGGAGTCATATTTCTAACTAGTGGGAATACAGAAAGAGATGGAGTCATATTACTAACTACAGGAACTACAGGGGATGGATGAACAGGTAGGAGAGAGGAAATGGAGGCATACTTCTGATGCTCGAGCCGCTTTCAGAGAGATAATAGAAATTCACTTCATTCATTGCCCACACAGTGAAGTCAGATGTAACTACAGCCCAGAGTGTTTGTCTGTGAAGAGAGTAGATGTAAAGGATTCATTAGTTTGCCGGGGTTTTAATGATGTCTTATAGTTTAATTGCTTCTGAGAGATTAAACGCCTCATGGAAATCTCAATGAACTGGACAAAAACAAATGAAAGTCAAGCTTTAACACTGGCCTTTAAATGGTGATGGCAAGCTCAATTCCTCCTCTACTTTGATGGACCTGGGCTGTGTTTCCCAAAAGCAAATGTCGCAAGATCCTTCATTACCAATAGAGTTCATTGGAACTAACACACCCCTGGTTGTCAAAGAGTAGTTTTATTTCTCTGATAATTCTATTGGTTTACAAAGCTTTTAACTGACACTTAAAATACTTCAGAATAGATCTGCAACATTCAATAGCTGTTTTTCAATATATTATGACTCAAAAACTATTTCAGTATGACCTTTGAATCATATGGCTTTTGGCAATTTAATATATCTCCAATTAAAAGTATTTTTATGCTTAGTCAAAATAATATAAAAAATTGCAGTATTGTAAAATTGCAAAGGCAGCATTTCGTTTGCACACCTGCAGATCATAATAACATTTTTTTGGTGTCTCAAGCTTGCTTCGCAACTGTGTTTTTTTTTTTTTTTTTTTGTTAATGTAGCAAATTATTAATGCAACCCATAATCTGCATAGTCCAAATTCCCCCTACTTTCAAACCCCCAATCTGAAAGATTTAGAGAAGCCTCACTTGTTTAAATTATGTAATGTAATGATGCATATGGTGGTTTAAACATCCCATGGCATGTCATTAACTGCCCCTTTAAATTCATGTGCTCCCTGCTGTGGCCCAGATGTTACTGGAGCACATCTGGCGCAGATTCTCTCAGGGAACTCAGGAAGAGCCAAAATATACCTTGGAATGCAGGAACGCAAGCCATAGATTGGGGCAAAAAAAGACTGCCTTTTGTCTAAATAGAGCATGGTTTCTGTTGCATTCTCTCTCTCTGAACTCTTTCAAAGGAAGCTGAAAAGAAGGTGAGATGAGCGGGGAGGAAAAGATGGCTTTAGATAAGAGGAAAGAGATGAATAGAAGGAGGAGGCTTTGCTTCTCCATGTGGAATAACCCTATATAAGACAATATAAGAACACCCACTCAGATCAGCAGTCTCTCAGATTAAAGAGTTTAAAATTGTGTGTGTGTGTGATGTCTGTGCGGAGGGGAAAAAGGCAGTTAGGGGATGTGTATGGTGTACTTAGACAGAAAAGGCTGACAATAGCTGTGTAACAACCCTGTGTGTCTGTAATGGGGCTCCTGGGGTTTGCCTGATTACTGTGATCCTCAAATCACTGCTGATGAGAGGGAGAGAGAGGAAAGGTTAGTGAAAAGCACACTTTTAAAGGGATAGTTCACACAAAAATGAACATTCAGTAATATTTTATGGACACCGAAAAAACGGATATTAAGCAGAACAGCTTTTTCGTAGTGTGTTTACAACGTTTTCGTTTCTTATGCTCACTGAGGCTGCATTGTGATCATAACTACAGTAAACGTTAATATTGTGAAGTAAGTACTATGACAATTTAAAGTATGTTTTTAATATATTTTAAGTATAATTTTGTGACATTCTATATGAAGCTGAGCTACGTTCTCAAGTCAAAAATGAGATTTACGTGGAACTCATTCACACCTAGACTTATGTAGAGCTTTTGCACCATCTGTAAACGGGGGACCAGAGACAGCCGTGGTCACCATTAACTTTTAGGGAAAAGAGCAGCTATGGCAAGTCACGTTATATCTCCTGTTGTGTCCCACATTAGAGAGTTGTAAAGGTTTGAAACGGATAGATAATGAAAGAACATTAATTTCTAGGTGGACTTTCCCTTTAACTACAAATCCCAAACAGGAGTGAGTCAGATCTAGCACTGGGCTCTAGAGATGTTGAAGTCCCTTGAGACATTTACATCTCAGTGCATGTTTAAATGTCACCTGATCACTTTCCTCTGCCCTGCTTTCCTGTCCTCAGAATGGATTGAATGACTGCCGACCTGTATGTTGTTGACTAATCCTAACAAGATTGACTCCTCATTATCACCGGCCGTCCTCCCCGGGGTGTCGCTCAACGGGGGAGAACGGCATAGACCGAGAGAGACATGCATTGGGAATAGAGCAAGAGAGAGAAAGAGCGTTCCCTTTTGAGTTATTAGCATAATGACTCTCCTCTTCCTCGCTCCTTGATCTAGTCCTGCGGTGGTTCATTTATTGAGCCCAGCGTGGCTCTTCCTCCTCCTCTTCCTCTCTCTTCTCTCTCTTTAGGAGGTGAGCAAATGTGGGCAGCCGGTGAAGGCAGCTGACACGGCCTGAGATTGGCAGGAAAGCTATTTAGCTAAGAAATGTCAGGGGCCATTTTGTTTAGTCAACAGCCCACATAGAGGGAGAGGGAATGTGTATGGAAAAACAGAGAAAGACAGATGAGTGAGTGGCATGGCGGCTGAATGCTGTGTGAGGTGATGGTGAATAGGGATGTGGATTGCGTGTCCTGTTCTGCACCAAACAAACACCAATCATTCACACAAGGCTAAACTCAATGCCATTAACTTAAACAGATGTGTAGATTTATCTTCTGATGTTTATGTTTGATTGTAAAGAATTTATATAGCTCCACAAATTGGCTGTAGAATATTAACAGCCCTTCATTCACCAAGACGTACATCTCTTGCCCCTCGCATGTTTCCTAATTATTCAGTATTTTAGGATACTTTTGGCTATGGAAGCATGTATATTACTCACCAAGGCTGTATTTATTTGATTAAAATACAGTAATATTGTGGAGTATCATTTTAAATAACTTTTCAGATTTTAATATATTTAAAATGTAGTTGATTCCTATATTTTCAGCAGTCATTAGTCTCAACACAGTATTTAATGTCACATGATCCTTCAGTAATTATTCTTCTATAATATGCCAATTTGGTGCATATGAAATGTTTATCAATGCTGAAAGCGGTTGTGCTGCTTTATATTTTTTGTGCATTATTTGAGTCGAAAGTCCAAAAGAACAGCATTTATTTGAAATAGAAATCCTTTGTAATATTATAAATGTATTTATCATAAATTTTTCAATTTCATGCATTGTTTAGTGCTTTGACACCATCTCAACTTAGAGTTAGAAAAGAAGTGTTAATCCAAACCTAAATCTATTCTCTATTTGAGAAGATTCATGTTTTAGTTCTTCTTTATGTTCTTGTTCAGTGTATTTATATGTTAAATGGTGTTTGTTATGGAGTGTTTGGTGGGAAGTTTTATGCGTTCGGGGTATTTGTCGGGGCAGTGTGAGCTGTAAGCAGTGACTGAATCCGCTCAGGCTGGATGAAAGAGCTCAGTCACAGAGCACAGGCTGTCTATCCTCTCACTGGGATGAGGGGTCCAGGAACGCATAGAAACACATGTTAATACTCGGTGTGTGTGTGTGTGTGTGTGAACTCCATATCAGTACGAGCAAGGGAAGTGCAGGTGGGTGCACATCAGAAGTCTCTTTCTATCGCTCTCTATCTCTCTTTTCTCTTCTTCCCTCGAGTGATGAAAGCTTGTTTTATACAAAGACCCCCTTTCAGCAGCCAGACAGCAGCTTCACAGAGAGCACTTATCATCCTCAATTTCTTCCCTCTATCCCTCGCCTCCTTTGTTTTTCTGTCTGTCTCTCACCCGCTCTCCTGTATTCTCAACCTATTGAATCAGAGGTGTCCTGGCAGGTGAGGATGTCACTCTCAGGAAGAACAGCATTGTTCTTAGATCTTATATTGTGTGCAGAGACCTGCAGACTTCTGAATGTAAATCCTGGAAAATAATTCTGCTCATTAATGTTCACTTTTAAAAGCATTAGTGTGATCCTGAAGATAAGAACTTGTGTGTGTGAAAAACAGCTCACCAATTAGACGGCTTATTTAGAGCACAGAACATGTGAGGCTAAGATGCTTACCACAGTAGACGCAGACATACATGCGTGCTATATTTTTGGGGGCAGGGCCAGACAGGTTTTAATTTCATATTCACACTTTGAAACTGTAAGAGAATCAAGCAGCGACACATCATAGCGGTGTTGTTAAATATAACAGAGGTACTTAACAGTCATTGGTGTTGTCTGGCAGTCTGTGTGTTCACATTGTGTGTGTGTGTGTGTGTGTGTGTGAGAATGGTCTCTGCTATAGAAGATCACACTTTGGCATACAGGAAGCATGTT
>JAUYWG010000038.1:10906883-10919804 GCA_034779775.1 Enteromius afrohamiltoni
TTACTATTTTTACTGTATTTCTGATCACATAAATGCAGCCTCAGTGAACATAGGCTTCTTTCAGAAATCCTACCAACCCCAAACATTTAAGCGGTAGTGTATTTGTTGTTGAATATAATTACATTGAGAGTCTGTGAGCCGTTTCATGTTTTTGTGCAGGTACTGATGTAAGCCCTGCAGTTTAGACACATCGCCACTGGACACGGCATCAAACAACCTCTTGAGGGTAAACCTTTCACTGTCCTGCTGAACTGGCTTCTCTTTCACTTTTCTGATTCCCCTGTGTGCAGAATGTCTAAAGTAAGGATTCCTCACGTTATGTTAATCGTACACTCCGGTGTGGTTTAAGGAGGCCTGCTTACCTGTCAAAGTGTAGGTTAAATTTAATTGTGTGCGCAGGCTGCTCTGTCTCATCCAGGTAATTCGAATCCATGGGTCTCTTTTCTTTTGAGGCACCTTTCTTCTGTTTGACCTTTGACCTTTCCTCCTCTGTCAGGTCATCCGTCTCCAGGAAGAATGTGGGGCTGGGGCTGCCCTCTCTTGATTTACTCATAGTGATGTCTTCTGAGTCGTACAGCAGAAATTAAAGCTGTATCATTCACAGATACAGGACATTGGGTTTCTATTTCAGACAGATAAGCTCTAGGAAATGTGAACCTGACCACAATGAGCAATTTTACTTTTATAAGCAAATGGGATGTTCTTACACTAACTATCTTTACAGTGAGGAATAGTACTTAATGATAATTTACTTTTGTTTCTTCCTTTAAACAGTCAAATTGCTATGTGATAGAATGTAGACTAAAAGCTGCTTTTGTAGGAGTACAAAAGTGTTATTGAGTGTTATAATGGATCATCACATTGTGTCTTAAACACCATTAAAAGAGGAAGGGGTTGCAAATGATACAAATGGAAACCCTGTGACAGTAGAAGTTGAAGGAAATGCAACTACTGCTGCGATTGTATATGAAGAATGTACAAGAAGAGATGGTGCAAATAATCTCTAATAGACCCTTGCTGACTAAATTATTGATTTTTCTTCATGCTGTTACACGCCATATGATCCCATCCAGGGAATGGACCATTATTGTCCTATGAAGGAAAACTTTCCCTCAAATGCAGTTCAGGCAAAATGCAGTATCCAATGCATTAGATATTCTATACTATAGAATATAATAATTTAGCCTCTTTGTTAATGGCTTCATATATGATTACATTCTTGGATGTTATTTCAGTGATGGTCCTTTCTGCCGAGAGCACTTCAATTACAGTTAATTTATATAATGTTGTATATAAAATAAATAAATTATGTGAACAGCTCGTGCTGTGAGATCAAGAGCTAACGAATCAGCTCAGTTTGGTTCAAAAACAGTTAAAAGAGGAAGGAGACAAAAATAATGTAGATGTCAGGAAATACAAAATTAGTTTAGCTGGTTATATGATTTGAGCATATTTGCATCTCTCTAAAAATGGCTGAAATGTAATTATAATAATACGTAGTCATGAGAGCATCCAGTCACATTTCCTCATTTAAAGCACAGACTATAGACAATAGACAACCATAAAATAGACATGTAACATGTCAAAACAAGGATTAATGTTTAATGTGCATAGCAAAGTAAAGAAAGGGCGTTAAGGATGCTAGAGATATTTTTAAATCGTGAAGAGAATTGAGCATATTCGATGTGACTCCTTGATAGGTGAGGCTGTGCAGATTGTTAAAGAGTTCAGCATTGACGGTTGATGGAGTTAATGTTGTTTTACACTAGATGATGACCTGATGTGCAATTGCAAGATGCTGGATAGTCTTACTTAGTAAAATATTATGACATGGCCTCTGTAAATGGGTTCAGATAATATTACAGGGGAAGCTGTATCATTTCACTTATTACATTATGAGATTTAGCACTTATTTAGCATGTTTTGGATTGGATTGTCAATTATGCTATCATCAGTTTTAAGACAAGCAACAAAAGTCGGTCACAAAAACATCACAAAAATTAAATAAACCAAAAGCATTTGGCAGAAAAATCAACTTTACAGGTTTTAATATTTTTTTACAACACTAGTGAAATCTGAATTTATTTAAATAATGCCGTGAATGATTTAATATGTTAGAGTGAAGTGGAATATTTGTACTCACCAATTAATTTCTATTTTTTTAATCCGTTGATGATGTATCCAGTATCCTTGAGCACGGTAACTTGCTCTCTCTCTCTCTCAGTGTCAGAGAGGAAGAGAAGATGTTTTGAGGTTGCTGAGTCTTACAGAAAGGCGGGTTGCATTGATTTTTTGAGTATGTAGTTACGTATGTTTTGCCATGTCCACGCCTTGTTATAGCTCATTTATAATCTATATACCTTACAGTGCACTAGAAGCCATCAAGCTATATCAACACCATATACTATTTCATATCTTAACTATCCAAATGATCAGTTATTCATGTGCTGAAATGCATTTAATATCGAATAAATACCTCTTAGTAGCTCGTGTTTGGTTTAAAGCAGCATTTAGGTCACCTACACTTATCTGTTGAAACTTTTCTGTTGAGCAATTTCACTTTCTTAGTGCCAGTGTTTCCTGTATGACACCGGAGGGCTGTGGCAAAGCGGTTTTAGTGCATATGGTTTGGGTGCATAGATTGCATAAACAAAATGACACCTTAGCATGCAGTCAATGCACATGTTTTATTGTGCATTCCAGTTCATCTCAACCAAACAGCAGTTGGGTTATTTTGAGTAGGTTAAAACAGCTAACTAACACAATAAAAACTTGACAACATAATAAAAAACATTATTTTTGTGATCTCTTCGTTTATTCCAACTGTTTATTAACATTTAACAAATGCTACAGAACAAATTAAATTCACAAATATTCAGAAATATGTATTTCATAACACAATGATTTTGTATTGCACTCAACAACAGTAGTTACAGATAAATTTGACTCATTTTAATCAACAATAAAGATTTTTTTAATTGAAGAATAATACAGCATACAAATATTTTCAAGTGGGATTATTTTCACATTTTAATACAAAGCCCTATACCAGCATTGTAGGTCATCCACTGTTAGGTCAGATGTCTCTGAGACAAACATGATCATAAGTGTTGTATTTTGGAGTTTTGGCAATTCCAACTGCTGAGTCAACATCCTTTCTGTAGACTGCATGAAATGGAAACACTCTCTACTTCCTGTTGCTGATTCGTCTCCAGATGTTTGTCCGTAGCTACAGTACCATCATGTAGGTAACACTTTACTTGAAGGGGTGTGCATAAGACCTTCATAATCGTGACATAACATACGCCATAAATATGAAGGAGGTTTTATGCATGTTTATTACAACTGTTATTGAGCATCATTCACTCAATGTCATTTTTAATGCAAAGATGATATTGTTTGAGATGTCTTTGTTATGATAACTTAACATAAACTAATACATCATAACCTGTGTTTATGTCATGCAAGTAGGGCTCGCTGCAGCCCACAAGAGGGGGTGTGGTTGAATCCAAATCTAGAGGGTGGAGATGGGTAGGGTGGATCTAGATCAAACCACACCCCCTGGATCTTGACCACTTTTATTTAGTGGTACAAATTGAATTTGTCATATTAAAGAGGCATTAAGTGTTAATATGCTGTTAAATTATTTTATGACATAACATTTATTTTACTTATTATTTGATTTTTTTTTTAAAATATTTTACTTTTTTTATTTAGTTTATGTAGTCTAAGTAACACTGACAGGTTCTGATGTATTTGGTTTACGTAAAGTTGTCATTAAGGAATGTCAAACAATATCATCTTTGCATTAAAAATGGTATTACTGAGCGAAAGACACTTAATAAGAGTTGTCATAAAGATGCATAAAACCTCCTTCACCTCCTATGTCATGTCATGATTATGAAAGTTAGCCTTATGCACAGCCCTTCAAGTAAAGTGTTACTTCTTTTTCATGCTCACAAAAATCAATAACTATTTTATTCCAGGACAGTCAGGCTGGTCATTGTTGTTTATGAGGTTCCAGTTTGTGGTTATTTATTGTCTTGGCAGCAAGAATTGTAAACATTATGTTCTATCACAAAGATTTGAATTAAACCCCCTGTTGTCAAGGTCCCCCTTCAGTTTTTGTTAAGAAACTGTAAAACAACAACATTCAGCCCATAATGTCCACCTCCCTAGCATTACGTCTCTAGGTCTTTACGCCATAAACCATGCAACAGGTTTACACATCCTTACGTAACTCCTTCTGAAGGCCCAATCTAAACAATTACTGTGAAGGTAATGTGGGGAAAGTGCTCATGTGAAACTGCAGAGGGCAGTTTCTCATTCGAATTACCAACCAGCTCAGAACGTCTGGTTGTCCTCCTGAGATCTGTGGTTACCGAAGTATAACCCACAGCATGTAGACCCATTTTGTCCCATCTTATGACAAATGGATCTAGGATCTTTCAAGCTAGAGCTTCCTGCTCATTACTTTACTGTCATTACTGTCTGGTCAAGGGGATCCTAGAGGACAGATCTAGAGGAGAGATGAGTGGTTACCAAGGACATCTTAGACTCATCTATAATTCAGGATTTATATCAGGCACATCTCAGTCAGCCTGCTCCCAGAGCAAGTGGACAGTCAGCCTCTAAGAACACTGGAAGGTGTTTATAGGATGGAGGATTCTGTAACATTTGCACCCTCCAACCATTCTTGCAACCACCTGAAGGAACTTTGCAAGCTTGTATACACTCCTAATGTATTCCTGTAATATTTGCATCTCACGTAGCATTTGAAAAATGTTATATTGTAATTATATTGACTGTGTTAATATTCTGTTCTATACAAAAAGAATGGTTGTAAACTTGAGTTATAAATGAGAATACAGCAGAGCTAGTGTGAATGTCCTGCTGTAAAGTATTAGCCAGAGGACATGATCAACAGTGCGCTAATGGAAAAAAATATGTAACTAATTTGTGGACACATTCATTCATAGTGGCAATATGTATACTGATATTAAGCACAGTGGATTAATCATGTTATCCACATCAATCACAAGCAGAATCACACGAAACCACAATCCTGGTTTGAAGAGACATGAAACAATAGTGTTGGAAAATAGGTAGTCTACTTGGATAGGCCTACTGTACCTTTATGTGCCGATTTAAGGGTAAATATATTGAATAAATAAACTAATATGGATTTTTTATGGAGTTTTGTTTTATCACAATTTAATAAATGATTATGGTTATGTATAGTATTTTGTATAAATACGTTCTTAACTAACAACAAAAAAATTACATAACCAGAATGACCACTATTACAGAACACTTCAAATGAACCACAGTTAAGTTTTAACCAGTAATAATTATACCTACACTAGTTATAATGAAAGGGAACTGCAAAATAGATTGCAATAGATTATGGATCATAAAAGCATCAAACGGAGCTAGAGGTCTCAGCTATAGGAGTCAGTTCCTGTACATCTCTGTGTTGTGGTCTCTGTGTCCAACGTTTACTGAACGTTTGCAGGAGTCCACGCTGGCTGGGTTCTGTAACCAATACACATGATATGATAAAGCATTAAAAAAACAGACACATATAAACACATTTGTTTAACATCGACTACCTCTCTGAAGTTTAGTTGGGGAAGGTACAGGCAGGCATTTCCCAGGGTCCTCAGTAATTACACCCAGGTTTCTGTTCCAGTGGTTCCAGTTGACCTCCTCCACACTGAAAGAAAGAGGACACACGTTTTAATTATTGCTCACTCACTGTAAAAAACAATTGTTTTAAATTTACATTGAAAAACTAGCAGCTGTGGTTGCCGGAATTCGACTGTAAAAAAAATATGGTAACAACATTTTATGGTTTTAAGTTAAATTTACAGTTATATACCGTAATTTCTGTTAAATAAACTGTTATAATATTAATATACCAATCTATTTAAGTACTGAAATCTGTTTTGACCTTAGAAATACACTGATAACCAACAAATACAGGTGGTGATGAGAAAATCACATGATGAGCTTTTAAATATTTAAATAAAAGGTGCTCAGTGTCATTCACACAAGCAATAAACACCATCATGAAACTGAAATTTTCAATAAACTCATTAAATTAATTTAACACCATTACATGTAACATACAACCCAAATAAACATAACTGATAATAAAAAACAAAGAAGTAGTAGTTATTTAAAAGAAAAAACGTAAAATTTAAACAAGATTTTAAATGCAATGCAGGAAATTCTGGGAATGTCAATTTTACAAGAATTTACCATTAACCATTTAACAGGTTTTTACAGTATTTTACCATTAAAATCACTGTCAAATTTTAAAGTGTGGTTTCACTCAAGTGTGTTTGAAAGTAAACAGATCAATATAGGTGTGCATGATGATATCATTTAAAAAATTTTCAAAAGTATTTTCAGATTGGAGACAAATGCAAAATTCAGATCTTGTGGTTTTGGGTAAAAACCACCAGGGTCACCTAAAGCACCAGCGTCGATCAGGTTCCTGTCCCCCACCCAGATCCTTCTCTTGCCCAGAACGCAGCTTCATCTTCAGACATTGGGGAAAAATCCACTCCATGTCCAAGGTGGTGATTGCACGCTGTGAATAATCATAGTTATTATCTGATTGAACAACTAAACTTGCAAACCATTACATGTCTTGTTGCCCATCCAATCATTTTAATTGATTACAGTGTATGACCGCTTTAACTTTGCCTTTGATTTCACCTGTAGTTTCCAGATGTTGGTGCTCTCTACGGACATCTCATCCACTCTTTGATTCATCAGAGCGATCAACATGTTCAGCAACAAAATGTAAGTCATCACTATGTACAAAATTAGCAGCACATAGAAAACCTCTGGATATTGATATGGATCGGTGAACTCCAGATCTCCCATGCCAATCGTGAACTTGAACAACTCCAGAGTGGTGTTGAACATGCTCTTGAATTTGTTCTTCTGCTCATCAGATCTGTCCTTATCAATCAGAGTTACCACGGCTGTAAGAAACAAATCATTAACACACACTATCATTCAAATATTTGGAGTCAGTAAGATTTCTTAATGTTTTAAAGTTTATGGAAACCAAGGCTGCAATTATTTGGTCAAAACAATAAAACAGTAATATTGTGTTTCCATGTTAACATTACTATTAAACATATTAAAACAGTTTAGCTACTTAATATTTTTGTGAAAGCGATTCAGGATTCTTTGAAAAATGGAAAGTTTAAAAGAACAACATTTATATAAGTTTTTTTTATAACTACATAAAAGTTAAAATATCAGTTTTAATCAAATTAATGCCTACTTAGTGAACATTTTGCAAATAACGCATTTAACGCGATATGAATTAATCCCGCACAGCTGGTAGCCCATCAGCTAATCATTCCCGTTTACCCACATCCAATCGCTTTACTTCCCATTCACTATAAAAACCCCAGCTTCCATTCCATCAGCGTCTCGCTTCGAGCATCCTCCCTCCTCCCCTTCTCCGCCTTTCTTTCAGTTCACGCCTTCCGGGGGGAGTAGTCCGGGACCGAGCCGAACTTTGAACCCTTGCCCACAATAGGGTTCAAACCACTAGGGTTCGGGGTTCGCCGTTCTCCCGGGCTCGCTCCCCTGACAGCACGCCAAACCCCCTAAAATCACTCATGAGGAAAGCATGAACTCTTGAATTAATAATGTCTTTCTGAAAATCTACTGATCCCACAATCTTAAGCAGTAGTGTAATTGGTAAGTGTTTGTTGTGGTAAATATGAAATTAGTTGTAATAAAAGAGTCAAGGACATTCATGATTGCATTAAAGGGTACCTGTAGAGAACCCAATGAGGAAGACCATGTACACGACAAGGAATCGACGAATTTCCCCTAGAACCATCTGACAGCAATAAAAGAGAATAAGAGTGTGTCGTTTAAACATTTGCCAGCGTAAAAAGCCTAAACTTTAAGGACTAGTCAACACTACAATGAGGCATTTAATGTATTGCATAGCATCTTTCTACAGCGCTACACAAACCATACTTTACGAACACTCTACAGGATGATGAATAAGAAAGACAATTATCCCTCACCTTTTGCATCATGACATTGTAGATTCCCATATTTTTGGACCCTCTGGAGAAGTAGAGTAGATTTACCCAGCTCAAGGCAAGACTCAAAACTAGCCAGGCCACATATTGGTTCTGATCCAACCTGTACAGTACAGCACACACCAGAAAGAGCACAGCCTGCAGAAAACTAATGAAACAAAATTAAGAAAAAAAATTTGTAAATTGAATGATTACTTTAGGAAAAATTAGTCTGAGTGGTGCAGTGATTTCAAAATCTTTATTGACAAGAATATACTGTCAAGTAGAGCTGTATGAGGAAATGATTAATAGTCAAATTAAACGAGAGACAAAGGACTCACAAAAGCTGATCGGTGTATCCATCTATGAGCAGAGACTGAAATCCTGGACGCTTCTTGTATATATCTATTAACTTAAAAGAAAAGGGAATTCATTAATTTATGTAAAAAAAAAAATGAATAAATGAACATATGAATTTGTTTTAAAGGAACATACCCCTCTAATAAAAAAGTAAAGTGCTCCAATGGTACTTATGATCTTTCCAATCAGAAACAAGGTCTTTTTATAATGAAACGCGGGTTTTAAAGATGGAAAAGAAAAAATTGGAGATGAGACATGGCATTAAATAATGAAGAATTTACACTTTTTCATTCAGACATTGACCTGGAATTAGTATACATATATGAGACAATGTAAACATAAATATTCATGTTTACAATGAATGATTGTTTAACCAAACCCCTGCCGATCTCTTGCTCTTTTTGTAGTACCCACCTCTTGGATGCCTGTTTCTCGGTGATAAGCTACTGCAGTGAAAATGGAAAGGTAGATAACATAAACGATGAAGCTGAACAAGAACATCCGTTTGGCAAATCTCTCCCACTTCTCTTCAATGAGTCGGTTGAAGGGCTCAATATTAAGCATCTCAAGGCGATTCTGAAATCAGATCAAATAACCAAGCATGATGCTATGAACAGCATTTATCAAACTCCATAGGTTCTTTACAAATTGCTTCAATGAAGAAGTAAAGTTTTATTATCACAGAAGTATTTAGTAGCCTATCACGTTAACAGTATGTCATCTCACAGGAATCTCACTGCCATAAACGATTATCTCCAGCGCGGAGTTCTTGTCGTAGGAGTCGAGAGAGGCGAGGTCATACAGAGACGAGCACACCGGACCGTAGGCCCACTCTGTGATCTTCCGTGAGAGATGGCGGCGCCCTTTAAACTCACGCTGCACGATGTGCTTTAACAGCTAATTGACAAATGAAAATTATATCTGTCAAATTAATGTCAAATATGTGTTGTTTAGTCATTTTTCTTTGGCAATACACTCATTTTAGTTGTCAGCCAAGTCAGTAATAGCATCAGCTAAAGAAGAAAGAACAAAACCAATACAATAAACCAGTGGTTCCCAACCATGTTTCTGAAGCCCGCCCAACACTGCATGTTTTCCATGTCTCCTTAATCAAACATACCTGAATCAGATCATCAGTTCATTAATAGAGACTCCAAGACCTGAAATAGGTGTGTCAGACAAAGGAGAAATCCAAAATGTGTTAGGGGGCCTTCAGGAACGCAGTTGGGAACCACTGCATAAAACAAATACATTGCGACAACTGTGACTTTAGGTTAAATAAAGTCATGACTAACACTGTAGACTACATGACTATGAATCAGTGTAGTGTCTGGTTTAATGCCATGTGCTAAAGGGAAATAACACCTAAGATCACATGAGGATTGATCATCTACGCAAAAACTGAAAACAGAACTGACACTTAAAAAATACACACTGCTTCAAATAAATACTAGTATTTTGCAGTAGCAGACATTCGCTGTAGAAAGAAATCCGTAAAATTTACAGTAAAAAGTTAATGTGTTAAATTTACAGTTAAATACCCACATTTCTAATAATTAACCATAATAACTGATATAATGTTAATGTACCAACCTATTCAAGTAGTGAAATCTATTTTGTATCTTTGAAATACACTGGTAACTACCACATGCAGGTAGTGATGTTAAAGTCATTAACATGATGAACAAACACTTACCACCATCATGGTAAGAATTATTGAACTGAAATATGCAATAAACATTCATTTAACGACATTACATGTAACACACAACCTGAGTAAACATAACAAAATAACTCTCATTTTTTACAGTGTACTGTAATTGTTTATATTCTTAAACATTTAAAAGAGGAAAGAAAACAGGTGGTTTACCCCCACTTTTCCTGTTTTGGCAGCCAGTGTGAGTGGGGTGAGTCCTTTGTTATTTTCAATATCCTCCAGCTTGATCTTGGGGTGAAGGTGGTCAGTTTTGAATAAGATTCTGTCATACATGGTGATTACAAACTCTGTGTTTTTAGGACTGTTATCAGCTATGGATACTAATGCATGAAGCACAGTGTTTCCATGAGAGTCCCTTTCCCTGACATCCACCGCCTGGTAAGGGTTGTTCATGAGAAAATCCACAATGTCTGGCTGATTAGTGCAAGCGGCCAGTGACAAGGGCAGCTCACCTGTGCACAAGATTGGTAAACAAAGCAGGTCAGCCAAGGTACCCAAGTGTGTAAGTAATTTTGAAAAGGACTTGCATTTAAAATGCAGCACTCTACATTCATTGATATCAGACTTATGGGTCATTTCATGAAATTTGTGCCTTTTGAAAAAAAAAAAAAAAAAAATTACATAATCTCTTAATCAGGATTCCACATTTCTCTCTTACTTCTGTCTAACTAAAAATAGCTGGACACAGATGAGACTGGAAGCTATATCCATAGAATTTGCAAGTGGCCACGCCCATTTTTACATCATGAAAAAGGTGGATAATGATTTATGAGGTGTGACTGAATGACAATACTGTTACCATTTTCAAAGTGTACATTTAAACAATTATTTACTACAAGTAAATAACCTTTACTTATCTACAAGTAATATCCTTACAGAGCGTACAGCTTATGTGACCTTGGCCTATTAGCTAGCAATTACTAAATTAGCTTGAAATCTTTAAAACTTAGTACAATCAGCCCTGTTACTTCTCACCGTGACAGGTTTTGACAAGTGGGTAATAGGGATGACATAGATTGTGTGTAACCTTAACCACCTTTTAAAGGTTAGCTGTTTTGAATGCAAACTTTTTTTTAAGGTTCCCACTCAACAAAATGTGCTGTTAAATAAAGTCAACCCATTTTAGTAACAAGATCTTAGTAGGGTTTCAAACTATATAAAGCCTGCAGGCTACACCCAAAATTGCACATTTGCCAGCAATATATGCCAGCAAAAAAAAAACAGGAATGTGACAAGAGGTATGTCCGAATTACCAGTAAAGAGTAGACAAAAAGAGCAATCTGAGTGTGCATACGATGGACACTTTTCCATCCCATGAGACGACGGGAGAGAATTTATGTATGGCAGTGAAGCGATGCAACTGACGCTGGTGAGTCATCTAATGACAACCTGTTGAATGAAAATTACATTCATACTATATAAACACATTATTTTTACAGTTGTGATGTCAGTGTGACTTCAGGAGCAGCCTAAGATCATGCATAATAATTCAACCAGGTCAGTGTATTTGAAGACAAACATAGATACATGACCTAATTACAATACACAAGAACAATAGACTTCTTAGAAAATATGCTTCGCTTATATAAAGTGCAAAACAATATGCAATTTGAAAAGGTAAAACAGACTGCTTAAAGGAATATTTCACCCAACAATTTCAATTAACCTGTCTTTTACTGAACTTTGAAGCATCCTAGGTGTACGTGACTTTCTACTTTCAGACAAATCCAATCGCAGTTATAATAAAAATTGTCCAGACCCCTCCAAGCGTTTGATTGGGTTTAAATGGGTGATAGCCAATACTCTATGGAAGACGTGAAAATAACATGCATGTATTAATAATAAAATGACCCTCACACGGCTCTGAATAAAGTCCTCCAGTAACGAACCCATGCGTTTTTGTAAGATTAAAATACATATTTCAAACTTAATAAGCACTTTTCTCTCATGTCTGCTGTCTGTTGACACCTCTGAACTAACTGCATCCTGAAGACCTTGATTAGCTGGTAGAGGTGTTTGATTAGGGTTAGAGCAAAACTCTGCACGCACACCGGCCCTCCAGGATCAACATTCCCCACGCTAAACTACAACATGGAAACAGACAGTCTAAAAGAGTGTGACCGCCTGAGATGACCAAATCAAATTTCTTGTCTGTTGTCCACAAGCTGTCCTCATTTTATGGATTTGTAGGAAACGTTGATAAAACTTATTTTATATAAAAAAAAATTTCATGGTGAAAAAGCACAAATTTGGTGGAATGACCCTTATTTCAGTCTTGCAAAAGTTTAACCATACCCTTAGACCTACCAAAATAGAAGCATGTTTCTTGATTGGGCTGAAAGAATTTCCCACAGGCCTTAGCATGGACATCAGCCCCTTTCTTAACCAGCATCTGTACAAATTTTGCACTCCTCCGTTCAATAGCTACATGGAGTGCTGTCTGACCTGTCTCAAAGAGATCAGTTGATTACATTGTAAAATGAATGGGTTGGACATAAATAGGACAAATATTCAGTTTACTTATAACTATACTGTTAGCTAATATAAAACTAGATCTAATCATAATTATTCTAATATTTATGTAAAATGAAGCAATGGCTCTGACCTTTGTAGAAACTGTCTGTGTAAGCAGCATTGACCAAATTTTTCAAATCTCCCAGTTTCTCTGCAATTTCCAGCAGATGTTCAATAGTGTCATTCTCGCCTTCCCTCAAATTTAAAAGTGCTTTCAGCAGAGCTGTCTTTCCATTGGACTTATCTAAAGACAATATAAAAACA
>JAUYWG010000038.1:10919904-10940449 GCA_034779775.1 Enteromius afrohamiltoni
TAATGAATCTAAAATATATGAAAGTCTAATGTTTATCAGTACATTACAGAAAACAATGAACTTTATCACAATATGCTTATTTTTTCAGAAGGACCTGTATATAAATATTTTATATCTAACATATTTTCCTTATTATACATATATATGTGTATGTATATACAGATAATAAATACATATAGTACACACAAATATAATATGTACTAATAAACATTTATTTTGAATCATTGATTAACTGTTCTGCAGACTTAAAACAAATAAAATATCTTGACTCACATTTCTGTGTTCCATGTGTTAGTGCTTGTGTTGAAGTAGCCCCAGCTGGCAGCATTTTGTCCAGTCATGACACATTTGTCAAGGTCGCACAGCATAGAGACCACATAGTCTTGGATGGTGCCTGCATCACTGAAACCTGACAGGAACTCCGGCCTGATTCAGTGACATATCATAAAACCAAAAATATATCAGTGCAGACCAACTGGGTTTTTGCTACATTCATTTACTCTTAAATCTTGAGTGGAATTCTACCTGTGTTTCATGTACCAGAAGATGGTGGCACAACCAAAGCCAGTGGCCACGCTCAGGTGGGAATTAGGTTTGGGTAAGGAAGACAGGAAATCAGCACTGCAGCGCCCGTCCTGCCAGGTGATCAGCTGACTGACGTCTTCAGGAGTGAATCTAATGATTTCATGATCTTCCCTTAGCCATTCACAGCCTAACAGATATACAAATGAAAGTATAGTTATCGATATCATGCAAATTATTTATTTATGATTAAAGATGTGTCTTCACCACAGCGCCCACCACCATGCAATAAGCATCAAACATGCTTTTAGTAGTTTTTGCAGTGTTAACCTGATTTAGATTTCCACAACACAATGCCATGCATTTGTCCACATACTCCAACGAACTTGACTTTTTTCAGCTTGTCTGTAGGTAAAGCGTCCATGCATTGGTCCAGAGCGGAGATTATTAGTGAAGGATCCTGCTCTTTGGCCTAACATCAACAACAACAATAAAAGTATACTTCAAAAATTAAACAGAGTAGGCTACTTATCAATTGTAGTCCGTCACATATTTTTAATTACATTATAGAAATTGTAATTAAGTTAGTAACTTAAATAACTTCAATATATTATATTTAAATAATATAATAATGGAATAATCTAGTTCCATACTGATTTAAAAATATGAAGAGAAAAAATATACACTTGTTTTCTACAACATGAAATGAGGTAAACATGAAAATATGTCAGGGTTTCCCAAACGGGTTCCTGGGTTAATAAAGTTGATTATTAGTTGAATGATATATAACTTCGAAAATTACATGAGAGACAGAGAGAGGTTTTTATTTTTATTTTTTGTATTTAGTTTCTTTCGAGTGACACCTTTTTAATCAAAGTGCTGTTACCCACATGTTTGTCTGAAGTGCTGCTGATATCAGAGTTTGTAGGGAAACTCTTACTGTCTGTGACTGTCTTTGACTGCGCATCCAGCAGCACCACTTTAACTGATGTGGTGCCCAGATCCATGCCGAGAACAAAGCCAGCAGAACAGCTGAGGGATGCCGCCATGATTTCTAGCAAATCACTCCTTTCGTGCAGTCGAAGGAAAAGATGCAGTATATGTCATTTAAGACCCGAACTAGCGATGTCTGACTGGTGAATGAGTCGTTCTTGTTTTGAATCTTCTCAATGAATCAATTGAACCGGATCACAAACTGTTCTGAATGATTCAGACAATATAATTCGAGTCGTCCTTTTCGCTTTGATAAACGCTCTTCTTAATAAAACTTGTCAAAATATTTGAGAGACATTTACATTTTCTGCAGTTATATAATATGGTATTTAGCACACCAGCGTGACTATTACTATCTACAGCGACAGTAATATACAGAGCAAAAGGTTCAGAGCAGTGTAAACGGGAACATTTTAAAGTGCTGTAAAGAATATGCTGCAAAAACAACCAATAATAATATCACTGATGTAGATCATAATACAAAAGAAACATATACAATAACATAAGAAACAAGTTCTTTTTGGGTGAAAAATCATTCATCGCAAAAGAATCATTACTCATTCCAGTCAGCTCTCTCAAGCGAAGAGTTTAAAAGAACCGATTCCTGCTTTTGGTCAACGCGTTTGAGCCTTCGCGGAGCCCGTAGAGTGGGTTAAAGGTAAATGAAATAAGAACACATTTAAACTCTATTGTTTCTTAAAGTTTTACACACACGTGGGTATTAATATATATGGCATTGCTTGGAGTTAAGTACAAGTTGGTCAAGAAGATTCAATAAATTATTTGATTTGATTTTGATGTAAAAATCCCATGGTGCTTAGCGAGAAAATGGCTGACCGTGAATGACACACGCTATGTTTCAACCAAAACTTGAAATATTTTCCTGAACAACACATTCCTTATTGAAATATAAACTTAAGCGCGTAGTTTATTATGTTTAAGTGTTAAATGTGAATGATGCTTTCTTGAACGACGGAGGCGTAATCGTGATTTGTGTAACGTTATATCTTTATTTTGACGGTAAGTGGAGGAGGGGGTTTAACGATTTAACATTTAAAGTAAGATGTTTCATTCGGCTTCAAATGATAATCTCTTTTAATCTCTCGGTTTTGTCTCTCAGCGTGTTTTTAACATCACAGCATGGCCACGGTAGCAGCCAAACGCGAGGGACCGCAGTTCATCAGCGAGGCGGCCGTCAGAGGAAACGGCGCTGTGCTCGACTACTGCCGCACGTCCGTGTCCGCGCTCTCCGGGGCCACGGCGGGCATCCTCGGCCTGACCGGACTCTACGGCTTCGTCTTTTATTTTCTAGCTTCTTTCCTGCTGTCCTTGCTATTGATTCTCAAAGCCGGTCGCCGGTGGAACAAGTGCTTCAAATCTCGACGTCTGCTCTTTACCGGGGGCCTCGTGGGCGGCCTCTTTACCTACGTTCTGTTTTGGACTTTCCTCTACGGAATGGTGCATGTGTACTAAGGGACTCGGACAGTAACGTGACAGCAGCCGTGTAGATGTAGTAAGATGATAGAGGTGCCTCCGGGTACAGAGTGCTGATGGATGAACATCAGGTTTTGCCCGTGAGCTTACTTATGTTTAGCCAATAAAGCTTAAAATATTTTCTGAGTACTAACTGCACTGAAATAATGATATTTAAAAATGGTGTGTCGTCATATTCTTTCCTCTTGTAATATAATATTTTCCTTATGCTTATTCCAGGGCGAAGCTGGGTTTGGATCTAGTATGACAGCCCAACAAACTAATTTTAATTTCTGTGAATGATGTGCAACATTCTGTGAACTCCAGACATCTATCAGAACTATGTAAAAACACAATACCATTGTTAAACTGTATAAATCACATTGTTTTATTTCAGAGGAAAATAAACCATTCACCTTATGGATTAAAGTGTGATTTCGTACAGTACACCAGGCTTCACCAAATCTTACCCTTGAGGTCCGATGCACTGCAGAGTTTAGCTCCAACCCTGATTAAAAAAAAACTCTCCTACCTGTGAGTTTCTAATGATCCTTATACACTGATTAAGGGTTAGATTCAAACTCTGCAGTGCATTGGACCTCCAGGGTAAGATTTGGTGAAGCCTGCAGTACACAGTGTTTTATTTATATATATATATATATATATATCCCTTGTGTATTGTTCTAATTCACTACCCTTTTGTTATGTCTGGGATGAAAACATCCACTACATTAAACTGCTGTAAAAATTATCTGATATTTTTTTAAATTTTGTTTTGCATAAATCTGTTAGTCAACCTCAGTCCTCATCAAAACTACTAAACGTTTTTTAAAAATCCAGGATTTTGACTCTTTAATTGACAATTTCATAAATGATGTCACTGATTTGGAGACCTTTGCGCACTAACCTTGATGCGTCTGAGAAAATCAAAATGTGCACCTCGGCTCTCAGAAGTACATGGGGTAAACAAAAACATAGTGTATTTATGCACCTGCTGCCTTTTGATGGTGAGAAGTATAGATGGTATTTGTGTAAAATGCTTTTCTTGTCTTGATGGTAAAGTTAGTTTAAAACATTAAGTTCCTTCAATGATAATTTTTTTCTTAAAAAAAAAAAAAAAATCAGATTTCTGAATATATTTATTATGAAGCAAAATGCAACAACAGCTTCAAATAAGCTGAACAATGGTGCAAGAGTTGAGGATGGATGGAAAACTATTGAAACTATTTTGTGTGCACGTGTGTATACTCAGTCTTTCCAGACCCTCAGCATATCGCTTGGTACTCATGCAAGATGCAAGCTTGCAAGTCTCTGCAGCTTGTCGTCAAAATGCAGAGCTCTGCTGATTTCATGGAATCTGGAGAGGGACATGGTGGCCCTGAAAAGTGCAAGACCACTGCAATCATCCCACAGGCAATGTGTGTACTCCCCTCTGGGCCTGTAGATGCCGGCCAAAATCAGTAGCCCCATGTAGACACCCTGGTCCAGTTTCTCACTGTGCGGTGCCCATGGAGGTTGGTCTTGTTGACAATGGGACAATGCGAACCACAATGAAAACCACACTTCGCCGTTTCTCCCAGTCTACTCAGATTCAGGATCCTCTGAATCCTCCTCACCTTCAGTGGAAGTTGGAGAGGATGATGAGGGTGCAACAACAAAATCAAGATCTGACTCTCCTGAGTCTTTGGTGTCAGAGGGAGAAGACATCTTGCCGCTCGCTGGAGAGGTCAGGCTACATTATCATTTCTAAATCTTTTGTACGAGTCAAGCCCTTTCTCGTGTTGCTTGTCACTCAAATTGCATCTCAATCAGCGTTTCAATCAACTTACCTTGTTTTTGTTTAGTCTGTACTTCTCACCATTAAAAGGCAGCAGGTGCATAAATACACTTACTATGTTTTGTTTACTCCATGTAGTTCTAAGAGCTGAGGTGCATATTTTGATTTTCTCAGACACATCTCTCTCTCTTACACACACACACACTATAATTTGCTTTAAAAAAGCTATATAAAAAGCCAGAAATTAAGTTTTTTTTGCACAGGCCTATCTAAAGGGTTAATGATCAACAGTAAAAATTTTTTGCCTTTTCCCAACAGGGAAAACCCCCAACAATCAAGAATGCATGATTATATGGTGTCATGGCTTTGCAATCAAAAAAATGTTGTTATAATGGGCAATGAGGCAAAATCAGCCACGAACAGTAAACGAGGGAGTAGTTAAAAACTAACATTGATTTAACGCCAACTAATCTTTCACATGTCCAAGACTGTAATAAAAGATACACTTTCACTTTCAACACTTTCAACAATTACCTTTTATATTGAAAATAAGTTATTTTGTGTGTTTTCCCCCCCAAATCAGTGATATAATTTATGAACTTGGAAATTAAAGACTCTGTGATTAACAGATTTATGCAAAAAAAATCCTATATTTTTTACAGCAGTTTAATTTAGTGTATGTTTTCATAATAATGGAAGGGTAGTAAGTTTGTCCACAGTGTATTGTTAAAATGTGTCTAAATAAGTCATTACAAAAAATCATTAGATTTGCTAAAACACAGAGAAAGTTGTGGCCAATTTAAGACTCAACAGCACCCTCAGAGTGGTTGAAAACTTCCCCAACATAGGGGATATACACACACACACACACACACACACACACACAAAAAAAATAAAGGGAACACTTAAACAACACAATGTAACTCCAAGTATCAATCAAACTGCCCAGTTAGGAAGCAACACTGATTGACAATCAATTTCACATGCTGTTGTGAAAATGAAATAGACAACAGGTGGAAATTATAGGCAATTAGCAAGACATCCCCATTAAAGGAGTTGTTCCGCAGGTGGAGACCACAAACCACTTCTCAGTTCCTATGCCTTCTAGCTGATGTTTTAGTCACTTTTGAATGCTGGCAGTGCTTTCACTCTTGTGGTAGCATGAGACTGAGTCTACAACCCACGCAAGTGGCTCAGGTAGTGCAGCTCATTCAGTATGGCACATCAATGCGAGCTGTCACAAAGGTTTTCTGTGTATGTCAGTGTAGTGTTCAGAGCATGGAGGCACTACCAGGAGACAGGCCAGTACATCAGGAGACGTGGAGGAGGCCATAGGAGGCAACAACCAAGACCCCTACATCCACCTTTGTGCAACGAGGAACAGGAGGAGCACTGCCAGAGCCCTTCAAAATGACCTCCAGCAGGTCACAAATGTGCATGTGTCTGCTCAAACGGTCAGAAACAGACTTCATGAGGCTGGTGTGAGGGCCTGACGTCAACAGGTGGGGTTTTGCTTACAGCCCAGCAACGTGCAGGACATTTGGCATTTGCCAGAGAACACCAAGAATTGCAAATTCACCACTGGTACAATGTGCTCTTCACAGATGAAAGCAGGTTCACACTGAGCCCATGTGACAGAGTCTGGAGACGGCGTGGAGAATCTTCTACTGTCTGCAACATCCTCCAGCATGACCGGTTTGTCAGTGGCTCAGTAATGGTTTGGGGTGGCATTTCTTTGGAGGGCCGCACAGCCCCCACATGGGCTCACCAGAGGTAGCCTGACTGCCATTAGGTACCGAGATGAGATCCTCAGACCCCTTGTGAGACTATATGCCGGTGCATTTGGCCTTGGGTTCCTCCTAATGCAAGACAATGCTAGACCTCATGTGGTTGGAGTGTGTCCCAGACCTGAATCCAATCAAGCACATCTAGGACATTATGTTGTACAAATTATTAATGTTAAATATGAATTAAAATAGCAAGATTTTTTTTTCTTTAATTTAGACTGCAATCAGGTAATGTATGAGTATCTTTAGTTCTTGAACCGAATTTTAGAAAATTTATAATGTCAGTATATATTTACAGTACTGTGCAAACATTTGGAATTGGTAAAAAATGAAAATAATACTGAAATACTCTGAGGCTGCATATATTTTAATGTAATTTCCTGTAATGGCACAGCTGAATCATCAGCAGTTGTTGCTCCAGTCTTCAGTGTCACATGATCCTTTAAACCTCATTCTAATATACCTATTTAAGAGCCCATTTTATAGTTAAACCACCGATGGCAGATTGAGTATTTAGATGAGGTCTTTCATACTTTTCTTGACCTTAACAGTGTTCATTACTTGGCACTCAATAAATGGTCACAAGCCTCCCAGTTTTCATCCAAAATATATTAAATTGTTTTCCATGGATGAACAAAGCAGTTTGGAATGGCGTGGGGGGGAAAGTAATTGATGACAAAATGTACATTATGGGATGGAGTAACCCAGTATTTTGAAATATAATTATTTCATCAATTCAATGCATTCTTTAAAAATTTTTCACATTTACTCATGACTAAAGCAATGCAATGAGCCAAACATTTTTGTCAAATATTTTAAGATTTATTCAACCTTGGTTTGACAATTTTTGATGTCAGGCCATATTTTTATAACAATAAAATAATAATATTATTAATTCTAATAATAAATGTATATTTATCTTATTCCGGATCCTTTGTAACAAAAACCTCCATTGCCATTTAAAACACTAGGTAAACAGAAAAACACTGTAAGTATTCCTCTTTGGTATGACTGAGCTATAATAGATAGACCCGCTATAATACCTCCTTTCATACATTCACAGTAAATCCAATATGATTCAGCATTTTAAAAAATCCTCTACTGGTTCTGTGGTGTTCTTAGGGTGGAAACAGGAGAAACGGTCTGTTTTTCTGTAGTGTGCGGAGTCCTGGATGTCACTGTGGTCTGTAGCCTTTTCTCAAATCTGTGGGTTTTGAGTGCTGAGCTTGTGGGCTGGATCTCTCTCTCTTGGTTGTTGTTGGGTTGACATGACACTGATGTCAATGGCTGCATCTCTGTTTCCTGTTTCTCCTCTCTCTTATGCCGCCCATCATGGCGATGATGGCCATGGTGTCTTACATGCTTTCTATCTCTGTGCTTTCTGGATTGCTTTCTGTAAGTGCAAATAGTATACATAATCCACTACATCCTTCTATTCTTTCAAGTAAACCTTTTACAGAAGTCGACAAAGCCACACACTTACTTTGTGACTGCCTCAAACTTTGTCTCACGGTAGAAGGAGCTTGTGCTTATCATGTAGAGCAGAATCATGTCACAGACAAAAACCCCCTGTGGATAGAGATGAACACCAATCACACAAGAATCTCTGAATATTTGGTTTTGTGCCCTTTATACTTCAACTATTACTATCTTACAACTATCTTATATACTCACAGCACCCATTAAAGCAAGCCCAGAGCCAATGCTGATCACTGTAGGAACGATACTGAATTTCCCAGCCTAAAAACAAAGGAACACCGTATTTTGATTATTTCACCATAACCCCAATGAGAGAAATCTTTAAGTAAAATATTTATCTCTTACCTTTCCATTAACTAATATATCAAAGCGAATGCCATACACTTTAAACAGATTTCGATGGGTTTCCCCTGCTGCATCTTGGTAGTATCGTGCAAATCTTAAGAAGCGAGAAACATGTCAGCCAATGTTACGATACTATTACAAATCTAAATGCTTTAAACAAAAAGTAAATGATAGTAAACTAGCTACTCAGTAGTTGAATCATTTTTTACATTTGGGTTTTCTGGCATGTTTAAGTGGAAGTTTTTAAGAAATCATGTGTGGTTAGCAAAGTTAGCAAAACAGCTAAAATCAATTACAGAACCTTGTTTTATAAGCTAAAAATCAATAAATTACAACAATACCTGAAGTTGTAACCCGAAATGGCAGAGTTTTTATAGGAATCTAAGCGTGTGAAGGTATATTTAGGTTTACACTGAGACTCATCTTTATCCAAATCACAATTCCATTCAATTCCAACTCCAATTGAACCACCCTGTGTATACAGAAAAAAGAGGAAAACAATGATCAGTTAATATAATTACCACCATATATATTTATATATATATATATACACAAACACACATGTATATATAATTGAATTCATGCATAATAGCATAATTCAATAATGGATTCATATCATTGACAGCCGACACTTTTGAAAATAATGGCATACATTGCAAACTTGTTTAGAATTTTCAGTCTTTACCTGCTGCTTCAAATGACAATTTGTGTGATACTTTATTTGATTATATGTAGACACTTACAATATATTATTACACTTTTTCTGTATAGCTTAGGTGTCCTTTTTTTGGGGTGAACGGATCAGCCAATAAATATTATTTACATGAGAACATTAAATAATCCTCAAATCATACACACACACACACACAAAAACTACTGTCTCAATGTGGACAGGTTAGGATACGATCTTTCTATGCTTATAACCTGAGCTGCTTAGTGAACATCAAATGACACAAGTTGTTATTTGATGTCATTTTGGACAACAAAGTATCCAAAGTGTTGAAGCACTTGCCTTTATTGCCAAATCCTGGAAACTGTAGCCAGTCCAGTTAATCACATCTCGCACAAGAAAGATGGGACAATAGGGATGGTGGACTTCATGATATTTGCACGTCTTCAGATATGTGCTCTTGGTGGTAGGCAGGACATTCGATCTTCAAGTGAGGAAAAAAAAAGGAGAACATTTGCTTCATCTACAATGTGATGACTTTGCAGAGATCATGCCAGTAAGGACAGAGGAACAACTTTCACTGAAACAAGCAAGGCACAGGATATCAAGATAGTAAGTCTCTGTTCAAGCACCACATGCTGAGCTGATATAAATAGAGATGAGGTAGCAAGAGATATTCAGAGCAGCTTTTGCTGTCGTGCTGTGCCAACATTTTCCAAACATAACGCTTCATTATGTGCAAGGGAGTCTGCTCGTTCCCACCGCTACATGGTGGGATAGCATTTGTTTAGTATTAGTTCTCTTAGTATTTTTGGTATGTTGCTTTTTGGTAAAAAAGTTATTAGTTCATCTATTTCTGAGAGAAAAAAAAATGTAGTAGCAGTGTTTTATTGGTCAGTTTAGATTAGTTAGTGTGCTCATTTCAAAGGATTGTACTGGTTTCTAAATAACATCTTGCCAGGTGATGCAGCATTTAAGCCATAGAAATCATCCTGTCTATGCACGTGGAAGTGAACTATGAACTTAGTTATTCTGCAAGACTGAAAGCAAGAAACGAAAACATCCTGTGCTGACACAAAACAAACCTATGTAAATGCAGGATTTAAAACATCCAAACAAGAAAGATGTGGGAAGAAAATAAAGTCCTATTTGTATGATACTAGATTCTGAGTCATTCAGTCCATATTGCATAAGCTAGAACTGTTTAATAGGATCTACAGAGTGGTTTTTAACAGCTGACTTTTAACAGTTTTATGGTTATAACTGTTCCACCTAAAATTTCCGACAGTGCTTTGCAAAGGAAATAACATGCAACACCTTATTCTGCAGAAAAACCACATGAATTAGCTTTTTTAAAGGATCTGTTTTATCATACACAGAAGAGTATAAGCAATCAACGCATATTACAAGCCTTAATCACTTAATCACAGCTCATTAAACGCAAATAAGGGATATATATATATATATAGATGGACGGACAGACTGACATACAGACAGATTGATATTGATAGACATTTTAAACATACTTATTTAGGTTTTAGAAAAGTGATAACATTCATTCTATAGGCTTCAAGACGTAAAATAAATACACTAACTCAATGCCTCTAGGCTTGACTTACTTGGAGAAGGCAAATTTTGGAAACTTGATGAAGTTCTTAACATAGATTGTGAAGTTTTCTGCCTTTGCCAGCATTGGCTCCCTGTTACAAAATTTTAATTATTACTGGTACAACAACAACATGTTTTTTTTTTTTCAGTTTCAGTTTCATATAGGCATGAAAAGAGAATGAATTGAAAGAAATTGGTTTAAAAACTGTTTTCTTACGATGGTGTCTGGCCATGCTCAATAGGGCACCAGGCATGAATCTCACACGTTCCTGTGTCGTTTATACAGCGGCCTGTCTTCAGTCCTGAATAAATAACAATAAAATGTAGTCCCTTTAAGGCTCTGGAATTTAAACCTGCCAGTGGGTCATAGCAATGTAATATCTTTTTTTAACCACAATTTTATAACTGCACTTGCTGTTATATGAAAGGACAACCTTTGTGAAAGTGTAAGGTTGATCATACTGATGATAAGGCTGATGAAGTCTTTTTGAGTAATACTGCTGGGCAACTTTGGGAAATGTTGCTGTCAACAGGCAACCAGGTGAGACACGGGGCCTACAACTTATCTAAATATCCAGATAGAAATTTGTTACCCATTCTCAATGGGAAAGTGCCCAAACAACATTGCTCAAGAAAGGCTGCCTATCAAAACTGCTCAAAATGTTTCCTGTGTATCATCAGCCTTATGTTTTCACAAAGGTTGTCCTTTTTATTAACTTCAGGTATGCAGTTATAAGAGAACAAAAGGCATGGTATTTCATTTAGATTTTGTGCTTACCATTGCCTGCTATGACAGATTCCCCTTCCTCACAATCATTGTCATGAGTACATAAACCGTCTGGCACTTTAGGGCTCTGAAATAAGTCAAATGAACCAAACATATACAGCAAACTCAATGGTTTTAAAATGTAAAGAGATCAAAAACTTCTATACAAAATACAGCTCTCCAATTGAGAGACAGTACTACTCTTTCCAACAGATGCCTCATGTCTTTGGTTGCATGATTTGTTTTGAGAAAACCAAAATAAAACGACAACCTCTTACCTCAGGGCAGTAATTCAGCCTTTGGTTGCGTGTCACTATATAATTTGTCACAATAAAGAAGACTCTGTCCCCCTGTTTGTAAATAAAAAATAGACATGTTCTAGCAAAAGACATTTTAAACAGCAAATTAATGTCAGAGAACACTGATGCTCTCAATCTTTTTTCCACAGAACCAACAAACTTTCAGTCTTTATTTCTTTAATACTTCTTCCATCTAAACATTCTTCATCAATCTTCTAACAAACGTCCAAAAGCTGTTATTCTGGACTACTACTATTAAGATAACTGAAAATACATTCATTGTGTAACATGATTAACGTAATTGTTACCCTGCACCACAAAACCAGTCCTAAAGGGTTAGTTCACCCAAAAATGAATTCATTAATAACTCACCCTCATGTCGTTCCAGACCTTTGTTCATCTTCGGAACACAAATTAAGATATTTATGATGAGATCAGAGAGCAATCTGACCCTCCATAGACAGCAACACAACTGAAATGATCCCAGGTCCAGAAACATGGTAAAAACACGGTAAAAAGTCCATGTGACATCAGTGGATCAAATTCAGTTTTGCGACAATAGGAGAATACTTTTTTGCGCAAAGAAAACAAAAATAACATAATATACTCAACCATTCCTCTCCTAAGACTTACGTCTTCGGCCATTTTAGAGAACATTACTGCGTAAGCGTACGCTTTCTTCTAGGCTCAAACAGCCACATATTACGTCAAATTTGTTAAAGCTATATATATAGTGCGTTGAGCGTGGATGAAGACCTAAGTCACGGGAAAAGAGTAAATTATGTTATTTAATATTATTTTTGTTTTATTTGCATAAAAAAGTATTCTCGTAGCATCGCAAAAGTGAGGTTGATCCATTGATATCACATCAACTTTTTTAATCTTTTAATGTTTTTGATACATTTCTGGATCTGGGATCATTTCAGTTGTGTTGCTGTCTATGGAGGGACAGATGGCTCTCTGATACCATCACAAATATCTTAATTTGTGTTCCGAAGATGAACAGTTTGGTCGAAATGAGGGTGAATAATTAATAACAAAATTTTCATTTTTGGTTGAACTAACCCTTCAAGTAGCACAGGTATATTTGTAGCAATAGCCAAAAATATATTGCAAGGGTCACTAGGAATTACTAGGATATTAAGTAAAGCTCTCTTTCCATGGAGATAAATATATATTTCTTGCAAAGTAAATAAAACAGGAAATAGAGGTGTTTACTTGTGGGGGAATAACATAGTCCTCGGCACCCCATAGCTTCAGACCAAACTCAGAGCTGTTGGTAAGATCTACACCCTTGAGTTTGGTGATCACTGAACTCTGAATGACTTCCTCTGTCTCCTGATACCCTTTCTTCCAAAGAAAAACCCACCTTTAATAAGACACACAAGGAAAAGAAAATAAACAGAGTGAGAAATAATAACTTTATATTATTATTATTATTATTATTATATTATTTATAGTATAAAGAAGATAATATATATCTACAAAGAGCAATAGCCAATGCACCATCAAGGACATTACTCTTTAACATTACATCAAATTTCTAGATTAATTATTTCTTCCAAAAGACGACTTTTTATGAAACCAGGCTGGTTCTTTTGTGTTCGTTTTCCAGGTCATCTTACATTCAGCAACTTTTGCTGCACTTTCATTGTGTCAGAACTCCAACCACTATTTGTAAATGAAAAAGACAAAGGTATCAAGTTTTTCTCTGTTTTTCAATCTGAATCAGAACAGGTGTCTTTTCCACCACATGTGCAAAACGTGCAAACCGAAAGCAAGCAGGTCAACAATGCAATGCCTTCAGTCCTTCCATTGATATAAATAACATCCGAGACATGTGCTTTGAATGTCTCCTTACATTCGGTTTGTTCAAATTCATTGACAGTAACTAACTTTAACACGAACCAACAATTATTGACCTCTTATAGCTTGTGATTTGAAGATTCAATCTTCGAAAGACCCGACTGCCCCCTTATTTACCTCAACGTCTTTATTTAGAGAAAGCACAACACTTACCCGATCAGATATCCAATTACCCCCAGCTGAAAGAGCCTGAACAGAACTCCGACTTTTTTGTTTTTAGCGATTACAAATTTCTCGGTCTTGTAATCGAGTAGAGAGAAGAAAAAGTTACCCCAGGTCTGAGCCATGCTCCTGTGTAATTGACAGCGTCGATGCAGCAGCTGTCTGCTCTGTCTGCGCAGACGGTTCTTCCCCTAAATGTTTCTGATTTATCAGAATTCTCTACTGCCGGAAACATTTCTATATTTTGACAATATTACTATCGTTGATAAAACGATAAGGCGAGCAATAAATAAGGGATAAACAAGCTGCTTTCAGAAAGAGTTTTCAGACTAACGTTAGAACTATAACTTTAGTTTATTCAGCGTATTTCCATCTACATTTTAGTGGCGAGAACACTTAAAAATGAGGCCCATTTTATAAGCATTATGCTGGTCTCATGTACAGACATAGCCTATTAAACCAGATTTAAAGAGCAGATAATATGGGTTTTCAAAAAATATTTTATTTGCAGTTTGTAATGTAACTGTAACTGTCCTTCTTTGTAAACAGTCTGCAAAGTTAATAAAAAAATGCTTGATAAAGAAGATATTGTCTCTCAAAAGAAAGCCTTAACCAGTCATTATATTTTCGAATCTGTTACGTAAGGGATGTACAGGTTGTTATCACAGAATAAAGCTCTTTGCGGACGGCTGTTATATAAGACTGAAGGGTTTTATTCTGCGATAACAATAATTATTAAATAAATAATATAATACAATGATATATAATCGTTTTAACCGGGGAGTCAGTCGAGTCATCTTCTATCCACTGCTAAAAACTTTAGTTTTTTTTGTACATGTTGAAATTAATGTTGAAGTCCTCCATCTTAACTTGTGGTTAAGCATTTTTAAGCCACAGGATGGCGCTAAACTGTCAGCGAGAGCGGAGTGATATAAGTACTAATGGTCAAGATGACTCGTGGTACCCAGATGAGCTTGTGTTATTAGTTTTACCGGTTGTTATGTAAGGGATAATGTGTTATCCCTTACATAACAATTAACTTATTTCACGATAACTACAGGCTGCCTGTACATTATCATGCTTATTATACGGCTACTTGCCACATAAGGAAAAAAACTGGACATGAATATGAATTTAAAACTTTTTATTGGCATATTTGTTTTAAATTAACATTAAAACACGCGAAATGCTATAGTACCACGTGACTAACATTCAAACGGTTGTCCAGTGTTTGTCACAAGATGGCGCCAAACGGTAATCTTTGTTGGCAGGAGGGATTTTAAACATACACACAAGCACTACCGGCTATGCGTTATTACTTTGGAGCGGTTATTATTTGAAAAGAACAAACCTGCAAATGTCCCAAATGACCAATCAAAATCAAGCATTCCAGAGAGCCGTATAATAACTGGCAATAACACTTGCAGTCTTTACACTTGACTACTTAAATTATGTATTTACTGTATTTGGCCCAAGTGTTCAAGTGGGTGTGAAGATCCCAAGTATGCTTGTAGAATTTCTTAATTTCTTAGAGTCCATGTTGCAGCTTTAGTCCAGGTAGCGCAGCTCTCGCTAATTTTCTTTTTTGTTCTTTTAGGATCTTACTGCAGAATATTTTGGGGCAATTACACTGTCGCTACTGGCCTAACTTTGATTTCAAAATATTGTGGCGGGCACCGATCAGAGTCACCCTGGCAACAAAGGACAAACACCTGGAACTCGTCTGCCTTACCTTTCTTTATTCCCCAGAAGCTTCACCGTGAACGAGACGCCCGGGCCATAGAGCACTTTTCGGAGTACCATTCACCGGCACCTGGACGCCACGTTAGGCACCGCTACCACCACTGGTACCCTATTGACATACTCACCTTCTGTTATTCAATAAATCCACCCTCCGGGGTTTTGTGTTCACTACATCCGTTGTCTGTCGTGCTCTCTAGCACCAGGATCACAATATATTTTCTGGAAAACGCGTTTGTTACATTTTTGTATTTAAATGTGTATTTATATTTTATATGTTTAATTATTATTATTAGATGGGAAAAAACGTAATGACTTGTAAACAGGCAAATTACAATGACAATTAATGCATTTCGAATTATGTGATGAACAGTTTTAAATGTTTTACAAAATACATAAAGCTATTAAACAACACTTTCCAACTATCCAACAAATTACATGCAATTATTTAACTTATACTGGAAAGTTTTACCGCAACATCTCACAAAGTCGGGTCAAAAGCCCTCTGGAACAATACATGGAGATGGCTATCAAGGTGGACCACCTCCTCCGCTCCCGCAGAGGGCGCCGCTACCCACCGGTTCCCCTGTCTCTACCCAGCACCAGTCCTGAGGAACCCATACAGATCGGCTACACCCGCCTCACAGAGGAGGAGCGAGAGAGGAGAAGGAGGAACGGTCTCTGCCTCTACTGCGGTCTTCCCAGACACCTCCGTGCTAGCTTTTCCACCAGACCTCCTAGATCCACGGTACCCTGGGTGAGCCACTTCATTGGGGTTCATCCAGTCATCTACCTCGCCTGCCTCCACAGGGTTCTTTTTTGTCAAGAAGAAGGATGGCACACCATGCATTGACTTTTTGAGCACTCAATGAACAGACTGTCAAGTACAGACATCCCTTGTCACTTGTCCCCTCAGCGCTGGAATAACTTTGATCAGCAAGCTTGTTTACCAAATTGGTTTTGAGGAGCACCTACAACCTCATTCGCATCCGCTCGGGGGACGAGTGGAAGACCGCCTTCTCAACCACTACTGGGGAACTATGAATATCTTGTGATGCCCTTCGTTTTGACATTTTCCGGGACATGCTGAACCAATTTCTCATTGTGTACATTGATGACATCTTAATATACTCCACGAACCTCACTGAAGACATTCAACATGTGAGAGCCGTGCTAAAGCGACTGATTCAGCAAAGTGCGAGTTTCACTGCTCCTCCATCTCATTTCTTTCGGTATATTATCAGCCCTGAGGGGGTCACCATGGATGAAAACAAGGTCAAGGCAGTAGTGAACTGGCCCAAACCCACCACTGTTAAAGAACTGCAACACTACTTGGGTTTTGCTACACTTCACTTTAGTTTTGCTTGGTGAACCTGCTATAGCAGGTTCACCAAGGGTTGCAGACAAGTCGCCGCCCCACTCACCCATCTTGTTCCCAGGATGAGGGATGGGCAACCCCTGTCCATCCCTCAGAGACCATGGTCCTACATAGCCATCGACTTTGTGATGAGCTCACGTCCTTCCAATCACCATACCACCCTCCTCTCAATAATTGATCGCTTCTCCAAGTCATGCCGCTTCATTCCGCTACCCAAGCTACCATCCGTCTGGGAGACTGCCATGGCCCTGGTCAATCAAGTCCTTGAAGATACAGTCTCCGAACGGGGACCGCAGTTCATCTCACGAGTCTGGAAGGCCTTCTGCACTCAATTAAATATTAACGTCAGCCTTACGTCCAGATACCATCCCCAGTCCAACGGCCAAGTGGAGAGGATGAATCAGGAACTGTCTCACTTCCTTCGCTCTTACTGCAGTCAGAACCAGTACAATTGGAGCAACTACCTACTCTAGACAGAGTACGCTCAAAATTCGCTACGCAAGCCAGCGACCAACCTCACGCCATTCCAGTGCGTGTTAGGCTTCCAATCGCCTTTATTTCCTTGGACCGGAGAACTGACCAACCTGCCTGCTGTGGACGACTGGCTCTGGCACAGTGAGGCCACTTGGGAGGCCACCCATGTACAGCTCCAGAGTACCATTCGCCAAGTCACACATCAGGCCAATCGTCGCCGCAGAGAGGGTCCGCAGTACCAGGTCGCACAGTGGGTTTGGCTGTTATCTAAGGACCTCTGTCTACTATGCAAAAAGCTAAGCCCAAGGTACGTGGGTCCATTCAAAATAATAAGACAAATCACTCCTGTATCATTTCAATTAGAATTACCAGCCAGTTATCGTATCTCACCCACTTTTCATATGGCCCTTCCCCCCATACCTGAAGGCGAGGACATCTACCAGGTCCGCCAAATCCAAGACTGTCGGCGCTGGGGTGGAAACCTCCAGTATCTGATTGACTTGAGGGATACGGTCCTGAGGAAAGATCCTGGGTGAGTCTGAATGATGTCCTCGATCCCTCACTCATCGACACTTTTCACCAGGATAATCCGAACCAACCGGGGGAGGCTAGGGGCATATTAAGTTCCTACCCGGACTCTTTAGACCCATGCACCTCGGCGCTTCCAGCCTGACGTTCGGCCTGTATTCGCCTATTTAAGGAGCGATCTTTGTGAAGATGGACGCAAAGTCATATCGTCCCTTGGAGATATCACTAAGTGTTATTACCCGTGTTTGTTTTCTTGTATTCGACCTTGGACTGTTTACCTTTAACTCGATTCTCTCAGCCTGCCCTTGTGACCATTGCCTGTTTACTGTTTATTCTATTGGATTGCCTGCATTGTTCTCGTCTGCCTGTGATTACGACTGTATAGCCTGTATACTCTGAGGAATAAAAAATGGATTCGGACGACTCTGAGACTCCATTACAGTGACTGTATAACAGGAATGACCCATAATTAACTTCTACGGGAGGAAGAGTGTGATGACTAATGGTAAATGTAGTGGGTCACAGTGCAAACAAGTATAAAAAATAAACGTGAATAAGAGGAAACAACTGAAGAAAATAGAAAAAGATATGTATAAAAAGAAAAGTATAAAAAAAAAAATATATATATATATATATATATATTTAAGTATATCTGATACTACTATATATATATATATATTTAAGTATATCTGATACTACTGTAATCCCCTGAGAAAACTTTTTTTAGAATTTTTTTGGGGACAAGCCATATTTCCAGCTGACTAATACACTTAGTGTGTGTTAAAGGCACTGCTTTGTCCAAATACCCACACTTGCAGTCTTGGCCACTTGAGTGCACGTGCAAGTGACAGGAAGTGCGTTCAAGTGCAAAGACCGCGAGTGTGGGTATTTGGACAAAGCCAAAGTCAGATCTGCCCACACAAACATTTCCGACCAATGTGTAGCATACACCATGTCGAGAAGACGTGAAAGCAAGTGTGTTTTATATATATTAACTAAGGATGATGATCCTTTGAATTAGTGGTTGAAAATCTTTTTTTTTTTTGCACAATACCACAGCAGTACAATGAAAACCTTTTGTTCTGCGCTCGTCATGTTACCAATTGACTGCAGTGTCCTCCAGACTTGCGCTTTGTTTCTGGCATCATATATGTGAGTTAATTCTCTACCAGAGGGGGGCGCTTTTGTTATAGAGATTAGGTTTCCCTTGAATACAAAGCAGCGCTCTGCTCGCAAACAAAAATGCTTTGTCAGACATTACATGCAAGGTGAAATTAAAATATTATCCAAAATTTCCTAAAGACCGTCAGTTTCCTTCAGAAATACAGCGATATAAACATTTGAAACGTGTAATGCTTTTATTCAAAACAAAACCTTGTTAAACAGCTATTTGTGGCGACCAATCAAAACAGACGTGACCAACTGACCAATCAGGGCAGAGTTGGTTTAAGGAAGGGAAGGGTTCACAGACAGGAGTCATTGCTAATGTTTTAATATTAAATGAATATACTGAGAAAAATACAATGTTTTCTGACCTTAGATGCGTTTAAACCCGTTGTAAGGGACTCCAATACAATATTAGGACACTTTAAAATACCATATTACCTGCTCTTTAACATTATATATATATATATAACGTTAATATAATAACGTTATAATATATAACGTACTATATCAACATTATACAAAATTTTAAATCAGCTATCCCATTAACCTTATTGTAAATGTTAAACGACCTTTCCAGTCCTTATAGGATTAGGATTTATTTTTTTACATAACACCTTGCTGGCGCGTTGGTCATTTTTTTAATAATTGATTCCATTATTCCCGAATCTATAAAAGAATACCACTAACACTAACAATAGTCCAACACATCCAGCATAACAATGGACAGTGACAAACTAGAAGCAGTGCAGCATACAGGCTATGCCATTTGTTAACGACTTATGTAGGCTGTTAGAATTTCACCCAGGTTACACTTGGTGGCACCGTTTCACCATTTTTAAAACTTATAGCAGCAGCTGTTGAAGTGGCCCATCTCACACTCCAGAGGTAGATTTTTAGTGTTTTTTCCCCACTTAATGCCTTGCCAAATAGAAGAAATTAGGCGACCGCCATGTAATTTAAAATTATGATCTTAATAACAGTAATTAATAACACTTAATTACAATTACCCACTATCAAAGCACTAGGAACCAAAAATGTATTGTTAAACAGGCTTAGAGGTTAAGCCACTCCCAATTTAAAATTTGACATCAGATATGACTCCTACAGTCCCTTTTGCCTACTATAAAATAATCTTGTGGTTTTGGGAATATAAATCAAGGTCCTATTTCACCAATTTAAACTGTTTTGTGTTTTTTTTTTTAACCAGATATTGTACAAGTACTGTTTAAAAGACACGCAAACAATCATACACTTGAATGCTTTTATTTTGTCATTTGGAAAAGAAAAAAAAAAAAATAATAAAATGTAACTGCTTTCAGTAAAGTAGAGGAAGAATGGGGGACAAAAGTGGTGAGTGCATGAACAGTGGATTATGAAAGAATTAAGTGTCCATTTTTGAGATTGTCATTTTAAGCATCTGAACCTCCCCTGAGACGCAGCACCAGATGCAGTGTGGATTCTTTCTGGATGTTGTAGTCAGACAGTGTGCGACCATCTTCTAGCTGTTTGCC
>JAUYWG010000038.1:10959807-10970194 GCA_034779775.1 Enteromius afrohamiltoni
ACCAGCTCAGAGCCCAGATGACCGTGCTAGACTCAGATGCGCAAACACACACACACACACACACACACACACACACAAAAGCTTAAACGTGCACATGAAAGCTAGAGATTACCACAGTCTGCTGAGGTCATACTATGCAAACTAAGCTCATCTTTCAGATTTGTGCATTATCTGTTCGCTGCAGTCGCCAGTAAACTATGCTTTGGCTTAAATCTCCAGCCAATTCTGTATTATACTGTAGATAAAAAAGAAAAACAGATCAGTATGACATTAAATATTTAAGAGCGAAGCGATATATGCTGTACTTATTGTCATTCGTGATCTGGGTTTCTGCCAAATGCGAGGTGAGATTAAACCCTTGCGAGCTTGTGTACGTGCTTGTGAATGACCAGAGGAAAGGATCATAAAGATTACAGTGTCAGCTCCTGGGTAAAGAAGACTGAGATACAGTGCAAAAGGTGAGTGAGGAAAAGATAAGAGTGATACAGTAAGGATCAACATTTATTCTTTGTGTGCTTTAGGTTAAAAAATAATGAAAGAGATACAGGCAGCTTGGGCATCATGCCAGGTGATTATGAAAGTTCCAGGTGGGTGTCTGAGTTTACGTGATACTTATGACCTAGTCAACACACACACACAAACGCTCCCAGGCTTCTCAGAACACACCCTGGTTCTGCGTACCGCCACTAGAGCAGTCTAAATCAAGATGCCTGGTCACTGACCCTGCAGTTACACAAAGGGTTCATACTACACACAAACACAGTGTTTGTATGTAACATCATATGTTAGAGCTGGACGACCTAAATAGAGGTAAATTTGACAGCCGTGTCCAAAGCAGTCAAAACAAGGGCGTATCTCAGTGTCCGATCTTACAACAAAGCAGGAAATATTGTCTCGTTAAATTTGGGAAAGCTTAGATGTCAGCCCAAGTAAAAGTATAATCTCTGAAACAATCAGTCACACACGTACTCAGGGGACAGCTAGCCGGTCCATTATGCTTTAGTTTTTCCATGAACTAACAAACTCTAAATGTGGAGAGGTTTCAGCCAGGCGATGGTGGACCTCTGGGGCTCTGCAGCATTTAAGCACGATAAGACCAACGGCAAGAAGAAAACTTAGAGCACGCTTTACTAAAGGAATGAATTCATGCAGGGAAGAGCTGCAGGCAGGGTGGGTCACAGCACTTGGAAAACAGCCTGGAAAACGTATTACCATGACTATGCAAATTCTTTTGGGAGAACTTGAATTTGTGACACATGCATCATATTTACGCTTGCCGTTCCATGGGTGGACAGGAAAACTCTGGCTTATGTCATTTTACAAAAACCCATTGAAGCAAAGTTTCTGGAAAAAAAAAATTCCCATGTGAAATGCCTTCAGTGCTTTTTTCAGCAAGAAGCCTGCAATAATTTCCAGAGGATCTGGACCAGTTAAAAACTATGAGTATAAACTGTCTGGAGTTTATTATCATCCTGCCTGTCCTACTTTTAAAATCTTTTACAAAAACCAAGAAAAAAACCATCCTGCCTGTTTCTAAGTGAACATTTTGACTGGGATGGACCTTTAGATAATGGATAAAACTAAAACAATTTTGTGTAACGAAATGGTTTTTTTTAAAGCAAGATATTAAGTGTTATTTGCAGGGAACTTAAATCTAAGAAAAATACAGTTGCTTTGCAAAAAGAATATATTCTATGCTTGGTCACTGGCTATATTTCTATTCAAATCTTTGCTATGCAAGCTTCTAGCATAGTACTCCCGTATAGGAAACTATAATAGTAAGAAAATCATTCTGTTGTATTTCTTATTACTTTTTATAACACACACATGTTGGTTTTTGTGATTTATGGGGACTCTCCATAGGCGTAATGGTTATTATACTGTACATTTACCCTACACATAATCCTGTGTCCTCATAAACCACATAAACATGCACATACACACACATATATATTTATTAAAACAATGTATGAGTTCCAAAAGCATGAAATACATTTAGTGTAAATGTGGATCATATAAAAATTGCTTTGTCCTGTCAGAGCCAACAGAGATTGTGCTTAATTAAGTTATTTTTTCTTACCCACTGGCAATTCTTTCCACATTTTAAGCATAAACCTCACTAAACTTTGTTAGATTAAAGAACACTGTTTTCAAGTCAAACATCTAAACATTTAAGAAAATTACTTTTTCAGTCCAGCTGCAAGCTAAAATCCAAATCCATGTGGTATCTGAAATGCTGAAGGATTACTTCCTAATTACATTTTTTCCAAATGTGGATTTAGGGTCTTTGGGAATAAAAAAGGATTGAGTTTACTCAGCACAAAAAAAATGCTTCAACATTCTGAAAGAAGGTGTTAGCAGTAGAAGTATGTTGTGAAGAGACAAGATTTTCTAATCATGTCTAAATTAACATTTTACACACACAGCTGGTTTGCATAAACGCAACGACAGCACATTGCCTAGCAGAACTACAGGTGATATTGCCACATCTGAGTCCCATAAAAACATCCAGTGATGGCTGATGCCAGTTAGCGAAAAAACAGATATATAAACGTGCGGTAGCAGGTCATATCAGGGCTCCGGACAAGCCTTGACCAGGCCTTGTATGTCAAGACATCTAAAAATATAGAAAGAACTATAGATTTCAGCTGAACTAGAACATCTGCCAATCGTTCTACACATTGTGTGTTTACTAAATATTTGGATGCAAAATGTACTCAAAGTTTTCATCCGAGCCCATTAAGATTGTTGGCTTTCAGCAAGGCACTTAACTGTAGGTTGTCCTTTGAATAGGTAAACTGTGGCTTTGGATAAAAGCATCTGCCTTACTAACCTCATGGCACTGAGGATGTAAGGAAAACATCACCATGATACTTTTACTTGGAATGGACACAAAACTCATTTATACAGGCCCCTTGTTGCAGAATACAACGCTGATAAGATATTCTACTTATGTACAAATGGCTTTCAGCACTTTTTATGTTTTTGAAAGAAGATGTTTATGTTCACCAAAGCTGTGTTTATTTACAGTAAAAATAGTATTATTGTGAAATGTTATGACAACTGTTTTCTGTTTTAATATATTTAGCCATGACAAGATTATCAATATTGAAAACAGTTGTGCTCCTTAATATTTTTGTGGAAACTGTGATATACTGCCAGCATTCTTTGACAAATTAAAAAAAAAATAATAATATATACATATATATATATATATATTTGAAATAGAAATCCACTAAAAATTAATAATTAATAATTTTACTGACCTCAAACACAAAAAATACACATTACTGATGTACTGTGTTACTTTAAGACTACTGTTAAGACTACTGATCTGTAGTTCAGCCAGACTCTGGCACAGTTTTTAGGCGGCCTGTATTTTGGAAATCTTCACTGTAGCTGACAGTTGTAAGTGTGAACGACAAAAACAGATGATGATTCATACAAACACTAAAAATTCACCTGTGACTAAGATAACATCACAGTGATGTGAAGGAGCTTATAACATCATCAAACTGATATTGTGAAATCACTTTTGACTATTTTAGACAATCATGCCCCATGGACTCTTTTTTTCCGTCCATGTCAGCATAGAGTTCTCAGGGGGGTGGAGGACTACCCTCTTTAGTCTCCAGGCATGGTCATTTATGTCCTCTGGTCACAGAGCGAGCACCCATACATCAGCTTGAGCTGTCTGTGCCTCTGTTGTGACAAGAATGGAGGTGTTTCATTTGTTGGCTGGCCACTGTTTGCTCACAGGGCAGCCAGGGGAGAAGAGGAGGGGCCGGACCCAGCGTGGTACACACTTAATGGGTATCCTCACTGGGGGGGGGGCTAATGAAGAGTAGAGTAGGACTTATTGTCAGTGTTGGTAGCTGATGTATTGTCTTTATTATCATAATGGAAATGTGCTTATAATCAGTCTTGGTGGGGCTGTGCATCTCAGTCATGAAGTGAAGTTTTTATTAGGTTCAGTTATTAGAAGCAATTGCATTGTGGGAGAAAACCTGTCAATCTGTCACATTAAGGTTTTGCATCATCACACTTGTATATATTTAGGATTTGTGATATATATAACCATGATGCACTTTTTTTCAGAAGTCGTTGATGAAGTTCAGAGGATTTATTTAAAATAAAAATCTTTTTTTTGATCAATTTAATTCTTCCTTACTAAATGCATGTATTTCCTTTAAAAACCCTATACATAAAAGAAAGCTTTTTTAAAGTAATATATATATATATATATATATACAAATATTTGTATTTTTCACAGTATATCTCTTTTACTGAATTTAAATGTTATTTATGAATTTCTTTCATATTAATTTCTTTCTTCTGCGCAAACAATTAGCACAGGCAGAACAGTTTCAGTGTTTGTTGCCCTTACTTGTCATCTATGATGGTGACATGGTCAGATGGGATTCCTAGAACTGCACAGCTGTCAAGCAGTTCCCTTTTGCGCTGTAGTCCTTGATTGTTGTAATTGCCTGAGCAATGCAGAAACATTTTAAGTGTCTCTTTAACATTATACAGGCATCACAAATACTTCAGCAGAAGTTCAAGGTTATGGTTAGGATTATGATTTTATTTACGAACTAGAAAACCTACCTGTCGACAAACATAACAAATAAACAGCTGCTTGCGATTCAACTAGTTTTAAGACTGTTGGTGCAAAGAACATGCATTCATCATCTGGATGTGCAGTGACTAACAGAGCCCGAGTCTCGCTGGCTGTAACGCGCGGCTTGTCATCCCTTGAGCTCCGTAATAGCGCGCTGGACCTCTCTTGAGTTGGACAAAAACTCGCGTTTCCAACGGTGTATAAAGGGGTGGATATTTTATTCCGTAAATGTGGCCATAATTTACTATATCTGTAATACACAAACTTAATAGAAATAGTGTAAGCCACAAAGACAAATATGACGGTAACGAAAACAAACATCTTGACCGCGCCATGAAAGAGTCCGTGTGGAACATTGTTTTCTGATCAATAGTTCCTACGGACCTGCAGAGCGAAATGTTTACAGGAACACAACTGTGTTATTGTAGAAGACTTTAATATGATTTATATTTACATCCTACATGCCGCATATAATTTTGATGTCCCCAAAAAGGCAGAGTTGCATAACAGAATTGATTTAATGATCTTTAACGAATATCTTAGTTGGAATAATTTTAAAGGCGGAAGCATATGTAAAACAATTATTAATACGGGAATCGGCTCTTTTCTACCATATCATTTTTAATAAAACATCTATTTCCTGTAATTCTGCCATAACAGTAATATACGGAGGTTCAGGTTTGGGTGGGGTGAAGGCCGCCTGTGGGGAGAGTTTGAACGTCACACCGTTTCATCCTGTTTGCTTGAGGAAAAACTCTTTCACTTCGTCTCTTCAGGTGCACCAGAGTTGGAGAAAATGCAAGCCACCGGGCGTTCAGCAAGGAGATGCCGGCACATTTGTGACGCATATTAATTTCTGGCGCAGAAACGTATAGAAAGCGAGTTGGATTTATATCCACGACTCAGTGAGGACAAATAACTAGCCTGTGTTTGAAGTGTGTGTGAGTGCTCGCGCAGTCTCACTGCCGACGAATTACATTACCGCACGTTCGAGCCAGCACAGACTCGCCTTTCAGCGCTTACTGGGGTGTCTTTAAGGACATGAGGTGAGTGTATTATTTAATGTGAATATTGTGGCCGCTTTGTTGTGAATAACACGCAGGCTAGTGAGAGCTGAGCGCTTATGTTCAAGATGGCGACGCGGGTTTGAATGCAAAGGTGAAACCTTTAGCTAACGGCGGTTTCCCTTCTCTCCCATCCTATGCTGCACTACATATTAATTTAACAGATTCTCTCTTTTGCGGTTAATTTGCATCTCCGTGTAGCCAAGGCATCTATGTTACGTATGTGGTTTCCGGTCAAATAGTTTTCATCGTATGAACTAACAGTAGCTTCCTGGCTAACGCCATTAATGTAAGTTTATAACGCAGCCTAGAGTTTACAGAAAACCATCAATAGTAAAGTCTGCTCTTTCACATAACACATGACCTGCTACTTCTCATACACCTAGTGTTCTTTTATTCCATGTATACTGCTTGAACGTGAAACCTGCTTCATGCATTTCAGTTTTGCTGTCTGGAAATTACGTAGAGTTTGGACTTGTGCACTTATATACGTTTCACAGCTAATGGCCGTTATTTGCAACATTGTCTGTAAGTAATGTTGTAGTTATCAACCTTAAAGATCACACATGCTGATTACACATCGCCTGTTCTGAAAAGTATCTATTATTATCTATTATAAGTATCTATGCTAGACAAAATGTTTAATATAGCGCGTGTATATCTAAATATTCACATATTGCCTTTTCAGTTTAGCTGAAAAATGTACACATCTGATGCATAAGAGCTAAATGTGTGTGCTCTGACAGTGGGTTCATAATTGGGCACAAATATTAAAGGGAAAGTACCTTGCAGTATTTTAGATCCAACCACCAACCCATCATGCCCGGTTAGTAGAGTGTGAAAGATGTTGAAGGTAACATACTCTGATGAGAGGGTAGCATGTTTTAGTTACTTTCCAACTTTTGTTGTTGGTGCGTGTCAACATCTAAATGTCGCATAGCACGCAGAAACCCCGTGAATACGGTTTCAACACTTTTCAGACATGTTAATTAGGGTAGACTGGCACTAAAGCAGAAGTTCACAGTAAGCATGTGCATAACTGCATGGGACAAAAAATGTTACATCTCAGACTTTGTACTGTTCTCTTCAAGGTAAAAGACACAGGTTTATTTGCTTTTAGTGCGTGTAAATTCATAGATGACTTCCAAAGCAGTGCTGGTTGGTTGATTATAAAACACCTCTCTCTATCTTGACCCTGCAGAAGAACCCAGCTTTGTTTGTGGCGCCGCTTGCAGCTTAATTAGGCTGGCCATCAGGAGAGATACAGTGTGCCTGTAAAGAATGCCAGGCCTGCTTTTTTTATTATTAATATATAAACCCCCCCCATTTCTCATTGGAGTTGTTTTTATAAGCATTGGCTAATGTGCTGGCTGAGGGACAGTGGAGTGGAACACAGGATGTGTAACTGTTGTGTTGCCGTGTCAGTGGCCAAGCGTGGCACAGTAATGCTAGTGAGCAAGCAAGCACCGGAAAATACTCGGAGGCAAGCTGCCACGTTGACTCTGAGTTTTAAAGGGGTTTCATTCCTATTGTGACCTTTAAATATACCCTCACTCATCCATCTTGACAAAATTGTTGTTGTTGTTTTAAATGATCTGATTATCAGTTAACTGATTATCATGCTCAAATGAAAGGGCTACTACATATTTGGTGGTTTGTTTAGTTGCAGAGCAGCGGCTGTGAAGGCTATTGTGGTATAAGTGTTGTTTGTAGAGATGTTGAAGGACTCCAAATCTGTACCAGATGCATGGATACCAAAAAATGTGTTAAAGGGGACATAAAATGGAAATTGTAGATGCATATTATTTTTCCGATTGTAAACTGAATTTTTTTTTAGATGCAACCTAAAAATATCATAGCTGGATTAGACTTGATTTTTCCCTGGTGATACATTCCCCAATCATTTAGTCCCCTTCCCTTCAAGGAGAATCGTGATGTCACTGTTTTCCTGATTTCAAATCCAGTTGTATCATAGATAATGAGCAATGCATATTTTAACTTGAGTTAATTTTGGCTTTCAAAGCTTGCACTATGTTACAGAATAACCTCTTGTATGTGTATATTCAAGGACACGTCGATTCTCAACCTCTCAATGTCCTCTTTAAAGGGATAGTTCACTCAGAAATGCTGTCTTTTGCTGAACTTGTAAGACTTTCTTCTGCAGAACATAAGAGACATTAGCTTTTAACTGTTTGGGGTAAAAACACAGAGACACTGCTAAAGAAATAGAAAATGTTTTCTGACTGAATTGTAATTTTTGGGTGAACTATACCCTTTAAGATTGGCCAGCAGAGAGACTCCCTCTGGGAGAGTTTGCCATTTAATGCTGATCTATGTTGATCCTCCTCTTCCCTAAAGTAATCTTAGCCATCAGTCCTGATCTCATTGTTAAAGTTTATTTTAAACAGTACAAATGAATGAGGATCTTTCAGTTTTAGTTTCTTTAAACGAGTTTTGGCTTTGCTTGACGCATCATGTCTAGAATGGAGGTTTAGTGGTTCTTTTCTATAGCGGTGTTGATGGGACCAAATGATATCAGCGTAACAGATGTTTCTGACAAATCCTGGATTTTGCAGGATGTGGGAGTGTCATGCTTTCTGTCTGCTCTTTATTTGCTGTATATGTAGCTTTTTCCCAGTGTTTCAGCATCAGGTTTAATTTACAAATGACGTTTCAGTGTTTGTTTGCCTCTGTGCTAGTTTAGTACTATTCTCTTTGTGAATAGCTTTTGATTTAGCCTGAGGCATATTTTGTGGGGACGTGATGATGACATAAAGTTATATTGATGGCATAAATGGAAACAATAAGATGGAGGTGCATGTTGATGAAAGAATGACAGATAGGTATAAAAGTGAAGTGTGGACATATCAAACAATAGGTCTGCTGTATCTCCTCATTATTAGGCCATGTTCTTGCATGGGCTCTGACAGATTTGGAAGTGTGTATGGAAAATCCCATCCGCGCACACTCTGAACGGAGGAGCTGTCGGCCCGCTCCAGTCATGGAGATTCCTGCTGACTGATTTGGATATGCAAACAGACTCGCGTGTTGGTAGATGGTACAGAGGTCTTGAGTGTATACTGAAGCATGACCCATGATCTCTAAAGGGCAAAAAAACTGCTCTTGACCTTTTGACCTGATATGAAAAGGTGTTTGTGAAGCACACACATTTATGTTGGAGATAATCAAAAAATGCATTCTATCTAATAGTTAAACGAAATGGTAATACACGCACATGTATGGTTCGGAGTTTGCGCTGGTGTTAATGCATTGCCCTGAATAGAGGAACAGAAGTTTGACTAGGCCAGCTGTTGCTGGGTTTACAGGTTTTCTGTAATAATGGAGAACTTGTGCATCCAAAGGTTTTAGTGGTTTGCATTTTCTGTTGTTGCATTTTGCTGCTACATGTCATGAGTCAGGATAGGTGTCCGCTGTCCAGTTGCAGATAGTACTGGCACTGAGCATAAGGTCAACAGGTGTCCTTTCACAAGAAACTACATCGGGTAACAGCACTGAGTCAGCAAATGCTGTGCACGCATCCATGTTACCATTAGATTGCATTTAGGGTTTAACAGAAAATGAGCCAGTCTTTGTTTATGTCTTTCAGTCTGCTACCTACTCTCCTAATATACTAATACTTACGTGGTCTTGAAGCAAGTGTATATTTGAGAAATAATTAAGAACTGGATGACAGTATTTTTGAGAATGTTTTGATAAAAAATTAAAATACCACTCACTCTCATGTTATTCCAAACTTTTTTTCTCCCTGTTTTCATTTTTCTTTCTTTGGCTCATTTTCAATGGTTACATTAAATGTTCTTAATCAAAAAGCATGTCTAATTGAAATCATAAAACATATAATGCATAATTTCATCAGTTTATTAAAAATGTAACAAAAATGACATATTAAAAGGCCAGATTAAATGTTTTATTCTTATCAAATTCTCTGTTTTAGCTTGTATGATTTTTTGAGTTAATAAAGCAACTTAATGTATTCACATTTATTGTTAAGATATCCTTATGTAATGTTTATTTCCCCTTGGAAAATCTGTGTTTAAATTGTTCTGGTTATCAAATGAAGACATAAGACATTTAATTACATTCGTTTTATTTTTATGAAAATTAAGCAAACTTTATTTATTTATTTTCTTTGGCAAATAAAGGGGATTACTATTTAAATTCAAACATGGAAGAAATATTGTGTGATTATTCCCTAAACTATAATGTTTGTTTTATTTTATTACTAGTAGCAGGATATGTACATTCTACTAAACATATAATGACATTTTTTCTGGACCAATCGAAATCTCAGCACTTGCTTCAGGATCTTGAAACACACTGTGTTAGCGTCAAGAGACACCTAGTCTCCGTAGTGTAGCCAGACCTTCAAACAACCAATCACAGTTCGTTTCGTTCAGCATCATTTTTCGGGGCGTGGAAATGTCCCCACAACATCAGAACGGCGTGCAACAAGTCAGTCAGCATAGAAAATCCAGATGAGACGCTCGCGGTAAACATCTGTTTGAAGCATATCTGGAGAATCGCACACGATACTGAATAGGTCAGCTGCGATGTCAGCATCTGTTGTTGCAAGTTTTCCTGCAAACGTGGATGATATCCCATTCTCAGTTAGGTAACGTTACTTCACTTGATCTTCCATAATAGATAGGAGGGGACGCACAACTAGTAAAATTGGATCGCA
>JAUYWG010000038.1:10982127-11002311 GCA_034779775.1 Enteromius afrohamiltoni
GGTCATCTTTTCTTCTTTTTAAGACGGGTGGCTGCCACCATTAGGAAGCAAGACTGCCACCTTTTCTATGCGTTAATGTGTCAACCAGACTGACACTGAATTATTTCTGATAAAATGTAGTTTTTCATAATGGTTGTCGTCAAGAGCAGTGAAATTGCTCTTCACAATGTACGATAATAGTCCAGCACACTCTGAAAACGGTCTGTGTTCCACTGGAGTTTTGAATATAAGCCACAATGTTTTGGAGGCTGGTGCAAACTAGATAGACATGACTTTTCTTTTCTTTCTTTTCCCAAGAGCAGCATGAACCTTGAGGTGCTTGTATGTACGCTTTCATTTCTCACCCATGTCAGCTTGACTGTCAGGTACTTTCAAGCAGCCAACAGACAGTTAATGTGGCATGGTGTGTGCCGAGTCATTTAAATGTGGCAAACAATGACTTGTCAGCTTATCGTAGGTGGGTTAAAGTGAAACTGATGTGTGTATGTAGACAGGTCAAGGTCGGTCAGTCTGTCTGTGTGTTGTCCCGTTGACTCAGATGGTCTTCCACGCATAGGAGAGGGTGTGGATGTGAGGAGAAAAACTATTCCACTAAACCCAATTATCGTGAATCAGAAGAAAGAGTTCCATCATAGACCACATTTTTGTACGATTTCCTTTTTAGTGAATTATTTTTGAATGAAATTAGTATTGTTTAGCAAGGATATATTGTTTAAAATTGGCTAAAGACATTTATAATAATTTTTTTTTTGAGTACCAAATCATTCTTCTGAGGGATTACATGACATGAAAGACTTAAGGAGTGACTGCTGAAAACCCAGCTTTGACATATATATATGTCATACATATGTCAATAAATGGCATTTTAAAATTGTTAAAATATATTTGAAATTGTACTATTTAAGTTGTTTGTTGTTCTATATTTTTGAATCAAATAAATGCAACATTGACAGTAATAAGATACTTCTTACAGACACATGCTTTTACTGACCCCAAACCTTTAAAAGGTAGATATTTAAAAAAGCATCCTAAAGTAAACTGCATTGTGCACAGCCTACAAAATGCATGAAGGCGTTAATTTAATTAGAATGTTATAATGTGATATCAAACCTGGAATAAGAGTCATTGATATTAATTCATTTATTGGCTGTTTTTATCTAAGAAAAAAGAAATCTAGTTTTGTTAGGGAGACAGTAAAAGGAAAAGTGCCACAGAAATTACACAAAGAGATGTAAAATCTGAGTCCAAAAGTAGAGAAGTTTTGAAGAGTAAGAAAGTAAGAGCTCATGGAGTTGTATCTTGAGGCAGTGTTTGAAAGTAGAGACTAGAGAGAATTCAGCTGTTTTGATGGAGATGGACTGTGAGGCCGTATACACCATGCTTGTCTGTGAGCAGGTTATGAATCAGCAGAAAAATCTTATCATTTGCTTCTTTTATGAGAGGGAATGTAAACACACTGGTTTTTATTGCTACAGGAATCAGATGATGAGGAAGAAACTAATTCTGTTTTTCAAGAGGAGAAACCATGCACGCAAACAGAGGGTAAGTGTGTTTCTCTTCAGTGGTGTGTCAGTGAATGAGTTTGAGTGCTTGTTGAGTAAGTGCTCCTCCATCAGGTGAGCTGACTGAAATTACAGAACAGCTAGAGTATTTGTGGAAAAATCAAGAGTGGAGTAAATGCGGAAACTTGCAGGTGCACATTCACACAATTTTTATGTTAATGTGGTTGTAGACTGTGATTCAAAAATTGCCTTTTTTTACACACAAAAACACATCTACTTATGTGCTCTTTATGATCAGGTTTAGTTTGTGCTTGCAGTAGAGAAGTTAAATAAATGTGTGGGGCAGATATTAGTCTGTATGGAAATGTCACTTTATGACTAATTAAAAAAATAAGCAATAATGCTATGTTGTAGAAACAGTGATCAGAGAAATTTCATGTTGATCTCTATGGCTTATTTCCTCATTTGCATATCAATCTAAATGTTTTGCTCATGTTTTTTAATTTGTCATCTGTGTCTGGATTTACATTGCAAGAAGTGGTTAGAGGTTGTTTTCATGTCTCATTATAACAGTTGTGAATGTGATGCCTCTAAATCTTTTGCCTAACTACTTGTGACATAGTGACGAAAACATGTAGTAAATGAGTATTTAAATTTTTTCGTCACTATGTCACAAGTAGTTAGGCTTTTAGTAATTTTCTCTCAGTTAAGATTTTAAAGAAGGAAATATACATTTTTCAAATTATAAAAATGTGTTAATTTCATGCAACAGAAGTAGAAGTGGTTCACAAAGCTGCATTTATAGCTGCATGAGACAATATATGAGCTGTAATTCTTCCGTTGACATGTTGCAAGCTTTATTTAACATCACAACTGTCTAATGTATGGAATACTCTGTCAGATAAGCAAATTATTATATTTTGGTGTCACTGCAGTGAAATAACCTGATTTATTAATTGCAGCTTACTTGTGTTGTCTGGTTACTGATGTGTGAGTAAATGGGGAAAACAGGTTATTTTAATTAGCTGATCTTTGTGAGTTATTAGCTTACTGGTGTGCATGCCAGCGTGCTCACTGAGAAGTAATAAATGGGTAAATTTGCAAATAGGAGTTAATTGAAATAATTCCTGTTGTCATATTAGTGAAATTCATGCCTCAGTCAATATGAATTATTTTCTCTTTTTGCATTCGGATTGCATTACACACAATTTAAATGAATATAATTTTTTGTTTACTTGGATAATTATTTGCTTAATCACTGTCAAATGCTTATTTAGTTTAACAAAAATATTTTCTGTTGTTACCATAGGAACAGAAAATTTGCCAGCGGTATGATGAGCTGATGACGGAGTGGGAGAAAAAGGTTGAGCGAATGGAAAACAACCCACGCCGTAAAGCCAAGGAGAGCCGCACACGTGAATACTACGAGAGGCAGTTTCCTGAGATCCGCAAACAGCGTGAGCAACAGGAACGCTTCCAGAGGTCAGTCAGGCCCCCCGAGTTTCTATGATGACCCAATGAACTCTCTGTCATACACACACATTTAACAGTATTGCGTTTCCCTGACACAGTTGTGATGTAACATCTTGTGTAAACACTTGAGGCACTGTGTTCTGTCCTGACTCAACAGCTGGCCAATGAGCAGTGAGGATCCGTGGGTGCTAGGGTCAGAGGTCAGTCTGGGATGGTTCCCGGTAAAGGGGGTACAGGGGTTGCAGGGCTTCCTGAAATACAGGGAACTCTCTGGAACACCGCTAAAGCAGAACAGAAGAACATCACATACCACGACCTTGATTAACCAGAAACACAGACACTGTTTTTGCTGATAAAACGAAATCTTATCAAGCAAAGTGGCCCGTATATAGATATATTTGTAATTACACAAGACTTTGCCAGTGCTACTTTTTGCCTTTGACTTCTTTACCTAAACAAAAGATGAAAATTGAAGTACTGACTGATTCTTAAATGAACGATTTTAGACTGCGTTTTACTTGACTAAAATGTCAATAATGATGTAATAATGCAGTTCAGTGACTATGCCAAGAACTCTTCTAACTTATTCAGTTAGTGAGTGAGACAAAATAAAAACAAATCAGCCCATGACTGATCTTTGGTCATCTTCTCTTTATGTCTTAAATATACATACAACATTATTAATTACATAGCCAGAAACAGGTATATTAAGTTGGTGTCACTTTAAAAATGCCATGGACTAAATATGCTGATACTGTACTACTTTTCTGTAAATGTGACCAGCACTGGCAAAATCAGGCAGAATGTTCACAGGCTAATTTTGAGCAACAGAAAAAAAAGTGATATTTATTTGTAGTGAGAAGTAGTACCTTTTGAATGGCAATTGCATGTCATTTCTGTCTCTACATTAAGTTTAAGTTAATGAAGTTACATTAAGCGCTTTCTGTATCGCACACAGCACAGTTCGATTGACATGAAGCTACTTGTGACCTTGCTGTTATTCTTCTTGCACATTTAAAAAAATGCACATTTGAAAGCCATTAGCAAAAGTCAATGTTATCAGTAGTTAGTTATAGCCATCGTTTAAAATGATTTTTCCAAGTTTTGAAAAATGATTTTACTTCTAAACCCTCTGCATGACCATCTCAGACCTTCTTGTTCTGGCAATTTAAACTTTTCCCTAAATTAGTTTTTTTTTTGTGTGCCCCATAAACGTTGCAGCACTCACGTCTGTAGTTCTGTTCAATCAGATCAAACCATCCAACTTCAGTGAGCACTGTTTGTCTGTCTTGATTGTTTAGACAAGCCAGAGTATGTAGCTATTGTTGCTGGAAGAGTCTCTAAACCAAAGAACTTCAGAGCTCCAGTGCTCATGAATAGACCCGGAGGAATCTTGCCAATAGCTGTAACCACTGCTTCAAAGGATTTTTGTGGGAGAAGAAACAGGGTGGGACTCTGGTCTGGTAGCTTGCTTGGGAAAGTGCTGTTACATGGTACAGATACAACAAAGCCAGGAACAGACAAACTCTTTCTCTTACCACGCTTCTTCGTTCTGTCTTTAGGGTGGGCCAGAGGGGGACAGGCCTGTCTGCCACCATCGCTAGAAGTGAACACGAGATATCCGAGATCATTGACGGCCTCTCGGAGCAGGAGGTAAATCACTGGTTAATATATCTGAAATCTGATCCATATAGAAAACTTTACCCCTAGTACAGAAAGTGTGTTAGGCAGAGTTCTAGAGCTTCAGGAGGGTAGCAGTTAAACATACACCCCTGCCTTCTCCCATACATTAGAGTTTTTATTATTTCCTGCCAGCCATTGCAGTCATTTTCCAAACACACGTTTTGCTTTGTTTTGGTGTCAGGCCTACCTTAGACTGACACAACCGAAAGACTAGCAGCTATGTAACCATTTTCTTGATTGTTTTAAAGGCAAGCAAACAACACAGATAAATAGATTTATTGCGTTTATAGTTTTCTATCTTGCTTCAGAATCTAGCAATTCTATAATTTTATAAATATTGTTGGAAATTTGACATCACTTTGGATAAAAGCATCTGCTTAATGCATAAAAATAAATGTAAAACTATGAAAAATTTGATGCCATTTACTTAGCAAACCATGTGAAAAGGCTAAATTTGGTTTTCTGGGGGAATGATAAAAAAAAGCTGTTCCTTGTCCTGTCCTGTTGCAGTCTGATTGGAGCTTTGTGATTTATTAGCAAGTATTTGTGTGCAGTATACATCAGACGGTCAGTGAATGGACTGTGGGCGGCCTGTGAGTCGGAGTCTGAGACTAGAGTAATGTAAACAAGCACTGCAGAATCATTCTTTACACCTTTTTGTCTCTCTCAGAACAATGAGAAACAGATGAGGCAGTTGTCCGTCATTCCTCCCATGATGTACGATTCCGAACAGCGGCGAGTAAAGTTCATCAACATGAACGGTCTGATGGATGACCCGGTTAAGGTCTACAAATCCCGCCAGTTCATGAATGTCTGGACCGAACACGAGAAGGAGATCTTCAAGGAAAAGTGAGTAACAGTGGCTAAATTTGGCATGTTGAGTGAGTGTGAATGTGCTGCTGTTTTTTTTTTCTCACCTTTGTCTCTTCTGTGACACAGGTTTGTGCAGCATCCAAAAAACTTCGGGTTCATCGCTTCATTTCTGGAGAGAAAGGTGGGTTTTCTTGTTTTGTGGTTTAGAATATGGTGGACTTCGGTCACACCCAGGATGTTTAAACTGAAGTGCTGTAACAGCTTTACTGACTCAGATCACACCTCCCCACTCAAAGATAGTGTTTTCATTTTAAATTCAATTCTAAGTGATGCAGCTGTATTTGTATTTTCTCCCTTTGCAGTGTGTGTCTGATTGTGTGCTGTACTATTATTTGACTAAGAAGAGTCAGAACTATAAAACTCTTGTCAGACGAAATTTCGGGAATCGGCGACGAAGGAATCAGGTATTTACTTTTTTGTTTTTCTCTCTCTCTCTCTTCACTTGCACACTTAGCCCATAGATATAACAGTAAGCTTAACAAAGTGTGTTATCCAGGTATTTCAGGATTTTAAAAAAATTCTTTGATTATTTTTGGTCCCAAAATATTTGCATTGGGATTGCCTTTTCTCAGATGTGTGTGGTGGTGGTGGTGGTGTTGTTGTTGTTGTTGATGTTTCTTAAGCACCCAAGTAGACACTGGCTGCTAAAAAAGTCAGTGTTGCATCATAGGATGAATAAAACTTTAAAATATACTAAATATTTTGAAATTTGTAAAAAAAAAAAAAAAAAAAAACATATCACAATAGTACTGTTTTTATTGTATTTGTGATTAAATAAATGCAGCCTTGCTGTGAGAACAAGAGACTTCTTTCAAATACATCCAACATTAATAAAACTTTTTTTATAAACACTTTTTATGACCCCAAACTTTTGAACAGTAGTGTAAGCACTAAATGACAATGCTGAATGCATATTGTCAATATTAACAGCTATAAACTGTACATTTGCAACGTACATGTTTCAAGACTGGCATTTATTGCAAAAGAGCATTTTAAGTTGGTCATACTACTTTTTCCTCTCTGGAGTTTTTTGGTGCAAAACTGCAAGCTATTGTGTAGGGACTAGTTAAACTTGCGTTTGTTCTTGTGATTGTAAACAAGCAGGACTGTTTTGAGATCCAGTTTTAGTACCGAAGAAGCCCCCTAGTGTTCAGTATGCACTATAACAACATCTGCATCTCTGTCTGAGAAAGTGTGCTTTTAAATGGCTATGTGTTTTGACTTTTTAATGAGGGGGGGTGTGTTTGAATCATGCTTAATGTGAGGTTATGCTTTTTCTTTTTTATGAGAGGGTGTGTTTTGTGGTTGTTTTTGTACGTTGTTGACAATGTGTTATAAGAACTCAGAGCGTTTGTGTGTGTGCATGCAGGTTATCAGTCAAAAATGCATCTGTGCTTTGAGAGTCTCTCTCTTGCTCTCTGATTTATGGAGGGCTGCACAGCTTTCCAGGAATCTGTTTTATCTGTTTGGCACAGCCGAGAGGCTCCATGCTGTTGTCAGGGACCACAGAGGGAAAAGAAGCGAACATGAGAGTTTCAAACTTCAAACTACTACTACAAGCCATAGTATCTTAGGCCTCTTATTTTTACATGCATACTTACTCAAACACAGTGTTTTAAGAGGAGGAAATCTGGCCGTGATGCCCAAACAAGTTGGTTATCTGATTATTGCATGGTTTGATGATTTCAAGTAAACATTTAACTGAAACCCCATTAATTTTCTTAGTGTTCTTTCACCTTTTTTTGTTATGTCCTCTAGACAGTGCAGAGCTTGTTCTTTAGCTTCCATGGCCTTGTCAAAAAGTTGTTTTCTTTTTTTTGAGCGGACTTGTCCTCTGTGGAGGTACACTGGATTGCTAATGCAATGTATCTTTTTCATTTCCATTCCATTACATGTAGATCCCATCTAAATCAACTATGCTTATATAGTAACTAGGTGTACACATAGTACAGGGCTGTCCAAACTCAGTCCTGGAGGGCCGGTGTCCAGCAGAGCTTAGCCCCAAATTGCCTCAACACACCTGCATGGAAGTTTGTAACATGCCTAAGAGCTTGATTAGCTGCCTGAGGTGTGTTTGACCAGGGTTGGAGCTAAACTCTGCAGCACACCGGCCCTCCAGGACCGAGTTTGGACATGGAATCAGTGTATATATATATATTGGAACATGGGACCTACAGCTCTAATTTTTGTGTAACTACACATATGTAACAACAAAAATGGTGTAACAAGACAGTGGTAACAACGCTTTTTTGGTAATGAAAATACAAATCTATATCAGGGCTAACAAAATGTTTTGGTTAAGAAAGTGTTACTGTTTATATTAAGTATTAATATAAAAATTTGTATTAATTTAAAATGTAATTACACTGCAACTACTTTTACAAAGCAGTGACCAGTAAGTTTGGCTTTACATATAAATTGTGAATGGTGTCCAGAATGTTGCAATTTATATTAAGTGGAATGTTCTTGAGGAGTAACCATGCAAGTACACTTGTATTACAGTGAAGCTCCAAACTCCAGATCCAGCTCATCCCACTTTACATATCCCTAAACCTACCATCTCTACACCTAGATAAAATACATATTGTAGTAGTACATATGTCCTGTTATATATTTGTATTTAAATGTGTTTAGTTACAGAAATATTAGTGTGTGTATGTGTATGAATAATATATACATATTATACATACATGTACAGTGGGTATGGAAAGTATTCAGACCCCCTTAGATTTTTTTTCACTCTTTGTTATATATTGCAGCCATTTGCTAAAATCATTTGTTCATTTTTTTCTCATATTGACAGGAAAACACAGAATTGTTGACATTTTTGCAGATTTATTAAAAAAGAAAAACTGAAATATCACATGGTCACATGGTTGCTGTGACACTCATATATTTAACTCGGGTGCTGTCCATTTCTTCTGATCATCCTTGAGATGGTTCTACACCTTCAATTGAGTCCAGCTGTGTTTGATTATACTGATTGGACTTGATCAGGAAAGCCACACACCAGTCTATATAACAGCTTACAGCTTACAATGCATGTCAGAGCAAATCGTGAAGTCAAAGAAACTGCCTGAAGAGCTCAGAGACAGAACTGTGGCAAGGCACAGATCTGGCCAAGGTTACAAAAAATATTCTGCTGCACTTTAGGTTCCTGAGAGCACAATGGCCTCCATATTCCTTAAATGGAAGACGTTTGAAAAAACAGATTTAGTGTTTATTAATTAGTGTAAAATAAATTAAAATGAACTCAGAATTTGACACAAACCTTCAGTAATTAAATAACACAAATGTATCTAATCTGGTTTTATTAATCAGTGTCTTTGCTGCTGACCTTTTATGACCCAGTTCAACCATACTTACAAGCGCAAATTACTGCTTTTATTTTTTTTTTGTTTTGTTTTTATTGCTGAAAAGTATTGAACTTTCTCCTGTATTCTAATTTACAGATGTGAATTTACCATTTCTTTAGCCTGAGGTTTATTCGTGACCCTTTTTGGTGTGCTTTTACATTAGCTATAAATGGAATTTTCTGTGTGTTTTGTGTTCAAAATAATAGCAGTTTTTTTTAAAGCTCAGAATTACTGCACATTATATTTTACATCAAAACATGAAGACAAATTATTAATATTTTAATTACTTTACAGAAAATGAAAGAGAAATTTATATTGGGCTGTTCAAAAAAATAGCAGTGTCTGCCTTTTTCAATACAAACTCAAAGTTTTTTTCAGTTTTGTGAAGTAAAAATTTAAGATTTAGCTTTCCTGTGGATCCCTAAACTAATATTTAGTTGAAAAACCACTGTTTTTGAGAACTGCTTCACATCTGTGCTGCATGGAGTCAACCAACTTCTGGCTCTTGTAAACAGGTATTCCAGCCACGGATGATTTGACAATTCCTCTGTATTTCTGAGTTTTGCCTCAGAAACAGCATTTTTGAGGTCACCCAAGTTTTCCCAAGGTTAAGGTCCAGGGATTGGGCTGGCCACTCCTTAACCTTAATTTTGTTGGTTTGGAACCAAGATGCTGCTCACTTACTGGTGTGTTTGGGGTCATTGTCTTGTTGAAACACCCATTTCAAGGGCATTTCCTCTTTAGCACAAGGCAGCATGACCTCTTCAAGTATTTTGTTATAAGCAAACTGATCCATGATCCCTGGTATGTGATAAATAGGCCTGACAGTAAGAGAAACAGCCCCGTATCATGATGCTTGCACTACCATGCTTAACGGTCTTCAGGGTGTACTGTGGCTTTAATTCAGTGTTTGGGGGTTGACTGACAAACTGTCTGTGGCCCCTAAACACTGAATTAATGCCACTCAGTACATGCTTGCAATCCCTGTTATCATCCCTTACTGTGATAGTTTTCATTTTTAATTAAGTGAACACAATACACAATGTTTTTCTGGCAAAAAAAATATTGAATTACGATCAAATTTGTTTAACATTTGGAAAATGCCAGAAAAGCGAAGTAACAAGCACTGCATGATGTACAAGTGATATACCTTGAATATTATCATGCAAATGAGATGAGCATCTACACGGCCGGTCTAACTCGATTAGCCCTCTGTCGCCAGTGTGTGTGTCAGCAGCTGCTGTGTGGAATCAGCATTAATAACGGCTATGTTTCAATCTAAATAGTGCAGACAGCACTGGATAAGAGTGTGTGGGTAACAGAGGACTTCTGTGAGCACCGCTGCCATGCAGATCACAAGCCGAGGCTGCGGGTCATTGAAAGCATGTGTCTTTGAGTCAGGAGTTGAGCTGCAGTAATGAGGAGATGATCTGATCTGTTCACACACACATTGCCTGACCCTTCGGCCCCAAGTAGCCCCAGGCGCTTTCAGCAAGGAGGCGTATGCGCAGCTGTTTTTGTTTGCATATGTGGCCATAAGTGTTACCTGTTTCTCTAGCTACCTGGATAAATATACAGTGCAGTCTTGGTTTCCTCTGCCACCTGTTGTGAGGTTCATGTACTGATTAAAAAGAGAGGGCAAGCAGGTTCAGTTTTTATCTTATCTTTAAAGCGCTCTGTGTGTGTGTGTGTGTGTGTGCATGGAGTATAGGCCGTTAAACAAGCTTGTCTGTGTGTGGGTGGAGTGTATGACCCTGCTCCACATTGAGACCCATAAAAGTGTTTTTGTCAGTTGAGTTCAGCTCACGTGGAGTACTGAATGCTGTTCCAAACAAACTTCTGCTCTAGCTTTCTGTTCCCAGAGTCCCCTGAGAACGCTTTAAAGAAAGCTAGAGAACAAGCCAGAAAAATATGCATAAACGGGAAGAACAAACCTTTATTTCTTTTTTTTTCCCTTCTTAAACTGGCAGCCCGTGTGTTCTGCCGTCCCTCTAGAGCTTTTTCGGAGAAAGAGGGAGGGTTGGAGAATGTGTGTCTGTATGCGAGACACCCCTCCTGAGCTGTGCAGTGGTATGTGCCGTTTGTACAGACACCAGTGAGAAAGTTGTGGAGCAGCTTGCTGTGCCAATCAAAATCCTGATGGGGCTGGGTTAAGATCGGTCAGTCTTCTCTCCCCTCCACCCTGCGGGGATTACCTGGGTTGACCCTAGCACCCAGATTAGCTAGCGCTCACACACATTTTTGTGTGTGAGTGAGATGGAGATGCCACCGCTTCTTTAGCAGGCTCAAACAACCCCGTGGCATGCTTTCTCAGAATATGCGCCATTGATCTGCGAGCCAGGTCCCGCAGCTGAGGATCCGTTTCAGCGCAGCGCCGCTGTCAGGCAGCCCGAGGCGCACTCTCCTGCTCAGCCTGTTCCTGTCACTAACTCTGGCCTCGGTGCCGCTGCATTCTGGGGTATATAATGGCATGAAAAAGGACACTCATGAGGGGCAGATAAACATAGATGAAGGTACTGTATAAATGAGTAAATAAGTAGTTTTTGTGTGTTTTTGGAGGCTGTTGGGATTGTTTGTAGAGATTTGTAGAGCTACATTCTTGTTCTTGTTCTAGCCATGCTAAAGGGTTGTTTGTTTGTTTGCTTATAATATGTACAAGGACATTTATGCATTTAGTTTGTGGTTAATAGTAGTAGTTATGGTGGTGGTGTTTTTGTAGTTTTTTGGGGAATTTAAATTTTGTTGTTATCTATACCAATAATCATGATCAGTTAGTGTCATCATACCAATATAAGCATACCATGTACGTAAAATGTGTGCGGCGGTGATCAGCTTGGATGTGCTATTGACTTGGTGACATCTACAGGATGGGAGGTGTGCTGCTGATAGATTTAAGCAAATTTTAGTGCATCTACTTGGAAACATAAAACAAAGGCATAGATAAAAAGATGAATGTAATTTTTAAGTTTTCTTTTTTTTTAGTTTTTGATGTTCAGTTTTGTTTGGAAGTAAGGGTCTCCCGCCTTTTCTTGATTGGCTTACCTGTGTCTTTCCTGCTACTTGACTTGGTATATCAAATTATGAACCTATTTTTACTGAACTTTCCATGTGTTAGAATTCCTTCACCTCACATGGTAATTCAAAATGGTTTATAATTAGCCTCTTTTCTAATCTTTACACGTGTCATTGATTGATAGTAGTTCAGGTTGTGGTAACCACTGCTTCACCTACAAATACAAAATTAAGTGTGTCCAAAGGTTCACTGAAAGCTATAAAGCTGAAGTTGCCAATTAAGATAAGGTAACATTAGAATATTTACGGTAGATTAATGTTTAATTCCTCCTTCCTCTCTTTTGAAAAGATCCATCCTTCTCAAAAAGAAAAGAAAAATCAGTAATACTTTTTTTAGTTGATTATTAACATGCATATTACTATAATATTAGCTTTTTATTAGTGCTAATTAAACACACATGTTAATGCCTTATTCTAAATCCTTAATCCTACCCAATACCTAAACTTACCAACTACCTTACTTCCTATTAACAAATTAAGAATTTGAGGGAAAAGTCATAGTTAATAGTTAACAAGTGTTACCTATTCTAAAGTGTTAAGGAAAAATCCCAGCTGTGAATGCAGTTTGTGGAAACGTTAGGCTTGGCCAGTAATATGGTATACCGCGGGGTCTAAAAATAGCAATGGTATCATTTTCAATATCGTTATATGGTCATACAAAAACGATGCACTTATATAGGAGACAAGGATTAAATATTAAATATAATTTATTTAATGCCTAAAAATGCGTATGTGTGGTTGTCATCACGTGACCGCGTGGAGGAGAAAGAGAGAGGTGGGGAAAGATGGCGAGTTGCGGACTAGAGTCCTGCACGGGAAATTGTATTAATTTTATTAATTCATTTTTAAAATAATTCCATTTTGCGGTAGTCCCATGAATAATTATGCTCTCCTGCAACCAACACTAACATGAGGACCCTACCGCCCGCACCCACATTCACCCATCGAATCTTGTCCTGCTCCGCACTTGGTGCGTTGGGTTTTGCGGGAGTGTAGTCTCTATCGCGCACCAAGTGACCTGGTTTTGAAAAAGAACACGACTTCTGCAGTTTGGCAGCATTTTGGGTTTTTACACCGAAAAAGAAGGGAGAGGCGGTAAATACGGAAGACACATTTGCGCGTCTCTGCGCGAAAGCTGTTCTGGATCACTTTTTTATAAACTGCTATTTGATGATAATAAAAGTTGTTAATATCAAAATTTGGATATCGCCCAAGCCTAGAAAACATTTAATATTTTCAGTCATGCAGCCTTTGATAAGGTGTTGTATACATGTTGGTTGTAAAACCCATGGACGTTTCATCGTGTCCAGGATATTGCACATTTTGTTCTTTTCCCTTGTACTTCAGCTGCTTTTGAAAATAAAAAGGTGTCTTAAAAAATTCCCTATTGAGTCCCTAATTACAGTATTGATTTTGAAAATGTTGTATCATTTCCCTACCTTTTAGAATATCTACCTTCTTTTTCTGATCCTGGCATATTTCTACACTTAACTGCCACCCTCTAAATTACCTGAAACGTTTAGCTGCATCTTTACCTTTTATAAAGATCCTTCTGTATGCAACCAGAATCTTCATCTTAGAGATCTCACACACTATAAAATGCAATTGTTACATCAATTATTTTACAGTTATGCAGTCATTTAGAATATATTTTCAGTATTTGTTCCTCAGCAATGATATAAGAAAGCAGTCACAATCTTTGGTGACTTCTTGTGGCATGCTTGGATGTTCTAATTATAAATGTGGTCCAAAATTATTGGTTTGGTTTGTGAGTTGCTGTTGGAAAATTTTCGTTATTTAATAAAATAATAACTTTAAACAGCTATTGCAGTTTTGCTTTAGTTTAAAATTGATTAAAGATGTCGACCTCCTTCGACTTGTAAACCTGTTAATTTCCACAATGAATCCAAGTGAATGAATAAAATCTCTCTTTTTCATCAGGATTCGGATCCTCAAGTAGCACATGAAAAGAGGCTACTCTATAGGCGTGTTATTTTAATATTATATACTGTTATAGAATATATTCATATTTGTTTACTTTTTTGTATTTTTAATATTCCTTTCAATTTAGTTTTACTGAGTTTATGTTTTTGGTGCTGTCAATCGGTTAAAAAATTAGTTAATCACACACTTTGTAAATTTACTTTAAATTCATATACATTCAAATGAATGTAGAAGCAACATAAAGACAGTACATCTTTAATATTTGTTTAATTAATTTAAGATTTTTTTAGTATTACTGAAGGCTGATGATCTACAGAAGCTGTCTCCTGTTTGGTTGGTCATAAAGATGTTCTGCATCGAAATAAATGCAATTCTTGTCAAGGAAAAAGAGAAAGGCAGCCGTTGTGAGTGGGGAGGTCAAAACTAGATCTGCCACTGCATTATCTGTTAAATATATTTAATGTTGTTAAACTAGAAAAATGAATCGCATACATATTTTCAGCTAAAGCAGCATCGATAAATTTCAGTTTCAAGTAAATATTTTATTTCAAGTTGTTTTAGTTTGTTAATGACAGCACTGTTTAGACACCAGCATATCTGTTATAACAGTTAAATTTGTGCTAAGAGATTGGTAAAAGTGTTGTAATGTTTATAATGAATTAAACCATAATTTCCATATAATATGTCAGCAAAAAAAAAAAAGGTTAATACTGAACTGAACTGGTATCTTACCTCAGACCCACCCTGAGTGAGCCGTCATCAGACCGAGACGCAGAGACAAGCGAGACTCCAAAGAGTTTGAGGTGTTTTGTTGTTGAATGTATTAATGAACAGAGCAGTAGTCATTTACCCCCGACATCTGAGTGACTGAAGACGCTGAGGAGTAGCGTTATGTTTGGTTCTGAAGGGAAACGCGCCCTTGATCAACTTAAATGCGTTTATGTTCGCGCGAATCATTCACGATCCAGCCTCACCTACAGACACAGTGAGTATAATGTCTTTTAATGAATCTTTGCAAATCACCTTTCCTGATAATGTGCTAATTAGCAAGTTTCACTATGAATACGGCAAAAAAAAGATCCTCCTTAGAGCGCTTTGGGAAAGAAGGGCGGGGCCAGCGGAGCTCGTGAAGATTTAAAGGGGAAGTACACAGAACAGAGTGATTTCTAAGGAGCTGTTTATGACAGGGTAAAATTAGTCAGTTTGTCAAGGTACTGAAGAGAGCACTGGAACAAGCACATCCTCCTCCTGCCCTTCAGACTAGAGAATGAATGACTGATTGGTCTTGCGCTCGCTCCTTGCTTGCTCTATGTCTCCATGTGTTGGCCCCTTTCTCTGTGATTTTTATTTTTGTTTTGACCTGAATTATCTTCGATTCCCTTCCTTCCCCCTTATTTGTTCTCCACGTCTCTGTGGCAGAGGTTCTGACATTTTTTTTATTTATTTTTTTTGGACCCCATCTGGCAGCTGCACAGCTTGTTTGTGTTGGCTGAGCCCTGCTTGTTCCAGTGCTTTGCTTCTCTTTCGTGGAACAGACCGAGCAGGAGGAGGGGCCTCCAGTTCCTCTGTCCGCGCCAACAGCCATGATAAAGAACCTTGGGCCATTAGCACATTGGCTCCCTCATCAAACGAAGGAAAAAAGACCCTCTCCACCAACTGCAGTCCTGCACTTAGACTAATGTTAGTCTAAAGAAGACCTTACATTTTCTTTTTACACTTACTGCTTGCACTTAAATTCTCACTTAACTGTCTGTCTGCATATTAAACGCTGCTTTAGATGGTGGCTGTGTTCGCATAGAAAACCTAAATATTCCGTTAATAGGTAATTTTGTTTTCATGAGTAACCTACATTCGCTTTCAGTGTGAACTGCCCCAGCATCTTCCTGTTTATAAAAATGAAAGTCACCTGCTTTGCAGATGCTGATAAACGTAATAGCAAGATATTTGGAAAACTGTCACGTAACCTCAAATTGCAAACTTAAAAATACTTGTCTATTGATTTCTTGTAAAGCTTAGGTGGTATTAAAAATTTTAAATGAAAGAGAAACATCTCGTTAAATCAAATTTGCTTTTTCTAAGACTAAAATCTGACAGTGCTAGCCTATTTTACAGTACAGTTTCAACTTTATTGATGCTGTGTAATGTCCTGTTCTATTAATGTGAGTCAATAACATTGTATTTCTTGTCAAATTAATTTGTTAAAAAATTACAATATGCAATTCATATTACGACTTGAATACGTGTCCTGTGTAATGAGAATGTTTCTGAAATCTAGTCTGGAAAGAATGGTAGTGCATGTCATTGATTTGCATTTATTGTGTCAATTGTTTGACACCAGATACAAAGTACCCAAATCTGAAAATCCTGGTGTTTTTGCTTGTTTATGAACATTGTAACATTGTGAGATGATTTTTAAACTTACACTAATAGCATAAAACATTGGGCTCATTGTGTTTTATGTGTGTGGAGTTTCCCAAGTCTGTTCATGTGGGCACCACCTACAGGACTTTGTTCTGATTGGCCAGTTCTTGCTCTGTTTAGCTTTTCCCTCACTTAATTATCTGCCTCTTGTCTCTTCATATTTTTCCTCTTCTTCGTCCTTTCTTTTTGTTGGTGACATCTGCGTGTGTTGTGCACATTTAGATGTCTGGCCTACTTTGAAATACTGTTTTAGCCACCCCAGTCATGCCAATCATGCATATTTTCCCCATTGACCCACATTATGTGTTTCTGTCATATGTACCAGATCTTAAATGTTCTGTGCTTTATTGTTATGCTGAAGATCAGATAATTTAAAAATAATAAAAAATAAAATACCACCACTACAAGCTAATATGATTCTTTAGGGTCTTAATTGAAAGTTTGTAATATAGTTTGTTTTAAAATTTCTCAAAGATAGTTTAAAAAACACTAATTTTACCGTCATAAACAGCTCTTTAGAAATCACTCTGTTCTGTGTACTTCCCCTTTAAATCTTCATGATGCCGCCCTTCTCTTTCGAGCCACTCTCAGAGGATCTTTTTAGCCGTATTCATAGTGAAACGTGCTAATTATTAGGAATGCATTATTAGGAAAGGCGATTTGCAAAGATTCATTGAAAGATGCAAATGTAAAGGCATTTAGCTTTATCAAGGGTGTGTTTCCCCTTTGCTTGTCTCTGCGTCTCGGTCTGATGACGGCTCACTCAGGGTGGGTCTGAGGTAAGATACCAGTTCAATCTGTGTGACACGCTGCTGTCAATCAACTATTGTGGGAGTGGCCTCTGTATATGTGATGCCACACCGACATGAATTTGAGAATCACTTGATTTCAGAGGGGACAACTTATTTTTATTAAAATTAAAAGAAAACTACTGGTGGATCTTTATCATTGTAGGGTGGGTGTGTACATTTCATTCCAAACTGCTTGTAAAAGTGCATGTTGCACCAGATGACCCCTTTAAGAACTAGCACGGCCAGGTTACTTTGTTCTTGTAATTCAGTCCCAACTAGTTTGTACAGTGAAACGACTTCATTATTCAGATTTGTGTTTTTAACTTTCTGATGTCAGGTCATATAACAAATGGTAAAATTGCAATGCTTTTTACTTTCCTTGTTAGGAAAGTAGGCCTGGAGGGATATGGTGATTGAATGTGTGTGAAATGTTGTTTTTTTTCTCCCCCTTTTTATTTTTAATGGAAAAAAAGTAAGGAAGAGACAGAGATAGATCATCAGTAACCAGACAGGAATTTTGTCTGATTCATTCCAGAGCAGAAATGATTTGGAGCATGAGCTTGTTTGCCATATGGCTTTAAACTGAAGTGAGATCCGTTTTGTGGGCTCTGTCATAAACATTCAAATATAGAAAACTTGGGTCCACCTAAAAGATTGATCAAGCTAAGCATGTGGCAGTCTTGACTATAGTCAAGGCATTCTTATGACGTGTGTGTGTGTGTGAGTGTGAGTGTGTGTGTGTGTGTGTGTGTGTATATATATATATATATATATATATATATAATATTATTTTTTATTTCACATAAAAACTGCACAAACTAGTCACTATTGATTTTTTTAAAAACTTCACTGGGAGATAGCGCAAGCATGTGCAACAAAGAAGGCAAGCTTATATTGAAATATGAAATATTCTCTTTGATGAAATATTTTTATATGAGTAATATTTCATCATAGGCAATATGGTGTCTGAGGGTGTATAAGCATTCCTATTTCTTCATAGCTGGGCTGACACAATTTAAGGTGAACTACTGATTATGCCTGTGATGGGATCCTGGTCACAGGTCTGCGCTCCTGAAAAGGTCAGCTGTCTAAAGGCTTCTTTTATTGTTTCTTTTCCTTTTAAAGCAGATAACGCGACCATCACAGGAAGACAAGACAGACGACAAGAACGAAGAGGACAAATCAGAGAAAACAGAGAAGAAAGAGGACGAGGAGAAAAAGGAAGAGGAGGAGAAAGATGAAAAAGAGGACTCTAAGTAAGTCCCATGTTTTTGTTCTCCTACCATAGTTGTGATTTAAACTGGCCTCAGTTCACCTTTTTGCTTTCATCTCGCAATCACAATTTTTTAGGGCACATTTATTTGTTTGTTGGTAAAGAATGCAGGATTCGGTCTTGAAGATGCAATATTCTCTGAATATTTGAAAAGTTTGAAAGTTAATTTTCGAAAATGAAAACGATACTTGAAAAGGTATGCTGAAAGTCATTTTGAATGACAAAAACTATGAGGAAAATCTATTGACATTTTCATCAACTAATAAAAACAAGATGAAAATGTTTGGGAATGTATAATTAGCCTGTATAAACATCGGTGTTTCAATGAAGAGAGGACCATGTCATTGTTCTTTATGAGAAGTGGTTTATTTTTATTTCTTAACATAAAGGCATGTTGTGTGTTGCCACAGTTAAATGTCTTTCGTGATAAAACTTTAATATTTTAGGAAAATCTTAATAAATGCAATATACTTCAACTAAATCCATTAGATTTTAGTTGCCTAAAACTAAAAACAATTCAGATGACTGTAAAATGGCTAAAGCTAAATGGCATTTTACTTAAGACTGTAACATTAGCAGTAAACATTAAATCTAACATTAAATAAAATGTTGCTTTTTAAATGAATACTTAAATTAAGAGCCTTTTTACTCAAACCACCCAAGTAACCGATAGATGCGTTACATTTCTCTCTTAGTTTCATTTCTCAGTGGTTTAAAGTAGGTGAGATGATCTGTTTTCTGTTAGGTGAGCCTTATTGTAACAGGGGCTTAAGATTAACCTCATTAACTCATTTGGTTTGGAGGAGACTGCGTGCTTTACTCGGGACCTGTTATGTCACTACCAAGAATTCAAGAAAAAGTAGATTTTTGTCAGTGCAGAAGTGGTTTTGAAATCCGTTATGAACGACTAATACATCATATCAGGTGAGAAACTCACAGTATCTGCATTTGTAACTCTGCGTTCTCGCTCTGACCTTCTAAATAGATGTTTGAATTGAGTTCAGTACCAGGAGAGCCTTTATTGCTTGCCTTTGCTTCTGCAGGGACATCAGTAAAGATAAAGAGAAGTGTGAGGGAGAGGAGGAAGAGGGTAAGGAGCAAAGCACGACACGCGGCCGAAAGACCGCCAACAGCCAGGGACGCCGTAAGGGCCGCATCACCACCCGCTCCATGGCCAACAATGAAGCTGCTTCTGTGGTGGCAGAAGAACCACCTCCACCGCCACCTGAACCAGGTAACGTGTTTATATTAATATTCGTGTGAATTCCTTTTTGTCTGGATGCTTAAATGGAAATGTTTAAAAAATAATAATAATAATAATTTTAGGTAACACTTATAGGGACCAATGCTCACTATTAAGTAGTTATTAGCATTAACATATTGGCTGTTTATTAGTACTTATAAAGCACATATTCTGCATGACCATATTCCACATCCCTGATCATTCCAATACCTAAACTTAACAACTAACTTATGATTTAATAAGCAGTAAATTAGGAGTCAAAATCATATTTAATAGTTTGTGAATAGTAAGAATTTACCTAATTTTAAGATAATACATTTTAATATTTTAAACCTTGAATCCCTTTACCATCACAATTGAGCAATAAAAAAAATTGACCTAAAAAATTAAACAATAGTTACATTTTTTTTTAGGAAAAAAAGGGTCAGATGGGGCATGCAAGTAAAAACATTTTTCTGAGAACTTGCTGGAAAATCTTTTTAATCTTACTTTATTGTAGAAATATTAACTCAATTCCATTCTTACAAACTGAAATGTTCACAGTAGGGAACAA
>JAUYWG010000038.1:11016812-11064552 GCA_034779775.1 Enteromius afrohamiltoni
AAGATATAGACAATGGCTATACTGTGATTTTGGCTATATTTGCATGTAAAATAGAGTTAGAAGCAACATAATATCTATTTTAACTGAAAGCCCGGCTCCTCTCAGCCTTTCTCTGAACCGAACAGACGCAGAGAGAGGTGTGTGTGTGTGTGCGCTAGTGCGGCAGTACCGGTCGCTACCGGTAAGTTGGCAACACTGATCTGTAGAGACAACAGACCACAAAGAATGATGGGCACGCTTGGGCTGATGGGAATTGTAGTTCCCGCTACCTCCCGTTCGCGCCATTCAACTGAACAAACTTTTCTCAGAAGACCAATTGTTTTATCGAGTCATGCGACCACGGTAGTATTGAAAAAAATTATATTGCGGTATGACGGTATTTACAATACCGTTACATGCCTAGAGTTGATATTTCAGTTATTAGTAACCTTGTCTGGAGCTGACAGTGTTTGTGTCGCTAGAAAACCAATTAAGACCCGAACTCTGCTTTTCGGTCTTTTATAGGAGCTCACATTTGTTTGTAAGTTACATGGTTTTTACTAGTAAGGTCAGTGAGTTTCTTTCTGAAGGAAACCTTGAAGCTCTCACGAGGCTCAGCACATGTGACTGATTCCCTTATCAGCCCTACCCCTACAACCTGGAAACTGTTCTCATGGAGACAAGCACTTATAAAACACACTAGATGATTCTCTCAGGGAGAGAAAAAATCCAGCGGACATTAAGTAAATGGAATCTTCCAGTATAACTTTGACAATCCTGCAGCTTTATTTGTTTTATGATGATCAGGTTTCATAATGAACTTTGGCATCAGACTTCGGTCTTCGGTGACCTCAGCTGTGAGGACCCAGATTGAGTGGAATGATGTTTGCATTATTGACCTGGTCAACAAAACTTTCCCTCCGTGTCCTACATGCATGCTACATCAATAACATGACCACTACTGATGATGCAGCAGCTGTGATTGACAAGGGGTTACCTTACTTGGAGGTTCAGAACAAACTGAGGTCTATTTAACTTAGGAAACAACCTGAGGAATAATAATTCATATTATCATGCAAAAATGTTCACTTCTGTTCAAACCTCTTATGCTCACCATTAGGGTTATGACTAATGATTATTCTGATGATTCATTTTGTTGTGGTAATAAAAATAGACCTCTGTGAATAATAAACTTTTATAATAAATCTTTATAAAATACTTATATAATAACAATTAGACAATAATTGATCACAATAAAAAGGATGGAAACAAAATAATACAATTTTAATGAACAAAGCAGTTCAAATATATAATGTAATAATATAATAATAACAAGATTAACTTAGTTACGTTATGTATTATCAAATGCCTGCAGATGTGCCAATGGCCTGTTTTTTTTGTTTGTTTTTTTATGTATACTTTACAACATTAATCCGTATACATTTGAAAAAAATTGTCATTTTTGTAAAACCTGTAAAAGTGTTTTCTGAGATGATAAAGATAGAACAGACATAAGAATGAATTAAAGTCTTCTGACAGGATTCTATTTACAAAATATCTCCATTCACTGATGCATTCAGGTCGTACTCACTCCCCATTATATGTCTGATCTAAAGGGCAACTGCCCTTTTGCCACAGGACAGCAATTTTAAGTTAATTTTTTGCAGGACTGTAACATATCTTTAGCAACAATGTGAAAGATAATAGCAATTACAGTCACAATGCCAGTATAAACATAAAATATGACTAAACATACATCATCATTTTCAAAAGCATTTTTTTACAGTTCACACTGCAATGCAGAAAAGGCTTTTTCAGATTTATCCACTTTGGAGAAGGTTTTCAAAAAGCTCCATTGTCCCTTACTACAAAAACAGGAGGCCAAAATGGAGATGTATTTCAGACAGTATTGTACTTTGAATGCACCACTTAATCAACCCTTTTAAAAAATAATTGTAATAATTGCGATAGCCCTTCTCACATTATGAAAAATGCAGAAATGATGCTGCATGGTTTTTTTTTTGGAAACTGATGTTTTTTTCAGGATTAGGAGGGGTTTTTTCTACCTATTCTCTTTAATGTTACATTTGATTGGTCTAATGCATTCTTGTTTAATTAAATTAGTCGTTTTCTTTTCTGACTCCAAAATTGTACTTTTGCAGTGATACTAAATTGGTTTTGTGAATCGGAAAAGGTCACTGGTATTTGCTAAAACCTTGAATGAATATGTCAAAGCATAGCAGGAAGGTTTATGTTTGTCATCTTTTACTTCTCCTTTGCATTCACCATTAAATCACGGGGCCAGCCTTTATGCAGACATTGTTATATCTCTTGAATGAGAGGTTTAATTATGAACAGCGTAATCATACTGATGTATATACTGTTATGATGTTTTGTTTTTTCATATGTGCGTAAGTATCCTCCTAAAAGATGGACGATTACAACAGATAAGCTATTACATTAAGAGAACATCACACCCTGCACTAAAGAACCGCAGAGACCACCTGATCACATCTCTACACTTTAGGCTTTTTTCACTGCAGGAGACGAGAGAGTTCATGACTCAATATTTCAAAAGAGATGAGTGAGCGGCTGGGCTGTCTGAAAAGGGAAGAAGTGCTTTTAGTAGAGCTGTGAGTCAGAGGTGAGCAGAAGTGAAGGAAGACTTCATTCCTCCCATGCTAAGAGCTTTACATTACTGTAGACTCAGGTCTGTGTTTCTTTGCCAGGTTTTAGTCGAGGGTTTTTGTGTGAGGCTCCCTCTATTTGGGTGAGCTTTTTTATTTTTTTATTTCATTTTTTTTGGTAGTGTAGATTTTTCTAAGCTAGTCAGTTTTGAGAAAGGTCATTTGCAGGTACTGCAGAAGTTCGGTAGACTGTGTGTAATAGGTCAGATGTATTGAGCAGTGAATCTGACCCGATATTTAAGTCATAAGGGAAAACAGGCCATTCTGTAGTGTGAACAGTCACGAGCAAAGGTTGTTTATGATGCTCAATGCAGTTCAAAGTATTGTACAGCCTTTAGTGGCTTGTTGATTTTAACATTTGTATTAGTGATAGTGGGTTGTTGATGTATTCTGTTAAAAAAACTCCAAAAGTGGTGTCCTAGATACAGCCACTGACAAAACAGAATTTTGCTATGCAACAAACAATACCATATAAGAGATATGCAGGTATACAGTGTCTGAGGTCATAGCTGTTACAGTGTTGTTAATTTTATGCATGCTTTTTAACGGTGCATTGACTAATCAGAAGCCACGAACAGAACTGCATAGTAGTGTATTAAACCTTTAAAGTACCACTGGTGTGCCCCCAAGCATTATTTTCTCTGCAGTTTTCACTAAAACCGGAAAAGCTACAGTTAGCAGCTTGTGACAGTCTTAATATGTTCCCCTGTTATAAATACACTGTTGCCCTGAATGAACTGTTCCCAAAATATGATGTAATCGGTCTATCATTATCTCTAGTTGTTGTTTTTTTTTTGGACTGAAACAATGAGCAATGTTGCTGCTTTGTGCACAAACAATTAATTAAAAATAAAATCACAGATTTAAGCTGAGCGTACAGTGTATGCAGAAAAAAAGTATAATTACAGTATGCATGTACTGTGATGGCAGAGGCGTACGGCACTAACACTAATATGCATTTCTTAGTGTACACATAAAACACCAAAGTATACTCTGGGCTTTAGAAGGAAAGGCTGCTGTCAATTGTGCACGGATAAAGCGTGATCCTATTTGCCCACCTCTTTTCATCCCTTGTTCCTCTTATCCTTTTATTCCCACAGTTCTTCAGCCGGCACCTAACCAGGCGGTTCAGAATCTTTCAGATGTTCGCATGTTTTCCCGTCACAGGCTGGCCAACATTCCGTCTCCTCCGCCCCTCATCCCCACCTCCAAGCCCACCGACAAGCCTTCCTTCATTCAGGGAGGCTCCATTTCACAGGTAGGAGAAATGCGGTTGAGTGTTATTTAAGACTTGTGGCGCTTCTGCTAAGTTTAAATACTTCCTACACGTAATGGGATCAAGGCAGGGGATCAGGGGTTTTCCTGGTATTCCACTCTAATTCGTGACTTCCCTGCAGGGAACGCCAGGGACGTACCTTCCTTCTCAAATGCACGCTGTGTACGTACCGGATGTAGTCAAGGCCACAGGAGGGTCGATCTCACTCGGTTTACCAAGACAACAGGACCCTGCCAAACCTGGTGAGCAAGAGAGATCTCAATCCTGCAGTTTTATTATGAAGTTTAGAAGATGAATATATAGTGTGGTTCGTGAAATGTGTAATCTAAACACCTGATTGTGTTGTTTGTTTGTGTATAGTGTCATATATTAAGCAGGAGGAGTGTTCTCCACGTGGACAGAGTGCTCAGGCAGAGGGTCTCTTATCTAGAGCTCAGTATGAGGGAGTTGTGAGAGGTGATGTGACTTTAAATATACTATAAAACAAATAAAAATCAAGAATTAATCCACAGAAGTAAACCGTCTTTCTATTCAAGCATAAACCAAACAATATTTTTCTTCCTCTTCTCTGCTCCCATTAGGACCTATACAGATGCCAGACATGAGAGGGCCACCTGGAAAAGGCCCAGAGGGCTTGACTTTCAGAGGAGGCTCCATTACGCAGGTATCTTATACTACACTAGCATATGAGTAATGTCATTTAAACTTGTGTAGTATTTCTCACTCTTACTCTTTGTCTTTGTAGGGCACTCCTGCCCTTAATCAGTCTAATGTAGCAACGGATCTGTTGAAAGGCACTATTGCTAAACTGGCCACAGAGGACCTGAGCAGCCCAGAGAAGAGCCGAGCTGATGCCCATTCTAAACCCCACGTTATCTACGAAGGCAAAAGCGGACACATCCTCTCTTTTGATGGTAAGAACCAGAAATGCTTGCTTTCTGGTGTGCTTGTGAGAAAAGTATACCCCAGTGATGTTCAGTATTTAAGTTATATTTGTGACAACGAGTTATTTTAATATGCTCTTTATGTTTTATATAGTTTGTATAAGCTAGAATTATAGTGTGATCAGTTTCTGCTTGATTTCCCGGCACAAGTGGAGTCAGATGGCGAAGTGTTTCTTTTCAAGGGGTAAATGACATGTTTTTTAGCAGTGCAACAAGAGCAGTTTCTATTTTTATGGAGCACCCTTGCCAGAGATTACCATGAGTTTAATTTTCTCCTTGTCAGCTCCTAAACTTAAAGTCCCAATAAACATTGTTGTTGAACCTTTTTGTGCGTGCTAGTTCTTTCACTTGCGCTTCTTCCTTAGATGGGGCATGACAATCTTGCTTTGTTCCCACAGCTATTAAGAACCCTAGAGAGGGCACTAGAAGCCCACGAATGGGGCACGATCTCAAGCGTACATATGACATCATGGAGGGGTCCCGTGGACACCCAACTCGTGAGACGGCACCTTATGAAGGTTCGTCATGTTTTTATGTTCTTTGTCTGAGAAGAATAAAGCACCAAATATTTAAAGTGGAGAGTATGTTTGCCGCTAGAGAACATTTTAAAGACATTTCCCTGTCTTCTGTCAGGTTTGATCAGCAGAGCATTGCCTAGAGAAAGTCCTCACGAGTCTAAGGATCGAGCCATACTCCCAGGATCCATCATGCAAGGTAATGCATTTTACTTCCATTCTGTTGCTAAAAATATATATAGTGAAAGACTAGTTGTTTTCAACTCTAGTTAATTAGTATGTATTACTAAAAAGGATTGCAAATAGTTTCAGATAATTATACAATACAAAATATTTCTAAGCCACATAGAGAAGAAAACTTTTTAATTGTTTATTTTTCAGAAAATGTATGGACATTTCTGCATCATTCTTGATCTTTTCTACCATATTACAGGAACACCAAGAGCCTCTGCCGAAGTCTATGATGAGGCCTCCAAGTACGGTAAACAGATCAAGAGGGAAAGTCCACCCATTCGCTCTTTTGAGGGAGGTATCACAAAGGGTAAACCATATGAGGGGGTGAACACCATAAAGGAGATGGGCCGCTCAATTCATGAGATTCCCCGAAAAGAGACTCAAGACAATCGTAAAACTCCTGTTCTGGAAGGATCCATTTCTCAGGTATTTGATTTGATTTGATTATTATTATTGTTTCCCACACTGAAATGTGTATGAAGAACATTTACAAATCACATTCAGATCAGTCAAATAAAAGATTCCTCCAGAGAACAGTTGTTCTTCTCCTAATTTTATCAGTGTGCATCTCCGCAGGGCATTCCTCTGAAGTACGAGAGCAGTAATGTGAACCCCTCAGCCATCAAGCACAATGTTAAATCTCTGATCACAAGCCCAGTGAAGATCTCCCACACCATTGATGCAGCTGAGAGGCCCAAGTATGAAGATGCGAAGGCTTCCGAACGTGTCCGGCACACCTCTGTAGTGAACTCCACATCTGTCCTGCGCTCCACACACACAGAAGCAGGAAAATCTCAGCTTAGTCCAGGCATGTATGAGGACAGCAATGCACGCAGAACCCCTACATATAGCGGCACTTCAATATCCAGAGGATCACCTCTGCTGAGAGGTCAAGACGGTATGTATGTGGCATATCTCATTTAATCTTTTAATTGTCTCCAGAGAGTTGTTCTTATAGCAATTAAACACTGATCCTTAGCTTACATCTAGCAGACAGTTGTACAGGTAATTGTATTGATTTTTTTCTTACATAGGAAGTATGACAACAGGCAAACCAGCTTCTCATGAGAGGAAGAGCACACTGACTCCAACCCAGAGGGAGAGTGTTCCGGCAAAGTCACCTGTGTCAGGGGGTGAACCTCTTGCTTCTCACAGCCCGTTTGACCCGCACCATAGACCTGTGGTACCTGGAGAGGTGTACCGAACTCACCTACCACCACACCTGGACCCCAGCCTCGCTTTTCACCACAGAGTCCTCGACCCAGGTAATTTAAGGCATTATAGAATCTTTCCAGGAGCCGTATGAATAAAAATCTTGAGAACAAAAAAAGTTCTTAGTATTTATAATGCATTCTTTTTTTTTTTTTTAAATGGTGGGTGACTTTATATCAAGCGTCATAATACCTGTGTACTTGCATAGTAACTATATGTGTATGTAACCACAGTGTAAGAAAACATTGCTACATAGTAATATTTCTGTAACTTCACACTTGTAACAACCCTCAGAATGGTGTGTGTAACAGGATATTGGTAACAACACTACACTAAGTAGTCATGTAACAGGAATTGCATAACTACATTTTGTAACAGCAGTATGTATAAGAGTAACTGGATTGGGGGTGATCAGGTGGTGTAGTTGGGTAGGTTTAGGGATATGTAAAGTGGGTGGAGTTGGTGCATCTCTGTAATACCAGTGTATATACTGTACATGGTAACTCCTCAGGAACTGACCACTTAATATAAAGTGTAACATTCTGGACACCAACCACAATTTATATGTAAAGCCTAATTTACTGCCCGCTGCTGTGTAACATCAGAGTAATTACATGCTAAATCCATAGCAACTGTCTATTTAATATAAAGTGTAACACTTTATTTACCAAAAAGTGCTGTTAGTCCTGTTACACATTTGTACTTTCATTACCAAAAAGTGTTGTTACCAATGTCCGGTTACACATTTGTACTCACACACACCATTCTGAGGGTTGTTACATGTGTGTAGTTACAGAAATGTTACTGTGTAGATACTATGTACTGGTGTGTATTTGCACTATGGTTACATGCACATCTAGTTACTACTTTTTTTTCTGTAAGCAGCATAAAAAAAGAGAGATAACTTTTAGTGGCAATATAACATTTCACTAAAAAGAAATTAAGCTAAAAAAAAAAGTTTAAAAAATGGAAACTCGTCAATGAAAGCCTCTTACAGAACAGACTTTTTTCTTCTTGCTGTATTAGAAAATAAATAGCAGTAGTTGTTTTGTAAATCTGATCCATGATACATTACTTAATTGTGCTCCGAGCACATGGGTAGTGGGCTGCGCTTTGCCTAGGGATGGAAAATTAGTGAATTATGAATTAGTTCTGTTCTGAAACCATGCTTCCTAAAAACAGGCATGCAGGAAAAACAGTTCATGCGTCATACACACAGTTGATTGATGTTCTGAGTAATGGGTCTCTCTTAAAAGCGCTATTCCAATCTCATTGCTAAACATCATGTTTTGGTTTTTTTAACCTGCTCTCATGCATTAGATAAGAGCATTTCCTGCTCAACTATCCACTACTGTGGCAAATCCACACTATTGACGTCAACACAAGAACAGCTGTCTTTTCACCTCTCGTCCTTGTTGTGCTCTGTACATCTCAACAGCGTATATGTTCCCACGGCAACCGTCGCCAACCGGTTACCCCAACACATACCAGCTGTACACCATGGAAAACACTCGGCAGACCATACTGAATGATTACATCACCTCGCAGCACATGCATGGCACAAGGGGACTGTCACCACGGGAACCGTCCATTGCCATCCCATACCCACCAGCTAGAGGTAAGGGTTATGATATGGGTCTGTCTTGTGTGTGTGTGTGTGTGTGTGTGTGTGTGTGTGAAAGTGAATGAAAGTATCGAAAAAAAGAATGAAGTCTGTAAATATTGTGTTTGTGTGAACTAGTGGCAACCTTTTCCAGACCATCAGAAGCAAATGACCCTTGCACAAATTCTAATGGCACGTGAAATTTGCAATTAAAATGAAGTTCAAAACAATTGTTAAATCCAGGGCTGGGACTTTTCCCTAGACATCCACTAGACCCATCTGTTAAGAGGCCCACCTTTTTCTTTTATTTGATTTTTATTTGTATTATTATTTTTTTTTTTTGTGGATATGCATGTTGAATAAAATCTACAGGAACAAAGTGACCTGTTAAAAGTTGACAAGTGTTAAAAAAATAAATAAAATAAATCCTAGTGATAATGCAGTATCAATCTGAGATGAATATTTAGCTCAGACCTGTAGCAGGTCCTGCTGTCCACATTTCTAATCCACATTGAACCTTTTTTTTGTTCTGATTTTGTTTTGCTTAGTGGAAACCAGCTTTCAGCCCTGGTATCTTGTCATTTTTAGTAATTGAACTTGATTTTAATGAGCTACTTCAAATTTTTAAATTCTTTTTCTAGTCTTAGTCATTAAATGTTTTTAAAAGATCAGTAGAGGGTGTTGGCTCTTTAAAGTTGAAGCTGATTGGTTGTGGATGCTCACCCTCTGGCCCTTTGCTTCTGTCTGTAAAAGGAATAATTGATCTAGCCCAGATGCCACCTACCATCCTGTTACCTCACCCTGGGGGGACAGGTTCCCCCTCCCTGGATCGCATCACCTACATCCCTGGACCTCAGACCCCTTTCCCTCCTAGGGCATTCAACCCTGCCTCCATATCTCCAGGTGAGGATCCCACCCCTCCTCTCCTATCCAACACCTGAACTCCCCCTTCCAGTCCTGGTGGTGGTGCTTTAGAAACTCGCCCCTTCTCTGCTGCTCTGAGATCAGTTTCGCTGTTTTAATCGAGGCTCTTTCTTCCACCTAAAACTAACTACAGCTGTTTTCTGCACCACTATGGTGGCGATGCATTGCTATTAAATCTACAGCTCTGTGGCAAAAGGAAATACATTTCATCACCTAATTTATGAGCTAGTCTGAATTGATTGTGGCGATTTATTATGTAATGATACAAAAAACAACAATACTAGAGGTGGTCTTTGGGTGTAAAATCTGTACCAGACCCAAATTATTTCCTACCTGAACCAGATGTGCATCATTTATTATTGTTAAAAGAAAACCCAACTTGACACAGACATAGTCTAAATGAGCTGGGGGACGTTTTGTGGAGCCAAATGCAAAAAGCATCTGTGTCCCAAGACCAAAAACAGAAATGACAAATTAGAAACCCCGCAGCTTACAGTCTAGGTTTAAAAGTAGGCCCATCGTCTTACCTTATTGTAAATTAAATTCTTTCACCATCATCATTGCTGCCAAATAATATAGCCTTTTTAATACAAAAATGTGCAGTTATGGTTTATTTTTTGTTGCTTTTTTTCTAGGCAGAAGTGCATTGTTTTTTCACAAATCTAAAAACAAACTTTAACTTTCAGATTTATCAATCAAAGACAAAGAATTTTGTGTTAATGTTATTCCTCAAGCCATTAATTTAAAAATCCCCGGAACCAAAGCCTATTAATATCATACATGACCCATGTCAAATTACAAACAATTCATTCTTTTAGTGAATCAGTCAAAACGACGCATAGTATGTTGAGTTCAGTTTTGAGGGATTCGATTTGAATGTATTAGCAGTTACAATTAATGAAGACAGCTGCTGGTATTAATCTCTGTCTGCATGAGATTGCAGCTTAAGTTGTATGTTCATGTAGGATATTAGACAGAATTTAAAAAGCAGCTGAAGTACCAAAACTCTCATTTTCTGCAAGCACTTTCCTAGCCCTGTATGTTGCCCTCCCCTGTGAACCAGCCTTTACTGCCCGCAGATGGTCTGAAGGTGAGTAGACCTTGACTGTCTGAACATCGGTTCAAACCTAGAGGGCAATTATATCATCATGTGGATTGCCAAAGAAGTGATACCACTAAATATATTTGCTATTTGTGTGAATATGCTTTTAGAACTGTTTCATGGCTTCCGTGTCTGTGTTATACTGCAACACCAGTTTTGTGCTGATCACATCGTTCCATGTGCCATGTCTTTACATGCGGTTTGAATCTTGTACAGCAGTGCATACAATACTATTGTCTTTTAAGCTCAATTTGATTTTTTTTTTTTTTTGCTGTGTACTTGTTTTCAACCTTCAAGGCACTGGTGTGCAAACCACTTTTGCTGGCACTTCTAGAAAAAGATGGGTTTCTTGCTGATTTTAAACAAGCAAGCTTAATGTCAGATTAAGGTTTAAGATTTAAAGACAGTCCTGAGTACTTATGCTTAAATTTTTACCTTGTATGTGCTGAACTAATGTTTACACAATATTTTTTTTGTCACTCTTGTTGGCTTTAGAGCTTTTCTGCTTGTTTGGCTCTACAGCTACTGATTCTTCCATTGCGTCCGCTGGTAAAGCATAGTAATAAGCAATCTACTCTATTATTTATTTTTGCTCTTTGCTTCACTTAACAAATTTATGTTCCCAGCGTATTTATAGCAGCCAATAAGTATAAGAATTCTTTTAATGTGCAATAAAACACATTTTACCATGATGAAATACATGGAGGTGCAACCTTTTTTACATGTAATTTTCATAGTAATCTATCATGAGTTTCTTCTGAGTGTTCACCATTTATGTGACTCTTCTGAAATGAATTTCTTCATCTGGCAAAGCTGGCATGCTTCAAAAACAGATGGCTTGATTCTAATCATTTAAATACATAAAGCAGCGATGCGCAGTTCCCATTATATGTTGTTGCATGAAGTAACACATTGATTTTATTTACAAATATTGTGTGTCCATTGATTGGTTAGATTTTTATTTGTTGTAACCCCTAAATGTTGCAACAAAAGCAATTGTGATTGCATAAAACACTGAAAATAACTTGTAAATACACTGATGTAGTACATATAAACAAAGACAAAGGTGAGGCATGTTTGTTTGAGGGCAGCTTTGTACTTCTTACCTAGTTATTTATGTCATTGTTTGTCTCGGAGAGCTTTGTGATTTCCTCCACCCACAGGAACCAGCACCATTTCAGTGGAAAAGGGTTAATAATACATGCTATAAACATGTTTTAAATGGAATGTCATGGTTAATAAATTAATAAGCTGGTTAATAAGCTTTGCTTATTCATATACTTTTGTATATCTATTCAATAATTTCAACGTATTATGAATGTGTCTGCTACACAAATGCAGCAAGTTTAAAGGGCCCTTTTGGTTGTAACCCTGTTTTGTTTTTGTGTGTTTTCTGTTCTTCACTTCACACAGGACATCCTGCCCATCACAGTACCACTGCAGCTATTGTGGAGAGGGAGAGAGAGAGTCAGAGAGAGAAGGAGAGGGAGAGGGAGAGAGAGCTGGTGCGAGAAAGAGAACAGAGAGAACGGGAGCGCGCAGCAGTAGAATATATGCGTGCAGGTAAGACTCCTCCGAAGCAAATTGTCACCAATATTGGTCCTTTCTTATCAGTCTTTAACAATCGGATATATTTTGCCAATATTCTCAGGACGTGTCACTGTTTATTTTGCAGGTTCTGAGCAACCTGGCCGACCAGGCAGCCGTAGTTTTCTGCGTTCCACTTCACCCTCTGTGAGATCACAGGAGAGCGTCCTGCAACAGCGGCCGAGCATCTTCCAGGGCACCAACTCCAAGAGCGTCATTACACCACTCATGTGAGCAATGCACTATTTATGACAGCAATATAATAATTTATTTGTTTTATTGTTGTTATTATTAACAATACACAATATTATTAACAAAAAAAAAGTCATCGTTCTTTTTTTTTTTTTGAGTAGTATATATATATATATATATATATATATATATATATATATATGAAAACTGGAAACACGCACATTACAAACTATCCTCACTGCATTCCAACAGATAACAGATTCGAACAGGGCAAAACAAGCGAATGGTAACCGCAATCGGTTCATTTATAGCCATGGATTTTAATGCAGGTTTTAATGCTAAATGTTATTGAGCCCTCCAAGCACTCCTAACAAAGAACAGAAAGATTGTGACCTCCTTTAGCTGAAGCACAACAGTAGCCCGTGTGTTGAAGACACGATCTGTGCTGTCTGAAGAAAATGTGGACACACTCATCTTTCTAAACTTAAAAAACAAAAAAAATTAAAAATGATTAAAACGGAGTTCCATTTAAAAACAAAATGGTTCTTTTCATTCTATTAGTTTATAACTACTACAACATTACAATTCATTTTTTATAAGGAGGTTTTATTTGATGCTAAGAAGAAACCTCCGATGCTTTTAAAATATGTGAAGTATAGCTCCATTGTTGTTCATAGTAAAAGAAAAGGGAAAAAAACAAGATCATACTTTTATGTTAGTTTTAATAAATAAAAATGTGAAATAAAATCAAAGAAATATTTTTTTTATTTTATTTTTGCTGTATCGAAAACATACCGAACCGTTACACCACTGTATTGTATCGTGATTTTTGTGTACTGTATATGTATTTATATGATTGAGAAATATATAATGTATGCATGTATACATAGGTTTAATTTCAATAGAGTGACAGAAATCTTTCATTACATCTTCATTTATGTTCCAAGGATCCAAAAAATTCTTACGTGTTTAGAACAACGTGAATGTGAGCAATTGATGACAGTTTTAATTTTTAGGTCAATGATCCCTTTTAATTAATGGATTTTAAAATTTCTGTATTAAAGTTCTAACTGTTTCGGTTGTCCAGGCAAATGCCCTCACAAGCAGCTGCAGCTCAAGCAAGCCGATACAACAATGCAGCTGACGCCCTCGCTGCTCTGGTGGACGCTGCTGCTTCTGCCCCACAGATGGACATTGCGAAAGTCAAGGAGGGCAAGCATAATAACAGTAGCTCCCGGGATGATGACGTGATGACTTCACGACGGGCAGTACAGGAGTCGCAAGAGATCGAACGCCGTTCCATGCAGTCACCATATGGGGACGTGTCACTTCCTAGTGGGAAACCTTCCCATCCTGTGTATCCAGAGGGTGGAGGAGCTTCGGGGAGCAAAGAGAAAGCCAGTCAAGCCAAGTCACGCATGGAGGAGGAGCTACGCACACATGGGAAGACCACCATAACTGCTGCTAACTTCATTGATGTCATCATCACGCGCCAGATTGCCCCAGATAAGGACTCCCGTGAGAGAGGCTCACAGAGCTCTGACTCCTCCAGCAGCAGTAAGTGTCAGATGGTCTTTAATTTTATGTTTTTATTTATGTTGAGTAATTAGTAGGTAGTTCATAACTTGAGTCCGTAAAAAAAAAGTTGGCTCACCAATGCTACATTTATTTGATCAGTAATACACACACACATATATACTTTGATATATATTTTAAGATGTTATTTAAAAGCAGCCGTTTGTCAAGTCTTTAGAAACCATTCAGGTACACTGATTGAGTGTTCAAAAACATTTATTATCAGTGCTGAAAACAGTTGTGCTGCTTAATATTTTTGTAAAAACAAATAATTTTTCAAATTGTTGGAACAGAAATCTTGTATTTGTATAGAAATCTTTTGTTATGCATCCTCGTCAAATGAAGCATTTTCTTTTTAGTAAGAAACATTTTTATGACTACAACCGTTTGAGCAGCAGTGTACATGCCTCAAAGCAGAGCAAACAGGAAATTATGTTTCACCATATGCAGAATTTGTGCAAGTTGGTCACAATGCCACCAAAAAAAAATGTTTATCAAAACAATTCAAGAAATTAAACATTCAAGATATATACTTCAGGATTTACTAACGGGGGCATTAAAAGGACACCTAATAGGATGGCTAGTGCGGTTGAGGCCATGAGACCTAATAGCCTTAGGAAACCTTGATAGCACAACCTGTGACCCAGCTGGAATGGAGACTGACAACAGTTACAAACGTCTGACCTCAGATTTGACAGGGTAATTCTATTAAAGGGAGTGTAGCTCTTACCCCAGAAATGAAATTCACTGTGTTTCCTAAGTGACTTACTGTAAAAGCTGCTAGATGGTTGTTTCGATGCCAACTTCTGGGTAATCTGCTCATTTTTTTTTATTCCACGTGTGATGATGCCATGATATGCACTTGGATTTAATTGTAACAATGGCATGTTGTTTTGAAAATTAACAGAGAAGCCTCAAAATCCACATACGTTTTTTTTCTCTCTTGAACACTAGCAAGTGTTTATTTAGAGGCAGGTAGAAGACGGTTTGCTAAATGTGTAGATGGCACACCCTCATGGCACCAACATTTACTTAAAAGGCTCTAACTTCATGTCTACATGTTTTTCAGTGTCATCCAGTCGTTATGATGCTCAGGGTGGAATTGAGGTGATTAGCCCAGCCAACTCTCCAGCCCTAAGAGAAGAGAAGAACGAAGGACCTTTTCCATTAGAAAAGAGCTCAGGTGAGAGTACAATGCCACAGCCAGGATCTTCTGATCTGTCAAGATGGGGTGAATCTTGTTAAATATTTCAGTAATGCATCCAGGTTATTAGGAAAAATAATGTTTGTATTTTTTTTTAATGTAGTAATTATTTGATTATTAATTACCTTGTGTAGGATTAAGGTTTGACATTAACCGGTACAGACAGTCAGGAGATTCAGGACCTTCTGCACCTCAACAGCCCCCGTCCTCGCAAGCAGACAGTTATGGGTCCATCTCGAAAACTCACCGCATCATGACTCTCGCTGACCATATTTCGGTAAGTCAGACTCGTACTCCCTCATACTCATGCTTTGTCATGTCATTCCTATGTCATTGGCCTCACTTTTTCTCTCTCTGTCTTGCAGCATATCATTACGCAAGACTTTGCCAAGAGCCAAGATCCTCCCTCATCCTCCAGCTCGCTGCCTTCCTCTTCATCCTCCTCCTCGCTCTCCTCCACTTTCCAGAGCTCTGGTGTGGGAGGTGTTGTAGGTCGAGTTAAACCCCCTAACCGCTATAGCCCAGAAAACCCAGCTCCTACTGCACACCATCAGAGACCACCGAGCAGAGTTTCTCCCGAGAACTCCTCAGATAAACCAAGAGCCAGGTACATATGAACACAAACACACAGTGTAAAAATACACTTCCAATCATGTCACTCTTGGTGAAGACTGACGTCTTTCAAAAATAAAGTTACAATTGCCTTGCTCTACCCCAAAATCTTGAAAGATAGTGTATGTGAATATTTGTATATGGGCACACCCAACAAAAAGACTGTCTTGAAAACACAGCTGTAAAGGTTAGGTTTTGAAGAATTAAAAGAGCTGATTGGCTACATCCAGCTGAAGTTCTAGAAAGGACTATGATTGCCTCTTTAAGTAATCTGTGAAACCTGATCTGAGAACACTGGTCACATACAAAAATCTTTTCAAAGTGCATGAGATGCTTTTTACACACTGAAAACAATGTCCCAGCAACATGTCCCCCTATCCATCTGTCTTGTGTAGGCCAGGTAGGTCTCCTGATCGAGGACGAGGACCAGAGAACTATGAGCCCATCTCTCCTCCTCAGGGTTATTCTGGGTTGGATAAACAGGAAGCCACTGTTGTGCAAAGTCAGAGACGAGAGCAGGATCTCCCTGAACAGAGGTAAAATTCATTATTGGTTCTACTTCAAAGTATGAGGCTTTATTAATGCTTTTTTAAAATACATGCCATTTCTCAGGCTATCGTTTCGAATGATGAAGGAAAAATGTAATAAAATAGTTTAAATGCAACATGTACCGCTTGTGTTCCTGATTCTTCAAACTATCATTTGTTTATTGTCTTTGTTATGTTGGACTGCCCAAATTTCCAATCATTGTGTGACCTTTTTTTGTGTCAGGACTGACTCGCGGTCACCAGGCAGCAGCAGTTACCTCCCCTCATTCTTCACCAAACTGGAAAGCACATCTCCTATGGTTATGTCCAAAAAACAGGAGATCTTCCGGAAAGCAGATGTTGGTGAGTGACAAAAACAAGCTGGTTTTCTCAGAAACTGAAATTTGAGATATGCTGATGTCTTTTATTTAGACAGTTGCCACCTGATTAGCACCTAATTCTAACTCCCGTTTGCTCCTCATTTCAACAGGTAATGCTCAGCCAGGCACAGAGATCTTCAATCTCCCAGCAGTAACAACGTCAAGTGAGTTTTACAAAATCATCAGTATGATTCAGTTCACCGTAAATAAAATCAATCAGCACTTGCATCATTTGATGTATTTTTATGTTTGTATTTGTTATAGTTTAAATGCGTCTTGAATTGTTTTTCAATTTTTTCAAATTTGTGCATGTATGTTTGTGTTTTATCCTTTGCAGGCAGCATAAACCCTAGAAACCACTCGTTTAGTGATCCAGCCAGTAATCTGGGTCTGGAGGACATCATCAGGAAGGCTCTGATGGGGAACATGGAGGAGAAGCAGGAGGAGCCTCAGCAGCAACAATCCCAACTGGGGACAGGAAACAGCTCAGGCAGCATGAGCAGTATTTCAGATGGCCGGCAGGAAGCCAGCCCATCTCCTAACACAGGTTTGTATTGTAAATTCACAATAAAACTGGTCTTCTGCAGGTAATCACTCTGTTTTAGGGCAGTCACAATATCAGATTTTTACTACAGTTATCATGCCCAATAGAATTCATGCTAATCATATTTTCATGATATCCATAGAAAAGAGAAAAACGTTCTTTTGAAGAACTGTTCCTTTGACCTCATGATTCTCATATAGACAGGTGTGTGGCTTTCCTAATTAAGTCCAATCAGTATAATCAAACACAGCTGGACTCAGTTGAAGGTGTAGAACCATCTCAAGGATGATCAGAAGCAATGGACAGCACCTGAGTTAAATATATGAGTGTCACTTAGGACCATGTGATATTTTAGTTTTTCTTTTTTTATAAATCTGCAAAAACGTCAACAATTCTGTTTTTCTGTCAATATGGGGTGATGTGTGTACATTAATGGGGGGGAAAAAGAACTCAAATTATTTTAGCAAATGGTTGCAATATAAGCAATATAATTTAATAACTTAATATAATTTAAGGAAGTCTGAGGAATTTCCGTACCCACTGTAAACCTCACTGCTGACATCCTTTTCAATCTTTCTGCCTCCATAGCAGGAAAGAAGCTTCAGAGCAAAGCTAGCAGCAGGAAGTCAAAGTCTCCTAACCCAGGCCAGGCATACTCTGCTGGAGAGCGGCCCTCCTCTGTGTCCTCCGTTCATTCAGAAGGCGATTACCACAGACAGGCTCCCACCTGGGCTTGGGAGGACCGGCCGTCATCCACAGGTGAGCGACTTGATTGTGTGTTGTTAGATGAAATCGTTTTATTGGTGACATTAGCCGAAAATTAAAATGATTGTTTCTCCCTTTCATCCTGCCTCAGGTTCCATGCAGTTCCCCTATAACCCCTTGACGATGCGCATGCTCAGTAGTACCCCTCCCACCTCCATGGCCTGCCCTTCTCCCTCCATGCAGTCCCAGCAGCAGCAGCCACAGGGTGGCGTCTCTGGCCCCGTGGCCTCAACCCGCGCATGGGAGAGAGAGCCGCCACTGCTGTCAGAGCAGTATGAGACCCTCTCGGACAGCGATGACTGAGGCAGGTGTTGCCTCCCTCTCTTAGACAAGCGTTCACGCCCCACTCCTGTTCACCATCGCCCTTCTTTTGCTGTCTTTATGAATCCTGCTCACTGTCATTTGAGAGTGAGATTCTGCTGGGAAGGGGGACGTACGTTTGGTGCTACTTTGGTGCCCATTGGTGGTCAGAGAGAGCATTGCAGAGAGCCACTGATTTTTCAGGATTAAATCCGATGCTTTTATTTTTTGGCCCATTTGGGGACAAGAACTAGACAAATCCCAAGTGAATAGAGACGTGAACGTCAAAAGGATGAAGAACTTGTAAAGAGAGAAAATTTCTCTGTAAAGATTTTTTTGTCTTTAAAAAAGAAAAATCAATGTCTGTAAATAGAGTAACCTTTTGCAGTGTTTTTCCTTTCTTTTTTCCTTTTTTTTTGTGGTCAGTCGGGTGAAGAGCATTGAGCTTCCAGCATCTGAAAGTAATGGTCTAAACAAAACTACTCCAAATGAAACGCAAAAAAGAACTTCATTAGCTTTGTCTCTTCAGATGCGGACCCTGTCTGTGCAGCACTGTTGAGATATTCTCTGCCCTGTTACTTTAGGGAGGTCACAATCATTATATGAGGACAAGACATCAGCCTTTCCTGGTGTAGGAGTTTGTCTGATGCACTTCAGACATGAGATGAATGTTTCTTCTGTTTTTCTCTCTTTTTCTTTTCAGATTGGTTTTAGTCTTCAGTAGTGGCCTGTTGCCAGATCTGTTCAGAGCGTTTGGCCCTGCGGTTGAATGTCTGACAGTTTGACATGCGTTGTCATTTTTATTTTGTGGTTGCTAACTGTTCTTAGAGGGGCTTTTTTTTTTTTTTTTTGAGGTTGTACAAGGTCCGCCACCCCTCCCCAGTAACCTTTTTGCTTTTTTAAGATGAATTTGTTTCTGGGGAAATAAACTTGTATATCCTCTTTTACTAACCATAAAGGAGCACGTGTAACGTGTATGTTTTGTCAACGTGATTTTCTTAGACCACAAAACAAAAATACAAAGATATAAAAAGGAAGTACCAAACTTGATACATCTGCACCATTGCACACTTTTTTTCCTTTAGTCATTTTGAGAATTTTCAAATCATACTACCTGTAATCTAAGTTATTCAGTGTCGTGCAGAGGTCTGGAACGCTCTCAGATATATTCACGTTTCAGTCTCTTACTCCATCTGCATTTTCAGTTCTTGGAAATTTGACAGTTATTTTTTACTTGGATTACACATATAAAATCGGTACCATTTATCTTAGCTGCTGCCGAGTAGCAGCACTAGATCAGGGATCTGAATATCTCTGAAAGTAAATAAGCTCAGTTTTAGTTGCAAAAATAGTTCAATGTGATGAAAGCGAATGGAGGCGTCTCCTGATCCTGCTTTTTCATGTGCTTCTGCTTTGTTCAAATAGCACCAACTTTAATATGATGCTTTCCTTTTCCTTTAGAAGTCTAAAAAATGTTGAGCTCATGTTTGGATTTTTTTTTTTTTTCCCCCACATTCTTTTTATTTTATTACATTTTTAGCATCAATGTTATGTTGGTCCTGTTTTAACGGGATGTTAAGTGTTTACAATGGCATTGACAAAAAATGGTGAAACTTGAATCTTAAAGAAAATTTAAATTGCTCATCATGTCAGTCTATTTTACAGTCCAGCTTTGCAAGGGTGACTTTCTTTTTTTCTGGTCTGTTCTGAATTGAGAGTTGAAAAAAGCAACTTGTCCCCTGATTTTAAAATCCAGTGTTTGTATCACTGTCTCCTCGGTAGTGGGTGAGAAATGTGCAGACCAATCAATAAAGTAGAACAGAGCTCCACTTCTCTGAAACAAACAGCGCTGTATTTCCTGTCTCTACTGTGTTTCTTTCCAATCAGCTACCACAAAATCCAACATACTATACAAAAGTTGATTCCTGAATGACTTGAAGGTGAATAAATGACAGAATTGTGAGTTTTGGGTGTACTTCCCATTTACATTCCCCTGCATCACTATTGCTTCTGAATACTGCTACATTAGTCAAAACAGACGATTATAGCATCAGATAATTTCTTTACCATTTCTAAATAAGGTTGTTGTGATTTTTAAGAATCTATAGTTTGCCTCAACCCAGATTAAGACATTTAACACGGAGACAAAAGCTGTTACAAGCAGATCAACTTCATTTGCATTAAGGGTCGTAATCTTTAACTGTATAAAAGCTTTGATCTTAAGATGTTTGGGGGATCGTTCTAGATACTACATGTGCTTTGTCACTGCTATGCTGCAATAAACATCTTCATCAAGATCTTCAACATCCTCATCACTTTTTTGTTTTCGCATTTTTTGCTACTAAATGTTTACATGATTTCCTATACGCATAATTCTGCTTGCCACGGAAGTGAAGTAGTTGTGGCTGCCAGAATTAGACTATTGTCTTCTTTAAAGATATAGTTCACCTTCAGTCGCTGGTCTCCATCAACTTGCATAGTGTTTATTTTTTTAAATACAATGACATTCAATGAGGACCAACCACTGAAGGTGAACTATCCCTTTTTAGTTTATGTAAATGCAAGCAATTTAGAGAAAAGCTGATGGGCTGTTTAGTGGCCTGAGGTTTGTTTTTTGTTTTTCTTCCTGTGTGTGGAAACTTTAATGTTTCCGTCTTCACCGATAGTTAGAAAATTTTGTTTTAATAGAGAGTTTGACACATTATGTACTGCCCAACCCAGTGCTGGGTAAAAGATGGACCATTCAATGGTTGGGTTACTATCCAGGTTAAACATTTGTACCAACTGCTGGGTCAAATCAACTCAATTACTGGTTCTGTCCATGTTTAACCCAGCTTTTTTAGAGTGTAAAAACAGAAATTGCCACATTCAAGTAGAATGGGATTTCAATGTAGATTAAAAAGTCAAATAAAATTTTACGTGTATGACTGCAGCTGCTGTAAATACTGAGAAATATTAATACTTTTTGCTTATGCTTCTTAAAGCTATACATGTTCATTAGAAAAACTGTCAGAAGCAGAATTTACTATCATGTGTCAAGACTATTGTTTGGTATGGTTGCTTATGAAGTTGTGAAAGAAGAATCAAGGGACAAACATCCAAAAATGTCTCATGTCAAAAATGTAAAAATAGCAATGTTTTGGTCAAAGACCTTCATCAGGCAAACAATTTTGTGAAAAGATGACGTGTTCAGTTTGAGGGGAAATGACAATTTCTCACCACAGCGCAGGCTTCAATATTTGGTTTACAATATTTCTTATTGTCATACTTATTTTGGTTGATGTTTACTTATTATTTAATTTAAAAAATTTAATTGTTCCCAGGCTGATTTTAAGCTTTTTCCCCCTCAAGAAAACCTATGGATAAATAAAACTGGGACATAATAAAATAAAACGCATCTTTGATGTATTTCTGTAAAACCCAGTGCTCCAGTCCTTGCCCATAGAGGAGTAAGCTTAGCAAAATAGCATCTGAAGCCATTTAGAGAGCCTTTGCTTTGAGACTGGTAACCCGGAGCAGACACCGAAGCAGATAAAGAGCTGGTCAGACCACCTTAAGGCGGCCGACCACACAATGTAGGCTCTTAATGCCTTGAAAGGGCAGAGAGGGTTAAGTCATGGCCCTCGTACAGAAGTAGCGCCGAACAAGATGCTACCTGCGCTCTGAACGGAGTGGAGAGCACCTTTGGTATAACCGAGCCTTGGTTAGAGGATGACATTTGTCATCTGGCCCGAAATCTAGGCAGTTGGGGCTAACAGACAGCGCTTGAATATCGCCTATTAGTTTGACTGATGCCAAAGCCAGCAGGAGAACAGTTTTCAGTGTCAGCGCTCTCACGGTAGCCATCTGAGGGCTTCTAGCACGGTGGACAGGTCCCACGTGGGGATGGAGCGAGGGCGAAAGGGCCTGAGCCTTCTAGCTCCTCTTAGAAAACAGAATAAGAATATCCTTGCCCACAGTCTGGCCTGCTATAAGGTTGTGGTGGGCTGCTATGGCCGCCACATATGCCTTAAGGGTGGATGGCATGAGACCCCTGTCCAGCAGGTGTTGCAGAAAGGCTAGAATCAGAGATATCTGGCATGATGAGGGGTTTTCATTGCACTCCGCACACCACCTCGAAAAAACTGACCATTTCAAGCAGAAGCATGACTGAGCTGTGGGTGCCGAATTGAGCCTTCTGCCTGAGAGAGAAGGCCTCGTCTCAGGGGAATGGGCCACGGATGGAATGGGGCTGCCGTCCGCAATCCATGGCTGGTTCCGCCACAGGGGGGCGACCAGGAGGACTTCTGCCCCGACTCGGCTGATTTGTAAAATGAGCTGGTTCAGTTTGGCAGGGATGTGTGTTGTCCTTATCGAGCGCAGGTTGTGCTGGACCCATATGAGGAGGCGCGCAGACAATCTGAATAGGCGCTTTGATGAAAGCACCTATATATAAAGTCTTAAAGACTTTTAGGGGGTGACCGTCGCGATCCTGAAGGAGGCTCAACACGTTATGGTCGCCGCGCGCTCTGTGAGATTCTATTACAGTCTATTACAGTGCCCAGGAACGTATTTAAACGTATAACATAAAAACTCAGCTGACACTTTATGTACCCAGGTTACATTTCACAACATGTTTCTATTTTCCATTCTTATTTGCCTGAATAATTTAAATAAAACTGCAAACTGCACAGCCTACAATATCAGCAGTGTTTGTGTCATATATTTTGAATGTTACAGCTGAATACATGAAGTTTCATAATATTTCTCAGCATCTCTCTCTGTGCTCTTGTCGAGAAAAAAGCAAAAAGACTAAATGCTCACAGTCATTTCTTTAGAGCAGTCAAACAAACTTGATGTTTAATATGGCCAAAAAGATTAGAACGCTAGTATTTTGACCGGCTTCAAGGTTTCTTTAACCATAAAAGCCATAATAACAATGCAGAGGTGATGCTGCCATGCTACTTTTTAAACCATGTTACCCTCCACAGCATGCAGTCATCTGACAGTACAAATTCTGGAATAACAAGAGTAGTATCTAGATCATCTGAAGTGTCAATTAGTTGTTTTTAATGTCAAATAAAATTTTACGTGTATGACTGCAGCTGCTGTAAATACTGAGAAATATTAATACTTTTTGCTTATGCTTCTTAAAGCTATACATGTTCATTAGAAAAACTGTCAGAAGCAGAATTTACTATCATGTGTCAAGACTATTGTTTGGTATGGTTGCTTATGAAGTTGTGAAAGAAGAATCAAGGGACAAACATCCAAAAATGTCTCATGTCAAAAATGTAAAAATAGCAATGTTTTGGTCAAAGACCTTCATCAGGCAAACAATTTTGTGAAAAGATGACGTGTTCAGTTTGAGGGGAAATGACAATTTCTCACCACAGCGCAGGCTTCAATATTTGGTTTACAATATTTCTTATTGTCATACTTATTTTGGTTGATGTTTACTTATTATTTAATTTAAAAAATTTAATTGTTCCCAGGCTGATTTTAAGCTTTTTCCCCCTCAAGAAAACCTATGGATAAATAAAACTGGGACATAATAAAATAAAACGCATCTTTGATGTATTTCTGTAAAACCCAGTGCTCCAGTCCTTGCCCATAGAGGAGTAAGCTTAGCAAAATAGCATCTGAAGCCATTTAGAGAGCCTTTGCTTTGAGACTGGTAACCCGGAGCAGACACCGAAGCAGATAAAGAGCTGGTCAGACCACCTTAAGGCGGCCGACCACACAATGTAGGCTCTTAATGCCTTGAAAGGGCAGAGAGGGTTAAGTCATGGCCCTCGTACAGAAGTAGCGCCGAACAAGATGCTACCTGCGCTCTGAACGGAGTGGAGAGCACCTTTGGTATAACCGAGCCTTGGTTAGAGGATGACATTTGTCATCTGGCCCGAAATCTAGGCAGTTGGGGCTAACAGACAGCGCTTGAATATCGCCTATTAGTTTGACTGATGCCAAAGCCAGCAGGAGAACAGTTTTCAGTGTCAGCGCTCTCACGGTAGCCATCTGAGGGCTTCTAGCACGGTGGACAGGTCCCACGTGGGGATGGAGCGAGGGCGAAAGGGCCTGAGCCTTCTAGCTCCTCTTAGAAAACAGAATAAGAATATCCTTGCCCACAGTCTGGCCTGCTATAAGGTTGTGGTGGGCTGCTATGGCCGCCACATATGCCTTAAGGGTGGATGGCATGAGACCCCTGTCCAGCAGGTGTTGCAGAAAGGCTAGAATCAGAGATATCTGGCATGATGAGGGGTTTTCATTGCACTCCGCACACCACCTCGAAAAAACTGACCATTTCAAGCAGAAGCATGACTGAGCTGTGGGTGCCGAATTGAGCCTTCTGCCTGAGAGAGAAGGCCTCGTCTCAGGGGAATGGGCCACGGATGGAATGGGGCTGCCGTCCGCAATCCATGGCTGGTTCCGCCACAGGGGGGCGACCAGGAGGACTTCTGCCCCGACTCGGCTGATTTGTAAAATGAGCTGGTTCAGTTTGGCAGGGATGTGTGTTGTCCTTATCGAGCGCAGGTTGTGCTGGACCCATATGAGGAGGCGCGCAGACAATCTGAATAGGCGCTTTGATGAAAGCACCTATATATAAAGTCTTAAAGACTTTTAGGGGGTGACCGTCGCGATCCTGAAGGAGGCTCAACACGTTATGGTCGCCGCGCGCTCTGTGAGATTCTATTACAGTCTATTACAGTGCCCAGGAACGTATTTAAACGTATAACATAAAAACTCAGCTGACACTTTATGTACCCAGGTTACATTTCACAACATGTTTCTATTTTCCATTCTTATTTGCCTGAATAATTTAAATAAAACTGCAAACTGCACAGCCTACAATATCAGCAGTGTTTGTGTCATATATTTTGAATGTTACAGCTGAATACATGAAGTTTCATAATATTTCTCAGCATCTCTCTCTGTGCTCTTGTCGAGAAAAAAGCAAAAAGACTAAATGCTCACAGTCATTTCTTTAGAGCAGTCAAACAAACTTGATGTTTAATATGGCCAAAAAGATTAGAACGCTAGTATTTTGACCGGCTTCAAGGTTTCTTTAACCATAAAAGCCATAATAACAATGCAGAGGTGATGCTGCCATGCTACTTTTTAAACCATGTTACCCTCCACAGCATGCAGTCATCTGACAGTACAAATTCTGGAATAACAAGAGTAGTATCTAGATCATCTGAAGTGTCAATTAGTTGTTTTTAATGTGTACCTTGTCCCGTTATGCTCATCATGATGAACTGTAAAATACAGATTTGTATTGGACAAAGACTAACAGTTTGCAGTGTGAACTAGGTCTTAAATGTTTTTATGCTTGTGATGGTTGTCAGTAAACTGGTTTAGTGGCGAAGGAGACAGACAGAAGGGCGTTTGTGGTGATAACAGCTGAAGAGTCAGGTGTCTTATTGTAATGTGGTTAGTTTCAGTAGCTTCAAATGCAATAAAATTGCAGAAGTATACACTTAAAGTATACACTTTTTGGTTTGTAACTGTAACTGCTTAGCTACATGCAAGTAGTAACACATTTTATAATTATTTTATAAAAATTGTATGCACTTTTCAGTTTTCAGCAAAACCAACTTTTCAGTTCAGTGTCATTGATATACCCCACCCACCACCAAACCACACAAGTGGCTCAGGTAGTGCAGTTCATCCAGGATGGCACATCAGTGCGAGCTGTGGCAAGAAGGTTTGCTGTGTCTGTCAGCGTAGTGTCCAGAGCATGGAGGCGCTACCAGGAGACAGGCCAGTACATCAGGAGACATGGGGGAGGCCATTGGAGGGCAACAATCCAGCAGCAGAACTGATACCTCCGCCTTTGTGCACTGCCAGAGCCCTGCAAAATTACCTCCAGCAGGCCACAAATGAAATGATGGTCAGAAACAGACTCCATGAAACCCTGTGCTCTAGTGTCGTTGCTTCCTTTAGATTACTCAGGAACTGGTTACAACATGATTAGCAGCAAAAACTGCAAGCAAACGTTTCCTGTGGTTATTTATGCATTTAATTTTGCTGTGTCTCACTCCAGCTCAGTGAACATGTAAGATTTTTAAAATTAATTGGATGCTTCAGGTTTTGAGTTTCAGTTTAATTTCAGTTCTGAGACATGTTAATATGTTTCAGATCATTGTCTTGCTGCAAGAACCAGCTGTGCTTCAGCTTCAGTACACAGACAGACAGCTTTAATTACAGAGTCATAGTTTATTTAATGAAAAGACATCCAGTTCCCGAACCAGATAATCACCCGTGTCTGCTGCTATGAGGTGTTTTTTATGAAATAAAATTGAAACATATAAACTGTTTGTACAGAATAATACCTCAGTCGTTTTTGCTGTTTGTTTTGTTTTAAGTTAAGTTAAAGAAACAAGAAAATAGTTTTCCACAAACCTTTTGTTAATTGAGAGTCTTTGTTGTACCAAGTAACCTACGTTTTTCAGCTTTTTCAGGAAGTCACACGCTGAAATTCTCACCTCGCTGCTCTTGAAGTGTTTTTGTTCAGTCCGTGGCAGCTTCAGTGATCAAATGAGACAATGAAGCTGTTTGGACTGTGTTTTTCTGCTTTGGGGATATTGTGCTGCTGCTGTCTAGTGTATGTCAGAGGTCAGTACATTTCTTTTGTTTATTATCTGTACTTATCACTTCTTATTTGATATTTTCTTTCTTTCCACTTTATCAAGCTCTTGTCTTTGTCTAATCTTTCTCACAGGTCATGGTGTGTGTACTGTAGAGAAGCTCATTAGCAGAATCAATTTAACCACAGAACTGCAGTCTGAAATCCTGCTGCCGTGTCTTTTTGAACAAGCTGTCAATGGATCAAACCTGTACATGAATTCAGCTGCTGTCTGGGCTCAGATTAATATAACCATTGACAACATTGTAGAGATCAAAATAAATGATTATGAAAGCTTCTGGAATAACAGACACAATAGAATTAAGGTATTCCGTGGTGCTGCCGTCTCTGGAAACTTCTCCATCCTGATTAGAGATGTGCAACAGTCTGATCTGGGTCTCTACCGCTGTGAACTCTTCAGAGGCGTCAACTGTTCTCTGGGCTATAGAGAGATCAGTGAGTATTTAAAACTCTTTACAAGGACATTTATGTGCTGTCAGCATTCAAGTGGATACATTTATGATGGTTTATATCTCAATCTTCTTTATGATCTTGATCAGGTTTGGCAGCTGTTAAGTTTTCTGTGCTCAACTGGCTGGTAGCTGCAGGAGGAGGAGGAGGATTTCTGCTTCTCTGTCTGATCGCTGTGTGCGTTTACTGTATGTTGGCAAAACGTGAGTCTAACCACTCTACCATAATGTTAAAGCAAACAGTATAAATGTAAATATGCTGAGCTAGTTATAAATCTTGGTGAAAGTAATTCTAAGTAGGCCATGATCAACACATATGTGGTCAAGTCTCTCTGGAACGTTTACGTGAGTAGCCTGTTAAAAGAAGTGGTATTTTAAAAAATAGCTTATAATGAAATGATTATAAATGAATTCTTTGAGCTGCTCTTCAAGAAACATTTTTTTTATTTATTCCATTGTTAAAATGCACATACATCAAATGTACCCTTGAGAAATTGAGCAACTGAGGAGGACCTTCGGTTCTTAACCTAAAACTGAAAGTTCTGTCTTCAATTACTCACCCTCATGTCATTCCAAACCAGTCATCATTAGAACACAAGACAATTTTTATCAAATCTGAGGGCTAGTAAGGAAAATAGTCCATGTAACATTAGTGGTTTAGCCTTTACTTTATTAAGTTAAAAGTATACTTTTTGTGCACAAAGAAAACAAAAGAACAATTTGTTCTCTTCTGTCAGTCTTAGACAGTTATCGATTTTTGTTCTGAATGTGAACAAAGGTCCTGTGGGTTTGTAACAGCACAGGGGTGAGTAATTAAGTCTATAGTTTTCACAACATATAGTTTTGGTGGTTACTGCATTTTACTTTTTAAACGAATAAGAATCTTCTCTTTTCTAAGGACGAACAGTCCATGCATCAGTCGACCACGCATCAGACAACTGCTATGATGTGGACGGTAAACCTTATTTCTCAGTCTACAAGTACTAGACTAAATATAAATCTGCGCAGTTTCAACTGAAAGAAACTTGCACTGACTGATCTTAAAACATGTCAGTGCCTTCATTTTGTTCTAAGATGCAAACAAGTAATGCTTTTCTGTAAGGCATGTTTATAAAATTACTTAAATGTCCTAACTGAACTATGGCCTAATCCTGGCTTAGGCTAAGCCCTGTCTGTGAAACTGGGCCAATGAGTATTATTATATAAACTTCTGATATTTTGTGATGGAGTAATCTTGAGAAATGCTTTAATTACAATAATTACAACAATGTTATTGTTTTCTTTCTTTTAGGTCAAAACAATGATGAAATAACCTATGCCTCAGTTGTTCATAAATCACGCAACTGCCATGACAGTGAAGGTCAATCTTGAGTACTGTATATTGTTATATAAACTTAAGCCTGGTGTGGTCTACTTCAGAAGGAGTCTGGATATTTTGTGATGGATTGATTTTCAGAAATGCTTTAATTACATAAATTTTAAATATATGTATAATTGTAACTTCTGTTATTGCTTTCTTTTTTCTTTCAGGACAAAACAATGATGAAATAACCTATGCATCAGTTGTTCCTAAGTCACACAATTGCCGTAACAGTGAAGGTCAATCTTATTTCTCAGTATATACTGTACATTATTATAGAAAACTAATGCATGCTATGATCAGTAATGAGTCTGGATATTTTGTGATGGAGACATTTAAAGAAATGCTTTAATTACTATATCAATCAAAAATATAACTGTAACTTGCATTTTTGTTTTGTTTTTTTATTTTCAGGACAAAAAAATGATCAAATAACCTATACAACAGTTCTTAAATCACACAACTGCCATGACAGTAAAGGTAATGCCAGTTACAGTACGTTGTATTACAGATGTTTAAAAAGTCTCTCCTCTTTTGTGAGATGTTTTTTTCACTGTTTTTTTTTTTTTTAATCTACATCCTCATCAGTTCTTCTGAGTGGTAACTCTGTAAATAGCTCTGCATCCGGACTTTTCAGCCCAGATATGGTCATTTATGCTACTGTAAAGCAAGGTGAGAGAAGATGAAGTGAGCAGCAAAACATCCAAATTGAAAGACACAAGAAAAAGAAAACAGTTTTATGGTTGATTTGATAAGAAGTATATGATGTTGATATTGTTACAAGAAAAAACGTAATTTTATCCATTCTAAAGCACCAGGGAAACCAAAGTAAACTAATTAATAACCTTTCCTCTTGAAAAAAATGTGTATGAATAATGACTCTAATTAAATAAAAAGTCTAATGTTTGTCCATCATGTATATCGTTATCTTGTATACATTTTGAAAGGCACACTCTTGCCGCAGCTGCATGAGGCTTTGTGTTGTAACTACTGTGGGTGGAGGGTGTGAAACTTTATAACCTGAAATCTTTGCAGACAATGTGACAGGCCACACATGCAGCAGTAAGGCAGGGTAAACAGTCTATCTGGTACAGAAGCATGTTACAGATTTGACTATAGTATGAAGATACTCCAGGCCAAGATGCTTAGAGGAAACCAGAGTGGAAATTCCCATATCCATAAGCTTCTTCTCAAATAAGCTACAGTTTCTGTTTTGTCACAGAGAGTGAAAATGTTGTGTGAAAATAATTTCTCACCACTGATTTTTCTTTTGTCAAGAAAAAGGTTAAATAGATTAAAGCGGGAAAACATGACTTTTCAAATTAAAAACAACAGCCTGTAAAGCTTCACTGTTTCTTCGAATAAATTAAATGAATGTCTGTTTTGTTGTAAGTATAAGATTAAGCATAATGACGTACATTACATTTGTGCAAGTTGTGCAAGTACATTAGATTTACAGTAGACCTGAGGAGAAAGAATCAATTATCAATTATTCAATTCAGAGGTGTCGTGTCCATTTAAACCAAGGGTGAATGAACTTGAATTTAGCTTACAAAAGTCCAAAAAAAAGCAGATTAATGTTTTGTTTTTGATGTATTTGATTTCGAAAAATCAGTGTGTCACATCAGCAGCTGCTAAATTCTAATCTGCATCTGCTGGTGGCCCTGAGCCAGAGAGAGTGCATTATAACCAATCACACATGATTGCATGGAGATTATGAATGCAATAGCCAATTAGAGGCATTCGGATGAGTCATTGCTGAAACACCTCTGTTTTGTTTTGTGTTCACTAACTGAATTCTCTTACAAGAAACAACAAAGTGTAGATGTGCATAAGATACAAGATATTCAGTGACTACAGCTTATAATGGGTGTACTTATAATGAGAGAGTGCTTGAACTTCATAATGTTCTGTGCTATCTTTCTGTACAATGAATGTGTTCTAATGATTAGTAACACCAACATGTGGTAGTTAAAGGTGTCGTATGATGCAATTACAGGTTTTCATTTCTCTTTCGGGTGTTAAAAGCTGTTAGTGCATAGATATGAGCTCTAACAGTTGCCACTGGAAATAAACATCTATTTACAGGTAGCATGTATTTTGTAAACCATAGTCCCCTGAATTTTATTTTGATATCACTTGTAAAACCTAGATGCCTTATTTAGGTACATTATTATACACTATTATGATACTAAGTCATAGTTTGATATGGCCAAACTCAGCTTTTAAATGGCACATATATAGAGTCTAAAAAATATGAGTCTAGAGTCTGTATGGAGAACTAGATAGATTACATGGCACAATACATTCCACTACAATTCATCTATATTTGGTTTGCCACAAACTTTACCTTCCACCTAGAGGGCGCCAATGTCTTCCTGATTTCTTTCTACAGACCAGATATCATGGTCCAATTACAAGTGAGTCACAACCTAACCATAAATGTCAATAACTTCTTAATCTCTTCAAAGATAGAGAATGATTCGGCACTACAGCTAACTCATAGAACTAACCAGAACTAAGTGCTCTAGAATACAATTCAGGTGCTGTTTTCTTCTTGTTATTGTAAAAAGTTAAGAATACCTTGTATTCCCCTCACCCTTCCCCAAAACACTTCGTAAGAAGGTTCTTCAAATTCAAATTGAATGTTCTTTAAATGTCATAAATAAGCTCTGATGACTTATCTTAAATCCCCAAAGGTAAGATGTTTTATAATGTAAAAGTTTTATAATTTTCTAATTAATTGTTGTAATTAAGAATTACAACATAAGATTATAATTTATAGTATTATCACTACTAGGGATTAATTGCACAAGACTCGTGACACGTATGATTGATAATGTATAACTGCTTTAATGTATTCAGTGTTGTAGCACCACCAGTTTAACCAATTACAATGAGCTATTGTGGGACTTACAGGACAAAACAGGTAAAAAAGTAAAATAAAAAAACAATAAAAAGTTAAAGAAAAAAAAAAAAAACAATTTTCTGCAGTAATGTTAATGGGTGTAAAACAGACTTTCTTGATCAATTTTAATCTACACATGAACATCTTTATATAACTATTGACATGTCTGATATATTGTATGTTTCTACTGGATGTTCAAGAGACAGAATTCATATGATTTATATAACAGAATTTTTAGACTTCCATTGCTCCAGAATGACTTGAAAGGTTAGTTCACCCAAAAATTTAAATTCTGTCATTAATTACTTACCCTTGTGTCGTTCTAAACCCATAGAACCTTTTTTCATCTTCGGAACACAAATTCAGATATTTTTGATGATATCAGAGAGCAATCTGTCCCTCCATAGACAGCAACACAACTGAAATGATCCCAGATGCAGAAACGTAGCAAAAACACAGGTAAAAAAGTCTGTGACATCAGTGCATCAACTTTAGTTTAGCGACAATACGAGAATACTTTTTTTTGCGCAAAGAAAACAAAAATAACATCTTGTACTTAACGATTCTTCTAGTCTCATCCCAAGATAAATGTGGAAATATTAGTGTAATGTTTAGAGACACAAAAGCAAAGCGAACACTGTTGACAAGTTTTTGCTGTGTTTACAACCACTGTTCAGCCGGAAGACCCAGCGGTGACAGAGGTGCATCTTTCTGATGCTGTCCTCCAAAATGTCTTTGTAGTCTTCTGATGTCAAGGCACTCTGTTCTTTCCATCATTATTTGATTTCTATCACAAACTATTAAATTGTTTGGCCCAGACCTAAATAAGGGTTCAACCCGAATATCTTGTGATATTAATCTTATGACAGGTGACATGAACTCATTTACCATTCTAGAGGCACAGGTTTGAATTAGATTAGGAAATAACAGAAGCAGTTCTGAGAAGTCTGATCTCTTCAAGTGGAGGATTAGTAGATTTAACTGGAAAAAGTCAACCAACACTATCTTGGCAAACATGTCAGCCAAACTAAATAATTAAAACACATCAGTTTCTGTTTGGATTGTCACATTGCTCATACAATCAATTTCAACAGGAAAGCTGCGCAAACATATTCTACCCTAAGTGCACCCTTGTTTCTGTGTGAACAATGTGTCATAGTACACACGGTCGCTGACAAAGATTGTAGAAATTAAATGCTAAACTCACATTGCACATCATATGCATGGGCGCAAATAAACACGAAATGCATTTACAGCATAATCACCCAAATTGATTGATTTACGCTCAGACAACCACGGGACTGACTGGAAATTTTAGTTGCAGTGTCCCAGTGACTGCTCATGCTTTGTGAATATTCAGAGTTGAGTTTGTTGGTTGTAGAGGGAGGAAATGTACCCAGTGGTGTGTTCACTTAGATCCATATACACACACTTCAAGTCATCTGAATCCTTCCCTCCTTTAAGTATATTTGTTTTAGAGACTTATCAATATTGTATGAAATAACATTATTTCTGGCTTTCTGTCATCAGTTTCATGTTTGTAATAGCTCTGATGCAGAACATCTATTAGCTTTAATTTACACACATTTTTTATGTACCATAAGAGTTCCTGTTTCCGGAAAGTTTTTTGGTTTTTTTTTCACCGTCACAGCAGTACTATATAAGCCCTCCTTTTATCTGAGATTTTGTTCACAAGAAAACTGGGCTCCAAGTAAGTGTTGATCCCTACTCTTCAGATTTATTTTAATACTTGTAAGACTTGCAACTAAAATTTTGTTCCACTTTTACAGCCATGGAGACTGTGTTTTTCCTTTTCTATCTGGCAGTTTTAACTGCAACTGGTAAGAAACCACAAGACAACACAATCTTTAGAAATGCAATATTGCAATATTATATAATAATAAGGGTTTACAATTACATTGTAATATATTTAGTTTTTTTAATCCTTATGATGTTGAATGGGAAGTATTTCTTCTATTTCTATTTTGTTCTTTTAGAATGCTGTATTTTTTGCTTTTATATATATGTATATACACACACACGCTGTATTTCTGTTTTACAGCAGTTAACGGATGCCCTGTAGGCCGTGAATTCATCACTGCTTTCATGACAAATTATCAATATGGAAAAGCCAGTCTTACTCTCTCCATTACAGCATATAATTCCCCAGCCACTGTGAAAATTGAGATAAAGGACCCGAGTTACAATGAGAAAGTAGACATTGGAAAAGGTGAGACAAAATGGGTTGTCCTTCCGCAAAACGCAGAGATCAATGGTGATGGAATCTTCAGCAAAACTGTGTACATCTCTTCTACTGCTGATATCTCAGTTGTTTCATCCAACCTAAAGGAATTCACCGGAGACAGCAGTGTGATCTTCCCAATAAATCAACTTGGCAAGCGTTATGTAGTTTTTACTCCGAACACAGGTCCAAATTCATATAAAAAGGTGGTAGCCATAATCAATGGCAATTATAAGAACACAGTTGAGATTGCCTCCAGTTCAGGAAATCTTTGGAACATCCTTTTTGGAAAGAGCAAAACCATCAATTTGGCACCCTACGAGGTTTATCAACTTCGCAGTGCTGAAACTTTGACTGGAAATCAAATTACATCCACGTCTCCAGTGGCTGTCCTAGCAGGTCATGAGTGCTCCATGATCATAGGCACCTGTGAACATGTCTTTGAGCAGCTTGTGCCAGTTGAGTCTCTCTCCAATGAGTACCTTGTCCCTGCAATGCATCAGTCCTACAGCAAAGACACAGCCTATGTGGTTGCTCCAGAGGACAACACTATTGTGTCAGTTATCAGCGGGTCTAGTTGGTTTCACATAAAAAACAAGCTAAATGCTGGAGATGTTTTAGCAGTTGATCTGAGCAAAAATGCAAAGCTCATTCAAAGTAGCAAAAATGTAATGGTAATGTATTTCAGTAGCAATTATCCCAATGATGAGTTTCTAACCAATGTAATACCCACCTCTGAGATGTCAAAATCTTGGACCATCCACTCTCAAGATAGCTACGATAACACACTTGTTGTTGTTGCTGAAGCAGCATCAGCCTCCACTATCACCGGATCATTGAAGTGGAAAACATTCCCTGCTAATCAAAAGTTTGTCTGGGCCACCAAGTCACTTGGTACAAAGAAAGGTCCCATCACCATATCTGGTGATTCATTGATGGCTGCTTATGTTTTTGGTGGAAAAATAAGGCATGGTTATGCCACAACAGGAGTGTGTAACACAGGTAAGAAAACATGTCTGAATAATGACATATTAATTGTAACTGACTAAAATCTGGGAAAAAAACAAACAAACAATTCCTTTGTTCTCTAAGTTTCTATGACAACGCCGGCTCCACCAGACCCCTGTGATACTGTTAAGTGCCGTCAGCAGGAGGAATGTAGAAAGGGCGTCTGCGTCCCCACTTCCACTGCCACATGTCAGGCAGTTGGTGATCCCCATTACAAAACGTTTGATGGGAAACTGTATGACTTTCAGGGAACTTGTACATACATCATGGTTAACAATACAAAGGCTCAGAAAGGCCTCACACCTTTTACCATCTTGGCAAAGAATAATCACCGGGGAAGCAAAAGGGTGGCATATGTAAGGACGGTTTCTGTCCTTGTGTACAATCATAAAGTAGTGGCTGGCAGCCAAAGAGGAGTAGTAGAGGTAAAAATGAAAAGCACTTTACAACTTTTAGTTTGTTAATGTAATTATAACCGCTTTGAACAATAACAATCTCTCTTTGGTGTTTCTCATTTTAGCTTGATGGTGAAAACGTTTACCTGCCTATAACTATAGATGGCGGCAAAATAAAAGTGGATCAGAGGGGATGGAATGTCATTATATCGACAGATTTTGGCTTAGAGGTGAAATATGACTGGAATATGATGTTGTACATTACAGCTCCAAGTAGCTATTTCCAGACTGTAGGAGGTCTTTGTGGAAACTATAATGGTGACCGAAGAGATGAATTTATTGATCCCAAAGGCCAAGTGCTCTCCAGTGTCACTGAATTTGCTAAGACTTGGAAAGTTCCAGATAATGATTTGTTTTGCGATGATGACTGCAATGGACAATGCCCAAGTTGCTCTTTAAATCTTCAAGAGGAGTACAAAAAAGACATAAACTGTGGTGTCATGGCTAAAACTGATGGCCCATTTGCTATTTGCCATAACACTGTGGATCCCAAGATGTATGTAGATAACTGTGTCTATGATGTCTGTATTAATAATGGTATGAAAAACTTCCTCTGCAACAACATTCAAAGCTATGTTGGTGCTTGCATGTCAGCTGGAATCAAGATTCTTGAAAAGTGGAGGACCCTTTCCAACTGCCGTAAGTGTGCATATGCACATATATTTCAATTCAGTTTCTGAATGTACACTGAAAATGTACACGGTGCTGTTTGTAAAACTTTGGCCCTTTGTTAGTAGAGTTAGCATTTTTACAGACAATAAATGTGCTATATAATCAGAACATTTATATTTTTGTTTTCCTCTTCTCCTTCCAGCACTGGATTGTCCAGTCAACATGCATTATGATGCCTGTGGCACAGCCTGTGCTGCCTCTTGTGCAGATCGAGATGCCCCAAGCAAATGCACGCTGCCATGTGTGGAGGGTTGCCAATGCAATGAAGGTTTTGTCCGCAGTGGAGATGAATGCATTCCTTTAAAAAAGTGTGGCTGCACATACAATGGCCGATATTATCTAGCCGAGCAGTCATTTTGGGGAGACCAAAAATGCACAGAGAACTGCGTGTGCAACTCTCAAACTGGAAAAGTTGTTTGTACAGCAACAAAATGTAAGAAATCCCAAGTGTGTGAAACCCGGAATGGAGTGAGAGATTGTTATCCAACTGCCTATAGTACCTGCCAAGGTGCAGGGGATCCACACTACCGCACATTTGATGGTAAAGCCTTTGATTTCCAAGGAACCTGCACTTATTATTTGTCCAAACTACTCAATACAGCTGACTCATCACTGATACCCTTTGAGGTACTGGTGAAGAATGAGAACAGAGGAAGGAACATGGCAGTTGCTTACACTAAGACAGTGTCATTAATAGTATATGGATACACAATTGTCGTGAGTAAAGATGATCCAAGCAAAGTGAAGGTCAGTATATTTAAAAACTCTGCATTAAAACTCATTACACACTGAAATACAAAAACTCAAAATACTTTTTAACAAAAATTGTTAATTTGTCATTTGTGTCCTAAAGGTCAACAATATGTTTGTGAATTTGCCATTTGAACAAGAACAAGGTCGATTCTCCATATTCTACAGTGGGTACTACGGTGTGATTAAAACTGACTTTGATCTGACTTTGAAATTCAATTGGGAAAGCCATGTAGCGCTGACTCTCCCCAGCACTTACTCCGGTGAAGTGGGAGGTCTTTGTGGCAACTGGAACAACAATGCCAATGATGATTTATTGACTCCTGACAAAACTCCTGCTTCAACCCCAACAATCTTCGGAACCAGCTGGAAAGTCAAAGATGATCCTGGATGCTCTGATGTATGTCAGGGCAAAGCATGTCCTAAATGTGATGCTACTGAGAGAAGCAAAGCCATTTTTTCAATGCCTTGCAGCAAGATCACAGATAAACAGGGACCATTTAAAGGTTGTCATGCTAAAGTGAATCCGAATCAGTTTTATGAAGATTGTGTGTATGATATGTGTATGTACGGTGGCCATTCAACAGCCCTCTGCGGTGCTCTTACTGCATACACAGCCGCTTGCCAAGGGGCACTTGGTCAAGTGGAATCCTGGAGAACTGACAGTTTCTGCCGTTAGTATTCATTCCATTGTTTACTTCTTTTTAAGATTTTGAATTATACATAACTCAGAATTGATGCAAGAAATATTGTTAAAATGTGCCCTCTATATTGTACCTCCACAGCTGCATCTTGTACGGAAAATAGCCATTATGAAGTTTGTGAAACAGGATGTTCCCAGACTTGCCATGGCCTCACCGAACCCAAGGCTTGTGTGGGCACTCCTTGCGTTGAAGGCTGTATATGTGATGAAGGCTTTGTCCTGAGCAATGGTAAGTGTGTGGCTATGGAACGATGTGGCTGTTCTTACAATGGTCTTTACTACCAGCTGGGCCAGGAGTTCTTTCCTCAAGACAAGTGTAAGCAGAGATGTGTGTGCAAAGAGAACGGAAGAGTTCAGTGTGATGATGGATTCACCTGCAAAACAAACGAGAAGTGCCAGGTTCTGAATGGAGTTCAGGGCTGTTTCCCTGATGGCAAAGCAGTTTGCTCAGTGTCGGGCTATGGCCTTTATCAGTCATTTGATGGGAAATCCTTTAGTGTTGAAGGAGACTGCGAGTATAGATTGGCAGAGACGGCTCAGGAAAAGGATAAAGACATGAGCTTTTTTAGTGTGTTAGTGAAACAGCAGTCCCCCTCTGTGGCCGTCTTCACTCGAAGAGTTGAAATACAAACAGAACAATCCACATTTACTTTGCTGCCTGGCCGCGTCTGGGAGGTTCAGGTAATGTACTGATTACTAACCATAGTATGTACATACATCATTTTACGTGATTTTCATTTTTATCAGGAACTGCTGTCTATAGAGTTTTAAGTTTTATGTTGTTTTTTTCGAAACAGGTGGATAATGTAAAAACCTATCTCCCCACGACTTTGGGTAAAGGACTTGTACAAGTTTATCAGAGCGGTGTTAATATTGTAGTGGAAACAAACTTTGGATTGAAGTTGACCTATGATACTATTTCCATGGTCAAAATTGAGATCCCATCCACTTTTAAAAATGCAGTCAAAGGTCTCTGCGGTAACTACAATGGAAACAGTGTGGATGATTTTCTTTTGCCTGGTGGTATTCAGGCAACTTCTGTGGTAGATTTTGCTGAGGCCTGGGTTTCACCATCAGACAAAATGATGTGTCAAACAAGCTGTGGCTCCAAGTGTTCAAATCCCGATAAAGACAAACAGAAAGAGGCAGAGACACTTTGCAGTATTCTAATCTCAGAGAAGGGACCATTTTCTGGTTGTTATGAAAAAATACCACCTCAGAGATTCTTTGATGAATGTGTGAAAGATGTGGCAGCCCAACCAAATGACAAGACAGTTCACTGTAGCCACATACAAAGGTATGTTGCCAGCTGTCAAGAGATTGGGACAACAATCAACATCTGGAGGAATAACACCTTCTGTCGTAAGTGGCTGCATATTTCATGTCTAACAATAAGTATCATCTAGCCTAGATATATTTAAATATGCTAATTGAGATTTTTTTATCAAAATAATTGTTCAACCTTGAATTGAACCCTAACCATTGTTTTGTTTTGTTTTTTAAAAATGACCACCTTTTTGTCAGCACTCACATGTTTCAAAAACAGTCACTATGAGCTCTGTGCTGATACCTGTTCCTCAACTTGTGCAAGCCTGACAAAGTCACAGAAATGTCCATTGTGTCAGGAAGGATGTCAGTGTGATGATGGCTATTTGTTTGATGGAGGGGAATGTAGGACTCTGGAGAGTTGTGGTTGTCATGCAGAAGGAACGTTTTACAAGGTGAGATTTTATCTGGTTTGTTTTTTGCTGATGTTGTTTTTATTTCTGATAATAGTAATCACGCAGTAACTTTTTGTCCTTGCCACCAAAATATTATTTTCAGTCTGGTCAGACAGTAATTCTAGGAGAGTGTGAAGAGAAATGCACCTGCAAAGCTGGAGTGTTCTCCTGTGCACCATTGGAATGTGGTGAAGATCAGGTCTGTGGCAAAAAAGATGGTGCGATTGGATGCTACGACAAAGGTATGTATCATTATAATACATCTACCATAAAAGAAAAATATTTGTTTGTACATAATGCCAGATGTTTCTTTTTATTTATTTATTTTTTCATGATTTAATCCCTAAAAGACACATACTGTCCAGTCAACATGCATTATGACGCCTGTGGCACAGCCTGTCCTCCAACCTGTGCTGATCGAGATCGTCCAGATGCATGCACGCTGACATGTGTGGAGGGCTGCTTGTGCAATGCAGGTTTTGTCCTTAAAGGAGATGAATGTATTCCTGTGAAAAAGTGTGGCTGCATTTACAAAGGCCGATATTATCTTCCTGACCAGTCATTTTGGGGTGAAAAACAATGCACAGAGAAATGTGTGTGCAACTCTCAAACTGGAAATGTGGAATGCACACCAATGAAGTGTAAGGATTCCCTATTCTGTGACACACGGAATGGAGTGAAAGATTGTTACCCATTGTCCTATAGTACCTGCCAAGGTGCAGGGGATCCACACTACCGCACATTTGATGGTAAAGCCTTTGATTTCCAAGGAACCTGCACTTATTATTTGTCCAAACTACTCAATACAGCTGACACATCACTGATACCCTTTGAGGTACTGGTGAAGAATGAGAACAGAGGAAGGAACATGGCAGTTTCTTTTACCAAATCTGTATCATTAACAGTCTATGGATACACAATTGTCTTAAGCAAGGAAAGCTCACGCAAAGTAAAGGTCAGTTCTTCAGAAAGACACTTATATACCATAATATGAATAACTAAATGCATATACACACACCTCCAAAAGAAAAAGAAGCACTTGACTTTGGCTATAATTGATGGAATGAATTTGTCTTGAAGGTCAACAATCTGTTTGTGAAATTGCCATTTGAACTAGAAGATGGTCGGCTCTCCATATTCTACAGTGGGTACTTTGGTATGATAAAAACTGACTTTGGTCTGATTTTGAAATTTAATTGGGAAAGCCATGTAGAACTGACTCTCCCCAGCACTTACTCCGGTGAAGTGGGAGGTCTTTGTGGCAACATGAACAACAATGCCAATGATGATTTGCTGACTCCTGACAAAACTCCTGCTTCAACCCCAACAATCTTCGGAACCAGCTGGAAAGTCAAAGATGATCCTGGATGCTCTGATGTATGTCAGGGCAAAGCATGTCCTAAATGTGATGCTACTGAGAGAAGCAAAGCCATTTTTTCAATGCCTTGCAGCAAGATCACAGATAAACAGGGACCATTTAAAGGTTGTCATGCTAAAGTGAATCCGAATCAGTTTTATGAAGATTGTGTGTATGATATGTGTATGTACGGTGGCCATTCAACAGCCCTCTGCGGTGCTCTTACTGCATACACAGCCGCTTGCCAAGGGGCACTTGGCCAAGTGGAATCCTGGAGAACTGACAGTTTCTGCCGTTAGTATTACATTGTTTATTTCATGTAATTTAACATACTCAATGTCTCATTTAGACATTCTGACATTCAACCTTAATATGGTCTTTCTACAGCTACAACCTGCAAGGCAAACAGCCACTATGAGGTTTGTGCAACAGGATGCCCCCAGACTTGTCGTGGCCTCTCTGAGCCCAGGAACTGTAAGGGCACTCCTTGTGTTGAAGGCTGTACATGTGACAAAGGTTTCTTCCTGAGTGATGGAGATTGTGTGGCTGTGCAGCAGTGTGGCTGTTCTTACAATGGTCTTTACTACCAGCTGGGCCAGGAGTTCTTTCCTCAAGACAAGTGTAAGCAGAGATGTGTGTGCAAAGAGAACGGAAGAGTTCAGTGTGATGATGGATTCACCTGCAAAACAAACGAGAAGTGCCAGGTTCTGAATGGAGTTCAGGGCTGTTTCCCTGATGGCAAAGCAGTTTGCTCAGTGTCGGGCTATGGCCTTTATCAGTCATTTGATGGGAAATCCTTTAGTGTTGAAGGAGACTGCGAGTATAGATTGGCAGAGACGGCTCAGGGCAAAAATAAGGAGAGCTCTTTCAGTGTGTTAGTAAAACAGCTGTCTGCCTCTAAGACTGTCTTAACCCGAAGAGTTGAAATAAAAATAGAACAATCCACAATCACTTTGCTGCCTGGTCACATCTGGGAGGTTCAGGTAATGTACTGATTACCTACCATAGCTTTAGGAGATCAAAACCCACTACTTACAATGTCTTGTGGTGTTTTTTTGTTTTGTTTTGTTTTATACACAGGTAGACAAAGTTCAAACCAATCTCCCAGCAACTCTAAATGAAGGACTTGTACAAGTCTATCAGAGCGGTGTTAATATTGTAGTGGAAACAAAGTTTGGATTGAAGTTGACCTATGATACTATTTCCATGGTCAAAATTGAGATCCCATCCACTTTTAAAAATGCAGTCAAAGGTCTCTGCGGTAACTACAATGGAAACAGTGCAGATGATTTTCTCCTGCCAGGCGGTATTCAGACTTCTTCTGTGGAATACTTTGCTGAGGCCTGGGTTTCACCATCAGACAAAATGATGTGTCAAACAGGCTGTACCTTCAAATGTTTCAATCCTGATAAAGACAAACAGAAAGAGGCAGAGACACTTTGCAGTATTCTAATCTCAGAGAAGGGGCCATTTTCTGGTTGTTATGAAAAAATACCACCTCAGAGATTCTTTGATGAATGTGTGAAAGATGTGGCAGCCCAACCAAATGACAAGACAGTTCACTGTAGCCACATACAAAGGTATGTTGCCAGCTGTCAAGAGATTGGGACAACAATCAACATCTGGAGGAATAACACCTTCTGTCGTAAGTGGCTGCATGTTGCAAAATAACCATATTCTTTCTTATCCTGGCCTTATTTTTACGTGATCTTTAGATGAGGTGTAGAATTGAATTAAATGTTCTCTCCCCTGAGCTAAACCCAAAAATAATCTTGTATTATTGCAGCACTTGAGTGTTCAGGTAACAGTCACTATGAGCTTTGTGCTGACACCTGTTCCTCAACCTGCGCCAGACTGACTAACTCACAGAGTTGCCCACTATGTCAGGAGGGATGTCAGTGTGATGATGGCTTCTTGTTTGATGGAGGTGAATGTAAGACTTTGCAAGATTGTGGTTGTCAAGTAGATGGAAAGTTTTACAAGGTGGGAAACCATCCCAATCCCTTCCTGTAGTAATCAAACATCCTACTAGTCACTGCAACTTATTGTCCCTTGTTTGTTCTGTAGTCTGGTGAGACAATCATTCTGGATGGGTGTACAGAAAAATGCCTCTGCAAAGCTGGAGTGTTCTCCTGTGAACCTTTGAAATGTAGTGACGATCAGATCTGTGACAAAAAAGATGGAGTCACTGGGTGTTACAAGAAAGGTAAGTACTGTACAAATCGTGTATGTTATTTCCCAAGTTGGTTTTAAATGAAACCATAATACAGATGTGCATCCATATTCCAGATCCTTGCAGTAACCACGAGTGCCGTGAAAAAGAGTACTGCACTGTAAAGGACAACACAGCACTGTGCATTGCAAAATCAAAGGCCTCTTGCATTGCCAAGGGCGATCCTCATTACAGAACCTTTGATGGCAATCACTTCTCCTTCCAGGGTACATGCACATATACTTTAGTTAAAACTTCAGGCAAAGACAAAACACTGACACCTTTCAACATCGTCAATAAGAATGCTATGCTCAAAGGCACACGTGGTTCTTACGTCAAGTCAGCCACCATTACAGTCAAAGGACATGAAATCACGTTCATCCAAGGCAACCGCAATAGTGTCACAGTAAGTAGTACAGAACATTGATTATAGAATATCACAGATCCACGTGTGTGATATAGAACAAGTCAATATTATAACATATCAGCGGTAATAATGTGCACCAGTCATCGCCAGCTTGTTCCCGCAGGGCTATCTTTCTGTAGGCTTCAATAACAACCCTGCTACAACACACCTACTTGTTATTTACTTAAGTAGAGTTTGACATCTGAAGTCGGTTAAGGTGTGTTTACTTGAGTTCTATGGATGGTAGCCCTCTAGGAGCAGGGTTGGCACCTATATACTCTGTAAATGACATATCTATTGCTTTATCTCCTCCAGATTGATGGCACAGTTTCAAATCTTCCTGTGAGTTTGAATTCTGAGGGGATCAGCATCACCCTCTCAGGCAGTGTAGGGGTTTTGCAGACAGATTTTGGCTTGGAGGTCAAATTTAACTGGGCAGATACCCTTATGGTGACATTGTCCAGTAGCTATTACAATAACATAGTCGGGATGTGTGGAACCTACAGTAATGATGTGGATGATGATTATATTACACCGAATGGTAACAGCATGACAGACATCACAGAATGGGCAAAGTCTTGGAGTGTCTCTGAAAGCAACAGCAGCTGCTGGCACTTTCCTCCTTGCTCAGATGAAAAGAAGTTGCTGTATAGTGGACAAACTTACTGTGGCTTTTTAGAGAATGCAACAGGCCCGTTTGCCCAGTGCCATGAAATAATATCAAAGAGGCGATTCGCTGCTGACTGCCTTTTCCAAATGTGTCTTAATAACGGAAATCAGGATGCTTTCTGCAATGCCTTCAACAATTATGTGTCTGCTTGTGCACTGGTAAAGGCTGATGTGTCTCCAGAGTGGAAGCACCTCGCTAACTGCTGTAAGTGATAACAATGACTTAAGACCTTTGTTTAATGGATATTACATTAATGTTAACACCTTTCCTATCTTTTAATCTCCACAGGATGAAGATTCCACCAAGTTTCATGTATTCCTAAAAGCAGTGAAAATTAAAAGTCTTAAATAAAATTTACTTGTGCATACTTGGGCAATATATTGACATTTACTTTGTTTGTGATACTGTTTTTCAAATGGATGTTTAAGTAAGTTTCTTTTCTTAAATGACTATATATATATATTCATGGATGTCAACTTGTGCTGTCCACAAATAATTCTATAATTAATCTTGGGTTTTGTATTTCCTTGCAAACCTTGCCTTCATACTTATCAGATTTTAAATATATGATATTATTAAACTATTCTATTATTGCATCATTTCATTTAACTGTGTTATTTTCTATGTAAGTGACGGTTATCATAAGTGGCAAACAATTTTAACTGAAATATAGGTTATGCCAACCATGTCTACTTCTAATATTGTCATATCAAAAATAAAGAAGTTTTTTTTTTCTATAGATATATATAGATGAACACATTTGACTGCTCCAGATATGTCTGCATGTCCATTATTTTGCAATGGTCAACATTTCAGACCCAGTTCTTCACTCACAATAAGAAACTAATACTTTATTGAAAATGCTATAACCCTAACCCTAACATTGTGCTATATTTGTAATAAGATATATATGGTAGTGTATTTAGATAAGTAATTTATTATTAAATAGTCATGCAACATCAATTAAATAGATAAACTTAAATAAAGATAAACAATTAAATGCTCTAAAAATCTAACTGTAAATATATTACTTAATGTAGTAATAGTATTACTACTGCTAAAATCATGATACATTTTTTTTAAGGAATTAACTTCATCAGCTAATTACTTATCAGTGATGCTATGGAGCTAATACAAAAATAGTAATTAAAAGACTAAATTCGGCACATTTAAGGTCCATTTGGACCGGTTGTACTAACTGTACTTACCATAGTTTTGATATAAACAGGCACCAAGTTACAGCTTACACACTACTAAATGTTTTTTTTTTCATTGCATTGTTTTGTTGTTGTTTTATAAAATTCACAGATTTTGTGACATCTATGTGATTAGTTATTAAGGGACACGTGATCCAAGTTAGCCATTATACTTTCTCCGATACTAAGTAATATAGATCCTTTCATCTCCCTATATTGTTAAAATCTCTATTAAAATTCTAATTAAAATTTTAAGTTCTAACTTCTGTATTTTGATGCACTTCAGAGGAAAATTCAGGCTGTGCCTTGTTTTTTTTTTACTGTGAATTGGATGTAGTAAAGGTGGCATTTCATTCAGAAATTTACACTGACAATTACAGAAGAAGCATGTCATGCTCATGCCCAAGCTGTCACTGATGTCATCAGAAAAGGCCCGTCATTTTTTCTGCATTTTCAGATTTGGATTAAAGATTACATTAAAGGCCAAACATTTTTTATGTTTTTTTTGTTCATCACAAAAACAGCACATTTTGAAAAGTACATTTTGATTTCACACCGACATATAGGCTTCGATTACACTGCAGGACAAGTCTTGATGCTCAATATCAATATGCCTATATCCAATTTTTTTGACCTTGTTTTCAAATGTTCTTTCAAATGTAACTCAATTCTGATTAGTGTGTTCACACTTGCTTAAAGGGTGTTTTTGCACCATACAGTAGCCAAGATGGATGAACGTGTAATATGTGTAACGCTAGCTCTGTGATGTAAGTTAACTTTAGCCGTCGACCATTGCCATGCATTTACATTTTACATTTACATTTATTCATTTAGCAGACGCTTTTATCCAAAGCGACTTACATGTGGGGAAAACAGCAGCGATTAGTCCTAAAGAGGCGAATGCACTTTCCTCCTCCATGTTTCTTGAGTGTGGTGTCACTTAACGTTACCGCGCTTCCACACATATTTCCCACATGAGCGTACTAAATTGTTGCAGAATACACTATGTGATTTTTGTCCTGATTTTTCAGTCTGAACAAGTTGACGCTAGTTGAGGAAGTCAGAGACAGTCTGCAGACTGAAGCTGACAGAAAATCATGTAGTGTATTATAGTCATAGACATAGATTTTTTTGCTTCAGATATTGATTCTATCCAGTTGTTGGATTTTAGACTGTCTGATATTTTTAGCTGATTTTAGAACCCAATTGTTTTAATTTGTTTTGTATCTCCTAGCAACAAGGCACATGTTTCTGCATCAGTTTGTGTGATCGGAACAACTTTTAAAGTCTGATAGTGTATGATCCTCGCTTGTGTAGTGTATGATGCTCAGTTTTCCTTTGTCACTATTTATAGAGTTTGTAAGTGTATGATGCCTAGTGTTTTAAAAATCTGTTCAAATTTTAAAAGTAATATATTTCAGCCTTAAATGACAATAGATAATGCAATGCCTAAGAAAATCTGATCTGCCCATTTACATGACAGTCAAATTGGCATACATCTGATTTATTCCCACAAATAAATGAGGCCTGAAAACGACTCACGACTTTGTAGCGTTTCAGGCAAATCACTCAAAACTGCCTAAGTGCAAGGAACTGTGGTAGCTAACGTTAGATGTAAACAAACCAACGCCCTAAAAGCTGGAGACGTTTTTATATTTTCCGCCATGCTCAAATGAAAATTCTGTCAATAATTACTTACTCTCATATTGTTCCGAGCCTGTGAGACCTTTGTTCATCTTCAGAGCACAAATTAAGATATTTTTGATGATATACGCAATCTGTCCCTCCATAGAGAGCAAAACAAATGAAATGATCCCAGATAAAGAAGCATGGTAAAAACATCAGTATAATCCATGACGCCAGTGGCTCAACTCCATTTTTGCGACAATGGAAGAATTCTGTTTTTTGCAAAGAAAACAAACATAACTTAATTTAACTTTGGACAGCCCGGCTTTAAGTCATTGAGTCATTTGATTTGTTCAAATGGCTGATTCATTTTAATGGCTAATTCATTCAGAACCAAAGTAAATGCCTCTTTATAAATGGTCCATTGACTCTTTGGGCTTGGCACCATCAGGCTGATCAATATGTGACCTCAAAATACAGCGATAGTGGTTAGAGAGCAGACCATTGGATGCTTTTAATGCGGTAATTAATTTGTCTAGTTAATGCGTTAAATTACAAGCCCTAATTTTTATTAGTTCAATTACTGTGAACTGTTAGTCAACAATGAGCTTCATGAATTATATAGCTTATCCTGCTCAAAAGACCATAACGTCTGTAATAATAATTAACTGAGAAGAATCCTAAAAACGAATAATGTCTGGGCAAATCATGACTTTTCACTTTACACCTGCCTCTATGGAGATTTAGTGTCAGATGTAGCACTGGTGCAACTGGCCCCTGGGGCTGTATCTGAAAACTAAAAATGCTGCTTTCGGAGGGTGCATTCCAAGGTAGGAAGGCATCAAGGCAATTCTAAATTCAATGTTAGCTTCATTTCCTGTCAAAAAAAAGATGACCTCTAAAAGTTGCGGCCTGTAGTCAGTTTGTGTTTAAATATAGGTTTTTGATCATAATGAAACATTCACATAGTTATCACCAAAGTATTTTGCTGTAGATCATTAACTCATTACTCTCCCTCAGAAGTCTGTTTCGTGAGTTTAACATGACGCTGTGCCTTAGGCTGGGTACACACTAAAAGATTTTTTTAATAATATACAATTTTCAAAATGTGAGAGATCACAAACACTAGGACAACAAAAAATCCTAGATTTCACCGTTTTGCCCCTGTAGTGTGTGGTGTGCTCTCTTTGTCACATTGTGGCACACCACACACT
>JAUYWG010000038.1:11064652-11079336 GCA_034779775.1 Enteromius afrohamiltoni
GGTGGAAACATCAGAATTCGGGTGAGGGTTCCCGCTGCCGGTGTTCGGAGAGGGCCACAGAGGAGCGATCCGTGACACTAAGGAACTACTAGTGATCAGGACTATTATTTAAAAGGGAAAATACATTAAACCCTCACTAATTACTCACATGCAAATTATCAAAGTTATTTGATATTTTATATCTGTCACATACACTACATATTGAAGTGACAAAACGGAGTTTACAATTGTGAACTAATTCAATCACAAGCTTGTCAGGATCACTTCCTTATTAACATTTTGAAGTAATTTATCATCGTTATTATTATTTTATGTTTAAGTTTGAAAAAAAAAAAACATCCAAGAACATCCATCCTTTGGTAAGAGTAGCAGTCACATTTTTAACCTGTAGCTGACTTATTTGGGGGATATAAAATTCATAAACAAGTTTCCACTAAGAACCCAATTGTTCACTCTCAAGATGTTACTGTTGTACCTAATTGGTTATTCTTTATTAACTGGTCATAGTTCACAAGTAGTTCTCAATTAATTTTTTTTGTTTGTTTAATAATTATGTAATAACTAATAAGGAACAACTACCTGTCCTAAATTTGCTATTCCTTTCTGCTTAGTGAATGTTGCTTCTCTATTAGTTAACAGTATTATGTTTAGTGTTAATGTAGAACTACCTATTACTTCCTGCATTGTTACTTGTTAACAATGGCCCATTATTTTAAAGTGTTACCCAAACAACTTTAAGCCTAAACAATGCACAAAAAAAAAATATCATAAAAGTAGTTGAATGCCACTCACGGTTTGATTCTCCTGATGTCAGATAGCCTTTGTGAAGAACGGATGTTATTTACTGAGAATAAGAATGAACACTTTGCTATTCACAGGAAATCTCAAAACAACGGAATTTGCCCAACTAGAGTTGTAATAGACTAGATTTGCTAGGCTTTTAAAGCATAATGGCCATTAATATCCATCCTCTTTACATGACTTTTTTTTTGTAAAGTGCAATGTTTAACTGAACCACGTTCTCTGCTTCATTTTGTACATAGCAGCCTCACGGTGGCTTATCCACTGAACGTAATCTATATGCATCAAGAGACACGCGCTGTACATTACCCAACACAAAATCATGGTACTTTGTAAGGAACCATGTAATCCTACTATCGTTCAATGTAGTAATAATGAACAAAGGGTGAGAATGTTCCTCAGTCTCAGTGCTTTAATAGCAAAAGTATTGTTATTTCTGCATGTTTAGAGTGTGTTTGCTGTACTTTTAGTATTACACGCTGTCTGCTAAATCAATATTTGTTCATCATAAACTAAGTAAATACTATGTGCAAACAATGGCAAAAAATGCTCTCTAGTTAGAAAACTAGGACAGCACAGAACAAACTTTTGTCTTTAGACACGCAACAGCAAAGCACATTGAATCAATCCAGTTAGACTATATATATGTTGCGTTTGGTAGAAATGATCAGAATGAGTAACATCAACATTTCAAAGGTGTTTTCAGTAACCACTAATGTTTACAAAGGCATCACTGTGTGAAGATGTAATATTAGCTAGATCTGCCCAGCATTGTTCTTTACTTCTGATGAAATATCTAAGCGCTTCAAAATCAATAAACATCAGCCTTATCATTTTTCATACAGAAAAGCATATTAGATAACAGCAGTGTTTTCTAGACATTCCACTTAATAGTGAAGTGAAATGCTTTAATATCTACTGAAATAAATGTGATAAACTACAAACACACACACACACACACAAACATAAAAACGGTTCTGCAGTGATTCTATGGGATGGTTAAGGTGCTAGATGTGTTCCTGTGTCAATATATTTTGTAATAAATGATAGATGAATGACACTGATGTACAAGCACTGATTGTAAGCCTAAACGTCATACTATAAACTATAACTATAAAACGGTTCTTTAAATCTGATTGGTCGATGTAAATGTTGCTCCAGGATGAATTAAGATGTTTATCCAGTGACATGTCACACTCAGCAGAATCAGATTCTGCCAAAGGCCCCCCATTAGGAAATATTCCAGGGACACCACATGAGACTTTTTGACCTCAGAAAAGTGATAAAGAACAGCTTTTGAACAGATTTCACAAGGTTCTATAGCACTTAAAGTTGTTCTGTTAGCACAATCTTTTATGGTGACCTACTAGAGTTTGAAAAAATCTTACCACAAAACCACATCCCCTAAAGCAACTGGCTAGAGTTTCCAGTATAAATGTTATTGACAGAACAAAATAAACTAAAATAAAAATGCTTTTATTTGCTTTGTCTTTTTATATAAATGTATATTCCTTTCTTTTTTACTTTATTCCTTTTGTAAAAGATTATAATTATGTGTGACAAAGGTCTTGCAGTTTCAAAAATGTTATTTAATCTCAGCAATGTTTATTTGCAAGTACTAAAGAACAGTACCTTTCCTACACTGCAAGCTGCAGCTATTGCAGTTTGAGCTTGAACGGAAGTAAAATGACACCTCCCCAAAATATTGATTTCTTGTGTTGTTTGTAAAGACCATGGCTGCTGTTCTTCTGAAAAATGGCACATGTGAAAAGTGACCTTATGTCCTGGATGATGAGGATGCTTATGTTTGGTGTTACATGTACATATGGTAAGATTAGTAATTTTTTCCACTGTTTAATATCATCAGATTTTTAAATATGTTTTTGTTATTATCTTAATAATCATTCAAATGACAATAAATGCACATTTAAAGCAGTTTATTGTACGTTTTTGATCATTCTTTTGTTTTTTAATGCTGATGGTGAAGTACTTTTTTGTTTATTTGTTGTGGTTTTTTGACAGGTTTAAATGCATGTCAGGAGGATCAAATCACCAATGTCAGGGTACATACTGAGCTTCAATCTGAAGTCCTGCTACCCTGTCTCTTTGAATCTATCGAATACTACTTGTATTCAAACCAGACAAACACATCTTGTGTGGTGTGGATTCACCTCAATTCAGCAAACACAGAAGTTGTGGAGATCGGTCTGGATGGTGTGGATAAGTTCTGGGATAACCGACGTGGAAGGATTAAAACATTCTCGAAATTAGCAAAATCTGAATTGCTGAACTTTTCCATTCAGATTTTTAATGTGCAGCAGTCTGATTTAGGTGTCTACCACTGCAAGCTGTTCAGAGAGTCCGGCTGTCTCCTAGCCTATAAGAGCATTGAACTACACAATGGTAAATGCGTGCACTGTCTTAATATACTGCTTGAAATGCTGCCTTAAATAGTTTTAATTTTTAAAGTCAAGCAAGACAAATCACCATCTGTCTAAATACTGAATGCTGAGGTCTTTCTGAATACACATGCACAGTGCTTGTTAGGTTAAAACCTTGCAGTTGGTTTTAAAAAAAGTGTCACAAATAAACCTCAGGCTGAAGAAAAAGTAAATTCACATCTGTAAAGTCAAATACTAGAGAAGAAAGTTCAGTACTCTTCAGCAAAAAAAAAACTGCATAATTACAGTACTGTACGTATAATCCAATTAACATTGTTTCAGCAGATTTCCAGTGGCCTTGGATGATCACAGCTGGAGCAGCAGTTTTAGGAGCAGTGCTACTTGTGCTCATCATAATTGCAATTAAAGTTTTTAAGGGTAAGTATTAGCAGCATCTTATGCATTACGTTTCATGCAATTGGCTTCAAAGTTCATGAAGTTTCACATTAAGTTAAAATAATCTATGAAAATTATTGTATTTTGTAAGGAATTTTATATGAACTTTAACGGAATAACACATATTCCTTTGTACTTTTAGTGTATTTTGTAAAATTACTGGAGTTCATTAGAATCAGCCTGCGCGTATTTTTCTGTATTTATGTTGGTGAATGCTTCAGTCCTGATGCTGTTCTAAGTTTTTCATCTCTCACTAATAACCTACTGTTTAAACAGTCGCAAGGCTCTTACACTAAACTGAATAGCAAACATTTGCCCAACGCCCCCCCCCCCCCCCCCCAAAAAAAAAAATAATACATTTAGTTATTTAATAATGATGTTAATAAATCAACTCTAAATAAAGCACAAGAAGAAAAAAATACTAATTTGTATAAAAAATCAGGACAACTTCTGTGACATTAGGAAAGTAGCATTGTTACATATATTCTGATGTATTTCCTTGAAGAAAAGCTATAAATTATTGCAATATTTACATGCAAGTCATGGAATGTCTTGTTGAGACACATACTGCAGCCTCACCATTGTTGGGGAAAGTTACTTTACGCTATTTTTGCGTTTCACTTTTTCAATATGGGCAGAACTTGAGTGTTTGTTTTTAATATAAGAAGTTGTTTTTTTAGCAAATGTAAAAGCCCTTTCACACTAAAAAGTGTCACGAATAAACCTCAGGCTGAAGAAAAAGTACATTCACATCTGTAAAGTCGAATACGAGAGAAGAAAGTTCAGTACTCTTCAGCAAAAAAAAACAATTAGGCACAATAGTTAGTTTTTGAAGTCATTTTTGCTTGTAAGTATGGTTGAACTGGATCATTAAAGGTCAGCAGCAAAGACATTGATTAATAAAACGTTTATTTTAATTAATTTTGAAGAATGCTAAAGTCAGTTTTTGAGTGAGATTAAATAACCCACATTCACATTTAGTTTAGTACAAAACACCACACATAATGCCTCTGTATTTCTGATTTCTCCCAGCATGGAGTCAGGAGAGTGGCGTTACTTTTTTAAAAAACTCTAAAATTACTAAAGGTAATATATTATCAATTGACTGCTTTGACAATTACGTAAATTATTCTAAATATGGCTGTTATTATTTAAAAGTATTTTTCTTTTCATTTAGGTCAAACAGCTGAAGAAGTAACCTATGCAGAAGTTGTCTACAGGTCACACAACTCCCACGAGAGCAATGGTAATCTTGTAAAATGATAGCAATACACATTGTACCTTATGTACTTTCTGTCTCTTTCACTAGATCTTGTGCACGATATCCTTATTAACAGCTTTACTGAGGGTCATGTCAGCTCAGATACTGTCTTATATGCAGCCCTCAAAGTGAGGACATGAAAATAAAAATACAATATCCCAATTATTAATATTGGATAAAACTTAGTTTGGATCGGTCTTCTACAGATTTCTCTGTGCATTACTGTTTAATATTGCAACATCTGGGTCTAAAAGAGTAAATTAAACAATGCAGAGCATGCTTTCTCTGTGTAGCCCTACACAGTTAAAGCATGCTCTGCAACCTATTGCCTTAAATGACATTAATACAGATTGTGGAAACTTGACTGTACAAGTGATCAGAGAGACTGAGAATGCAATCTGCTAGAAGACAGGTAAAGTTTTAAAGTATTTTTGCCTCAACTGCATTGAACAGAACTCTGTGCTGTATGTACCGTCTAACATGCAGCCGTGCTATTTGTTACCTATACCATAGTTATGACCACAGATGCAGCTGAAGTCAGAGTCATGCTCTGTGCTTGTCTATTAATATATTGTGTTGACTCTCCTGTTCAGTTCCGGTTTCTCATCAATATGTGAACATGTCTTGTTAGTTCATTAACCTCTTTTGTATATATAGCCCTCGTACTTTGGCAGGTCTTGGGTTGCTAGCAATTATGTTAGTATTTTCAGTTGCACTTCCTGTTTATAGTGTCTTAGTTCGGTTTTGTTTTGTTGTGGTTTTGGTTATCATTATTAAAAATTCTTCTACATTTGGTTTCTGTCTCTCCTCATCTCCAACCTTACCTTCATCGTCTTTTTTTCCTGATGTAGGACATGATAATGTATATGTAAATATTTTTTTTGAAAACATTTGAAGTCAGCATAAAATTCTTGCTAATGTTTTAATTACTCAAAAATAAAATAAATATAAAATCATCTTATTTATAAATAGAAATGTAAATATAAATGTGTCATCTTGCACTGCAGCATCTTAGCTCATTGAGGTGTAGTTGCTTACAATTGTGTCGTCTATGACCTCTGGTGGCTATAATGAGAACAGCTAAAAACGAATTTTGTTATTGCCATTGAAAGTGGGCAGTAAGTAGAACAGATGTCATAACATGTTAGAGACAGAATATGTGAAAAGTTACCTTTTTTCTTCTCAAGAACAGTACTTTTTTACTATCGATAGAGGTATAGTATCATCTATATTACATTTCCCCACTTTTAAATTTCAAGCAAAAAAATGACTGCTGCAACTGAGCATTATGAGCCATAGGATGATTGACTGGCATTTGGTCATTAGGATACTTCAAGTGTCCGATTACAGATAAAATACCCTGCTAAATGGCATCTTTTTGTTTTCAGCAACAACAGTTTTTAGCTTCAGTGATTTTTAGATAGTTAAAGTCCATGTTTCTTCCTTAGCCTTTTGATATATGCTGCAGTATCTAACTGGTCAGTAATATTCATAATTTATCCTAAAGCCACATTCATGTTTTATTGGTTAGGACCTGTTCAATATAACTGCAACATTGCATATTTAATAAAGGAAATTTCTTACAGAATTTTTTTTTATCATCCTCATGTAAATAGATAGGCCTGTTTGTTTTGCGTCAGTCCTAAAACCACAATACACTCCATAAGAATACTGCATTGTAACTCTTACCTTTTAGCATTATGACTTCAATGAATGTCTAAGAGGCATAATTATTAAAAGAGGCATTGTTCACTTTATTTTTGTTTTCAGGGGTCCATTGGAACTTGCATCACTCCATCACAGAATAAACGTCTCATGTAACCTTTGTTCCCTGTATAGAGAACAATGCTGTGTCCATGTCAAAAAAGTGAAGCTGCAAAGGCAACAAAAGAAAATATAATACCAATCATGGATCACTCCCACCTTGTGGGCTGTTACCTTATTACCTTATTAACACTAGTAAACCTACACTGATGCTAAAGGTACTTATACTACAACATAAAATACTAATCGATGTTATTATACTCACTAGTCTTAATAAAAAAAAACAACTTAAATATTCTTTCCTAATCCTAATATTTTTTTTAGTAATACTGATACTGCAAAAAGTTTATGGCAGAGCTTTTCTTAGAACTAACTCCCCATTTTCTGAGCAGTTCTTTCCATTACCTTTCACCAGTTAGTGAATTTATAAAGTCAGGATCACTGTTGAGCTGGCAAACCAGTGCACAAAAAAAAAAAACATTTAGCAAAAAGGCCGTACTGTCACGAACCGCTCCTCGGTGGCCCTCTCTGTTCAGCGGCAGCGGGAACCTTCCCTGGAGTATTAAGCGTTTCCACCCGGACCCTTTTGTCACACGTACCTCGGCGTTTTCGCGCCATTTCGGACCTTTCCTGGGACTATTTAAAGCCTGACTTTTGCCTAAGCTGGTCGCGAAGTCTCGATTTGCCCCGGCTGTCGTTACCAAGCGTTTTCCCTGTTTCTATTGTTGATTACCCGTGTTTGATTTTCCGCCTGTCTTTGTGTTCCGCCATTTTGCCGCCTGCCCTGATCTTTTGCCTGTCCCCGACTCTGAGTATTGCCTTCTCCCTGTATTGCCTGTTTGTCTGTGATATTGACCCACGCCTGTACGACCATTCTTAATAAACATCTTTGCAAATGGATCCACACGACTCTCGCGATCCGTTACACGTACATTTGAGTGTCAAACGTTGGCTTGGGTGGGTCAGGGCAACTTTAGACCCAGACCTTGCTGACAAAAGCCGACCTTGCAGTCTGCTTTCATCGATACTAGTTCGTCTGTGTTGACTTGGTGTGTTCCGAGCTTAAGACAAGCTAAAATAATAAAAACCATGGTTAATTTTTCTTAAAAGATAAAAAAATGAGTTCACCCAAAAATTCTGTCATTAAATACTTACCCTCCTGTCCAAAAGACCCTTGTTCATCTTCAGAACACAAGCTAAGATATTTTTTAGTACATCAGAGAGGCATCTGATCCTCCATAGACAGAAATGATCCAGGTTCAGAAACATAATAAAGCTATATTATGACAAGCAAGGCATAAATGGTAATGCAGCTTGCCATACTTCTGTGGGATTTAAAATATGAAGAGCAATATCGTGTAGGCTCCTCTTCTTTGAGGTGTTACTTATTGCTCAGCTTAAAATCACAGCATAAAGAGGACACTTATTAAAATTATCTTTGGTCTGATTTTATTTATTTAGAGGTCATTTTCTAAATAAATCAAATAAAAGTCTAGGGAAAACAACACAAGGACAAATCAATAAATGGTTGGAAATGGATTTTCAAAAAAGCTGTGGAGATGATGAAGCAAGATGAGAGAAAAAACAAAAAAGAGAATGAGACAAAATCCAAGAAGAGTACCACAGGTGCTGCCCACTCTTAGCAGTCCAACCAAGAAGGAGTCTTTACCCTGAAATTATCAAAAAAACACACACACACAGACGTTTGTTTCTGTGAAATCTGGGGGGGGGGGACTTTCCATAGATTTCTATTACTTTCATACTGACCAAACAACATTTTTTATTAGTTTTCGTTATTTTCAAAGGGTTAGTTCACCCAAAAATGACAATTCTGTCATTAATTACTCACCCTCATGCACGAACCCAGTAGACCTTCGGAGCACAAATTAAGATATTTTTGATGAAATCAGAGAGCTTTCTGATCACCATAGACAATAATACAACTGAAATGATCCCAGGTCAAGAAGTGTAGTAAAAACATCCAGTAGATAAAACAGTCCATGTGATATAATTGTTCAACTTTAGTCTTGTGGCGCTACGAGAATATTTTTTTATGCAAAGAAAAATTGTATATCATCAGTACACCTTTCGTCTTTCCAAATTACCCACACTTGCGGTCTTTGCACTTGACCACTTGACTACTTAAATGATATAGTATTTCCTGTATTTGGCTCAAGGTGTTCAAGTGGGTGTGAAGATCCCAAGTGTGCATGTAGAATTTCTTACCTCATCCAAAGGATGTTGTATGATGGTATAGACTTAGCGTCAAATACGACTCCGTAGTGTGGATTTAGTGTGTGTTAAGGGCACTGCACTTTGGCATTTAGAAGACCTGGGGCAGATGCAAGCAGACCTTGCAAGCTTACTTCCTGTTGCGAGTACATGCTCTTAAGAGGCCAAGAGTGCGTGCATGCTGCAGGAAGTAAGTGAGCAAGATCTTCATACACACTTAAACACTTGCAGTTGTTTGCATATGTATTGATAGACACATGAAGGCATAAGTCAGGGGAGAAGAAAGGTATGCTGATGATATGATATTTTTGTTTCTTTGGGCAAAAAAATATACTCGTAGCTAGTTGAGCCCCTGGTGTCATATGGACTGTTCCCCTTCAGTCAAGTCACTCCGACGTTACATATGGGAACTCGCATGAGAGACCAATCGCCTTTGAGTCATTGAGAAAAGTATGTATGTATATTGCCAATGTATATTGCCATGCATTTTAATTACAGCCAGGTGCACCTTATCACAGCGTGAATATAAGAGGGCATGGATGTCATGCACGTGCAGCTTTTCGCTTTAGAGCCTTGCCTACAGTGCATGCCCTTCAAGTCTACAGGAGAGAAACATCGGAGAAATCCGGAAAACTGAAAGAGTTCCTGCCGAGTTCACGCTCTCTCTTCGCCATTAGCAGATCAACTGGGCAGATGATCCGTGAACCCCGCGAGTTTTTAAACTATCCCGACTGTGCTCCTACTGGATCTCATCGCCAGTAGGTTGTGGCTTCAAAGATCTTGTTCCACAGTCAGCCAGAAGGCTCAGTTTTGTTTCGCTTATATCCATATCTTATCGATATAGTGCGTTCCTCAAAATCCATGTAAGAAATCTTCATGTCTCCGCTCCTCCAACCCATGCTTCAGTATAAAAAAAAGGAGGACTGGCATCCCGACGGGGCCCCTATTTTTGGTCCCCGAGGCATTGGGAAGGTTCTGTGCAGACTCTCCTGATGACACGGTTGACTGTCGGCATCGGGGTCTCTGCGTAATGCGGAGTGAATCAACTGAAGGGGAACGTCTAAGGTTAAGAAGGTAACCCACATTCCCTGACGGAGAGAATGGAGACGTTACATCCCCTTGCCACGACCCTGGGTCGCGCCGACTTGGCTCCTCAGCGAAAACCTGTAAGTATATTACATCCGTGCCCTTGGCAATATTCATTGGCCTTTTCTCAATGACTCAAAGGCAATTGGTCTCTCATGCGAGTTCCCATATGTAACGTCTCCGTTCCCTCCTTCAGGGAATGTGGGTTACCTTCGTAAGCTTAGACGTTTTGTCTACTGTAATGTTTTTACCACATTTCTGGGCATTTCTGGAGAGATCAGGCACTGGACCTGTCCAATACAGTCCCAACAGTGAAACATGGTGGTGGCAGTATAATGCTGTGGGGGTGTTTTTCAGTTGCAGGGACAGGACGACTGGTTGCAATCCGGGGAAAGATGAAACCTTCCCAGAGTGCTCAGGACCTCAGACTGGGCCGAAGGGTCTTCCAACCAGACGATGACCCTAAGCACACAGCTAAAATAATAAAGGTGTGCCTTCACAACAACTCTGTGACTGTTCTTGAAGGGCCCAGCCACAGCTTAAACCCAACTGAGCATCTCTGGAGAGACCTAAAAATGGCTGTCCACCAACATTTACCATTCGTTAGGGTCTGAATCCTTAGGACCATTTCAGTTTTTCTTTTTTAATAAATCTGCAAAAATTTTCAACAATCAACAATTCTGTGTTTTTTTGTCAAAATGGGGTGCTGTGAGAACATTAATGAGGAAAATTTTTACTATTTAGCAAATGGCTGCAATATAACAAAGAGTGAAAAATTTAAGGGGATCTAGATACTTTCATACCCCCTGTATACTGAAGATGTTATTTTGACTTGTCATAACCACTAAACTCAGATCAGACATTCAGACAGTTATGACTCAGTATTCTATATCTTTTTTAACTGACCAGACTTTCACTACATTTAAACTACCTAGCAACCACCCAGAACACCCTGCCTAGCAATATCCTTAGAGACTAAATTCATCACCAAATTCATCCAAAATGGATGATGTATTAGTCAAATTACAATCTTGAATTTGATAAGGCAAATCAGATTTTTAAGATTTCTTTATATAAATTTAATTAATAATTAAAAAACTTACTAGTCAAAATTAATTTATACAGATCTGAAATGAACATGCAGAAAATTATACAGACACCTTAACCTTAACCTAAAAGGCACAGTTCAACGATAAATGAAATATGTATTATAGGGGAGTGTTTTTGTGTGCATTCGGTTCCGATGAGCGGTCCACTGATTTCATCTAGGTTTTCTTGTCTCCAATGAAGATCATCTCTTTGTTCTGATACACCTTCTGAGAAACAGAATAAGAAAGAGACAGACTAATATTAGCATAGATGCTGTTCTTTGTAGGATGTAACGAGTATGTCGTGTTAAGGGGAGTGTTCCCGGTTTCAGCTGATCTAATTAATGCAGCATAACAATCCTTTAACGTATTTGATTAATAGATGTGTATTAGTGTGTAAAGTAGAGTAAAGAGATGTGTCTTTAATCTAGATTTAAACTGACAGAGTGTGCCCACCTCCCGAAAAATATTAAGTAAATTGTTCCAGATTTTGGGTGCTACACAGGAAAAAGATCTGCCACCCGCAGTATTTTGATATTCTAGGTATTATCAAATGGCCAGAGTTTTGAGAATGCAGTGGATGTGGAGTACTATAATTTGATAGGAGCTCGCTCAAGTACTGAGGAGCTATTCAGGGCTTTATAATTAACAATATTTTAAAATATATACGATCTTTGATAGGGAGCCAGTGCAGTGTTGACAGATCCAGGCTATACGCTCCTATTTCCTGGTTCTAGTAAGGACTCTAGCTGCTGCATTTTAAACCAAATATAGTCTATTTATCAAGTTTGCAGAACAACCACCCAATAAAGCATTACAATAGTTTCCTCGAGCCAAAACAGCCTAACAGTGAAAGCTAACTCCACATGTCACAAAGAGAGCTGGCAATGCACGTTCTTCAGCGGAGACAGGGAGACTCAGAAGGCAAAGATGAACAAAAAGAAACATGTAATATTCCACATGGAGGAAAGCTCAACAAACAAACATGCACAGAAACAACAATGAAACATTAATGACTGACAGAGCACAAATGACGAGGGCGGAGATAAGTCAGATAAGTATGATTTGAACCATGCTAAGGCACTGTCACTAATGCCAATAGAGTTTTTTAATCTACTCAAGAGGATGTTGTGGTCAATAGTGTCAAACCCAGCACTGAGATCCAATAGCAGAAATAATGCATCCAACCACGATCATATGATAGAAGCAGGTCACTCTAATTCTCTCAGTAACTCTAATTAGAGCAGTCTCAGTTCTATGACATGGTCTAAAACCTGACTGGAAATCCTCACAGATAAAATTTTTCTCTAAGAAGGAATATAATTGTGAGGATACTACCTTTACTAGTATCTTTGACAGAAATGGGATATTTGAGATCGGTTAGCAAAATCTTTGGGGTCAAGTTGCGTCATTTTAATGAGAGGCTTAATAACAGCCAGTTTAAAGGCTTTGGGGACATATCCTAATCACAATGAGGAATTAATAATAGACAAAATTACTTCTGGAAGCAGCTCTTTAATAGTGTTGAGCAAACTTTCTACATTTTTGGACTATTTATAAAAGCCTTACCTCAATACCACATCCTGTTAAGTACCTGACTAGTTGGTTAAATATCATATCTATAGTAATAGAGGCATTTATCGAGGTTGTGAAATGGAGCATCGGTTAACTCACAGATAGCGTCATGAAGTGACTCTTATAGTTACTCGACCCAGAAGTGGAAATGCTTGTCACTATATAATTAATACTCCACAATGTGAATCAGGATCACAGAAGTGCTTTTTCAAAATATTATAAATCAATAACCTGACATCGGTTAAAGTAGGTGTCCATAAAACTATATACTTTTGTTCTTTTTTGAAAACTTTGCTGTAGTACCATTCACAGCCTGTAAGCGGCAAAAACCACAAGAATGGTTTTGAAAAAAGAAAGTTTCAACACAAACTACAGCTGCTCCTTGAACAGTTTGAACATGCTGCGTTTGAACAGTTGCTTTATCTCCTGGATTTTAGTACTGATTATTTTTGATGATCAATTTATAAATGGTAAGATACAAACATTATTTTTGTAAAAAAAGAAAAAATGTGCTAGGAAAGCACATATAATTAAACTGAATTTAAAATTAAATGAATCCATTAAAAATGTTAATATTAAAGCTTGATTTATTAACATAGAAATGTATTCTCTTTATTACAAGGCAAAATAACGGTGTTGTTTTTTATTAGTTCAAGTGTTTATTTGATATGGATTCTAAGCAATGACTCAACAGCTTAAGCTTTGAATTGTTCAGGGAAATTGTTTCTATATAGAGTTATATATAGATATTGTGGCGTCTGAGTAATTACACAACCAGGAAGTTGTTGATAAGCGATTCTGATGAGAGCTGGGACGCAGGCCACAATATATTTAAAGATATAGAAGTATAGACAAAGAAACAAGGATAAATTCATTCACTAGAAACCCGATGCACCCACACAGCAGGCACAAATGACATTAAACAAGATGTTGGTGCGCCTATAATTTGTTGTGGTTTTTTGACAGGTTTAAATGCATGTCAGGAGGATCAAATCACCAATGTCAGGGTACATACTGAGCTTCAATCTGAAGTCCTGCTACCCTGTCTCTTTGAATCTATCGAATACTACTTGTATTCAAACCAGACAAACACATCTTGTGTGGTGTGGATTCACCTCAATTCAGCAAACACAGAAGTTGTGGAGATCGGTCTGGATGGTGTGGATAAGTTCTGGGATAACCGACGTGGAAGGATTAAAACATTCTCGAAATTAGCAAAATCTGAATTGCTGAACTTTTCCATTCAGATTTTTAATGTGCAGCAGTCTGATTTAGGTGTCTACCACTGCAAGCTGTTCAGAGAGTCCGGCTGTCTCCTAGCCTATAAGAGCATTGAACTACACAATGGTAAATGAAGCTTGCATTCTGCATGTGAATTTTTTTTATTTATTTATTATTATTTAAACATTACTTCCTAACAATAGGATTCTCTATACCTTTACTATTCTCTTTCTATTTTATCTACGTATTTACCTTTTATTTAGTATAAAAATTATATTAACTTGACCCTCTACTAGCTCTATTGTATTTCTTGAGGACAAAGTACATTAGTAAAAGTACAGATACTGCTTGTCACATCAGTGAAAGTTGAGAAGACAGATTTTTAAGTAAAAATACAGAAGTATTTGCTTTTAAAAAGTTTTTTAAAAAGTACCTAAAATTCATTTTCTTTTGAATGTTAATGTACTGGTTTATTATTGTTGTATGTAATGCTTGCAATACCTTATGCCTTTGAAGCAACTTCCATTACACCTATTAATTACACTAACTAGCTTGAAATATCTTTGGTGTAAAGTAATCATATTCAGCTGGAAGCCGTTACCTAATCGTCCCTTGTTCATTCGCACCCAATCAAATCATTTCCCCTTCACTATAAATTCTCCCAGCTTTCATTTCCCCCGCTTCCCGCTTTTGTGCATTCTTCGGAATCGCACGACCAAAAACGCATCCTCGCTGCCTTCCCCTACGAGGACCAGATTCCTCAGCCTGCCTTACAACAACCTGCTACCGCTCTAGCTCAACACTCAGCCGGTCTGAACC
>JAUYWG010000038.1:11082827-11094162 GCA_034779775.1 Enteromius afrohamiltoni
GTTAACTGGAAGTTAGGTGCTGGGCGTCCAGCCAGAGGAGAAATGGACCCCACTAAGCCTGGTTCTCCCAAGGTTTTGGTTCCTTGCCGCTGTCGTCTCTGGCTTGTTTAGTTGGGGACACTTGATTTCCAGTGATCATCGTCGTCTTTACTACAGAGACCGTCTCTGCATTGATAAACAAAGTTAATTTCGTCATCTTGCATTACCTTCACTCTATTTTGCCTGTTCTCCTTCGTCCCGCATCCTCTCTAATTGCACTTTTTGGGCTCTCAAATTTGGCTGCCATCCTTTCAAGCTTTTTTGGGGGGCAGACGGTGAACGAGCCGAGCACTGAACTCTCGCCCACGCTAGGGTTCTGTCCATTAGGGTTCGGAGTTCGCCGCTCTCCCGACTCGCTCGCCAAATTTGCTGCTTATTCATTGTGAGGAAAGCGTGAACTCCTGAAAAAATACTATAGTAATGTATAGTACCATACTTGAAATAATTTGTTGTGGTACAACCCGAATTCCAGAAATGTTGGGAAAAATTTTAAGGCAATTTTTAAGTATTCAGCACAGTGTTCTGGCTTATGTGGTTTTGCTTTGTCCTGCTGAAATACACAAGGCCTTCCCTGAAATAGAGATCATCTGGAGGAGAGCATATCTTGCTTTAAAAATTAATGTTTCAGCATTCACAGTGCCTTACAAAACATACAAGCTGCCCATACCGTATGTCCTTATATTAAATTTGGACACGTTTAGCAAAAAAAACTTTACTGTGAAACAGTCCATTTCAAATGAGTCATATGACTCACAGGACATTATCCATATGGCTTCCTTTTTGCATGATAGTTTAGTTGGCATCTGCAGATGGCACAGATTGTGTTTACCGACAGTGGTTTCTGGAAGTATTCCTGGGCCCATTTAGTAAAGTCAATGACAGAATCATGCTGATGAGTGCTGTAGTGTTCTTTTAGGGCCTGAAGACCACAGGCATCCACTATAGTATGTACTATAAGTGACTGTAGTAGTTATGTGTGTAATATATACCACAATATTAACTTGTTATTATTGAATTTTGTTAAATAAACCAAGTTTGCAAGTGGTCAGTGTTCAGCTGGGAAATCACTTAATCACAAGAGTGATTGCTCATAGGCTTTTTAAAAAACTGACCTTCAAATCTGCTACATAGCAACGGTTTTCTACTTCAAGGACTTTAATAGAAATCTAGTGGAGTGAAATGTTCAATATTTGTCTTTCAAGTTAATGTCATAAGTTACCCATAAAAAACAATAAAAATAAATACAGAGTACTTAAAAAGCATACTGAAGTAAAAAAGTAAATGTACTTCGTTGCAGTCCACTTCCATCTAAACCTTTTATCATATTTATTTATTTTTTCAGTTTGGTGGCTTCTGTTTTCCTGATCAAGCTGTAAATGCTAAAAAGTAAAAGTGTCTGCTAAATAAATAAATGTGAATGTAAACACAATTAAGAATGTTGCTGGTTAAAGTCTTCAATGCTGTTTGATATGTGCCTTTAAAAGTTGACTGCCTTTGTCTAACAATAATTATCATTCACCAGAAGCATCTGTTGTTTTAGTAGATTCTCTGAATTGGCTGATCCCAACTGTAGCAGGAATAGCAGCAGTGCTAGTAATGCCACTTGTGCTTCTTGTTGCATGTAAATTCTTTAAATGTAAGTACCACTTTAGAATTAGAGTTGTTTATCTTTATGTCTCTTGTAATCAGCACTTTTTTAAAAGTTAATTATCATTAACATTATATATTGGTGTAAATAATTTGTAAACATACATACCCTAGATTATTGACACAGTTAATCTATGTCTCATTTTAATCAATTTAAAGATTTATAGTATGATTTATTATTACATCTATGTATCTTTGTTTTCTGTTGCTGTATTGTTTAACTATGGTGTTACAGGTAAAAAAAATAACATCCTTGAACCTGTCTATGGTAGGTTTTTAACTCATAATAACTGTTTTTGTTTGCAAGCCCTACATTTTGACTTGCTACGTGCTTGTACACTAAACTTTGTCAGAGGCTTTAGTGAAGTATGTTTTTGTTTCATTTTTTGCAGAAAACACCTCCAAAGAAAACAGAGCAAAGCTCTCTAATAAAAAGGGTAAGATCTTACATTTTTGACTATAGACAAAATCACATTAGTACATGTTGTCACATGTCCCTCTTGAGTATTTTCACAATGAAAAATATGTAGATGTTTATTAATAACTTGGAAACCTTTGATAATTAGTTTATACTTGTGTAGTGGGAAATGTATCATCTATCATAATGGTGAATGTTATTTAGTGATTTTAATAAGGCTATTTATTTAAGAAGGTTAATTTAGAAGATTTTTCTTTAATTAAAGCTTTGTTTTTCTTTTTTTCTTCTATAGGAATTTTGCTCCCCAATCCAATCTACAGTCCAATCTCAATTGTGCAATAATGTGGAACATCAATATGGCCTACATCAAGAGAAATGAGAATGATTTTGATGGATCAGATATTTGTCTGCGTTTTAAAACATTTAAAACATACACAGTTCAGATGATTATTTCTGTTGGAGGAATGATGGTACTGCTAGTGGAGAACTAAGAAATATCTCCATTTGGAATCACTTTAGTATTTTTATGGAGAATGCCACTAGAGGGCAGTGAGACCTTTTTTTCATCTCCATCAGACCTGTGGCCCTAACCTTGACATGATTTAACATTGTCATTAATAACTTTTATTAAAATGTAATCTTTTTTTTGTTGTTAATAAAGAGCAGATTTACTGAGTGAATACCACCTCAGGTTTTTTGCCTCTTTTTGTGTCATTGATTGCACAGAAACTATTTAATGAGAACTTAACCAAACTGGACGCTGACATCACAGAGCAATGATGGACTTTAAATGAAAAATTGACTGTTTACTATTTTTTGAGCTGGTTGAATAGCTGGCGAACTTAAATGCTGAAGTTATTTTAAAAAGCCACCTTCAACCCCTTGTGCGGTATTTGGGGTGTACACTTTGGCTGAAATAAATGCAATGAAAATGTATTTTGTTTATTAATGTTTTTACTTTACATTTGTGTAGTTTTTGGAGAATATTTTGGTACAAAATTACATTTTGTTTCTCTCTAAAGAGTAAAGACCCAAAAGACCCTGATTGTGACTTTTTTTTTTTTTTTTTACACTAATATGAATTCAAGATATCATTCTATTTTTTTTTTTTTTTTTTTTTGTAGATCTAGCAATTGTTTACCACTGTAGAAAATCTCAAACCATTTGGATGAAGAGAGCTATTTTGAAAATTTGGCAAACCTCATTTGTGGGTCAAAAAGACACCGAAGACTGGGTTTTAATACAAATTAGTAGTTTTGAGTGATAGCGCTGATCGTAAAGTTCATACAAACACACACCTGAGCCCAATAACTGTGTTCTGGACACTGGCCAAGTATGCTAGCAGGAAATGACAGCAGAAGATATTTGTCCACCACCAACATCTTTAACCTACACAAAGCTGAGTGAATTCATTCAAGACTTGCAACACACACTCCTGATGTTTGTTTGAAAAAAAAAAAAAGAAAAGAAAAACGTTCTATCTTTCTGTGTTTATCCGTGACTATTTTTACTCTGCATTTTCCATAAACGGTAAGGTTTATTTTTGGTTATGTGTTTGGTTTTAATCATTCATTTTAAATCAACTCTAACTTTCATGTTGCAAGAAAGCAAAATGTGCATTGTAGTTTTCATTAGCAGTAATTTTGAGGATTTACAAATAAAATACAGAATTTGAATTAAAAAAAAATTTAAAAAAGACATTATATTCCCAGTTTGAGCAGCATATCATTATTTAAAGTTTGCTTAAAAGTGTTGTAAAACAGCAGGAAGCTCAGCAAACATCACCACAGTGCAACATTTGATCAACCTATAAAGTGAAGGCGGAAACTTGTAAGTATCATGTACTGTTGTGGTTTCTCAGGTTTGAGCAGAGATGCTCTCTTGATTCTTTGAAATAACTCTTTTCAGACCTGTAGAGATGTCACACCAGTGCCGCTGTGTCTAATTTTAGAGAACAGTATAAAAGGTGAAGTAAAGGTTTAGGATAATAGAAGACCTTCTTCAAATTGTATGACTAATCTATTCCATCTTCCTCTACAATGTGTAACAGCAGCATATGGGCCTGTGAACTGCTAAGGACTTTAACCATCACAACACTGGAATTTACACGTGAGTAAAACAAAAATGTCCACCTTTTTAGAGAAACTGTGATACTGTAGTTTTGTGTACGTTATTATGTCCTGACACTTAAACTCTCATAGGGAAAAGCTCATAGGGAACCGTGATGTCTTTCTGGCCCTTCGTAGCAGGAGGAGCAACTATTATTATTTTACTTCTTGTGGTCACAGTGTGTTGCATTTTTAATAAACGAAATAGTAAGTATGTAAAGTAAATTATAAATATGCAAGATTTGCATACTCAATAAAGTAACTTTTATTTTTATTATTTATTTTTTCAGAAACATTAGATCAGCCACATTATGAAAACAGGCAGCAGGGTAAGCATTTTATTTAAATTTACAGCTGTGATGCTTGAGACCATTTTCAATAACACACGGTCTCATGAATCAAGTCTGTTTCAAGTTTTGTAGTTTAAAAAGATCTTGTTTTTAAAAATGTTCTTTCTTTCATTGTGAAGTTCGAGGTGCCAACAATGATCAAACCGTATATGGTAGGTTAAATTAGTTTTTTCACAAATAGTAAGTAAGAATACTAATATTTGATGTACAGACCAAATTATAAAACTGTAATAAAAGTTTTATAATTAAAACTGTGTAAAACTGTGATAAGAAAAACATTAAGACATAAGTTATTCCCTTTCTGCTACAGAGAATGATCATGAGTTCAAAAAAAATATCTCCAAAGGAAAAAGTAAGTAAACATATAAATAAAACCTGAATTACTTTTACTAGTAGTATATCACTATTTATTTATTCATTTATTTTTGCAGGACAGTTTTCATCTATTTACATCAATAGGCCTGAAAATAAGGTTGCAATTTATGTAAACAGTGCACAGGAAGATGACACATATGCAAACTGCGATGACAATGATTATGAAAATGTGGAATAATCTGCCAAGAAGACATGACTGAAGATTTTTTTTCTCTCATTGTCTTTTTTTGCACAAAACTAATTTATGTGAATTCATGATATATATATATACAGTATATAAAAACATTAAACCATTTCAGCCTTATTCAGGTAAAACACATGAAATAAAAATGATCTCTTATGATATAATGATCTGTGACCATTTAAAATGACCAAATATTTTAGGATGACTTAGTCTTTGTAGTCCTTCAATATATTTGACTAACATTGTATCATTCAAAAATGTGTTTTCTTCACAACAGTGAATAAATTGTATTAATTTTTAAATGGTCCTCTTTGCACACTCTGTTGAGTAGGGATGAATTTCTCAATAGCCTTGTTGTCAAGTCAAGTCAAGTAGGCACTTGACTCCACTGTTCTGAATAGTCTTGTTATTAAAATATGATAAGTGCTAGGTGTAATAAAAAAAAAAATTTAAATCAGGAATTAATTATTAGTCATCACTTCATATCATATTGTACCTAAACGTCTCCAGGTTACGTATGTAACCCTGGTTCCTTGAAGGAACGAGACACTGCGTCAAAACGCTATGGGAACGTTTAGCGTTCCACCACGTTCCTCCAGCGTGACCACGGTCTGAATCTGTTGTGCAATCAGTCCAATAAAAGGGAGAGACGTCATAGGTGGGTGATGTCAGAGACCGGGGAGCTCAAAAGCAAAGTAAAGAGCGTTGGGGACTTTAGGGACATAACCCACTAGCAGGAAAAGCAAGACTTTGGCCAGCCCCAGCACATAGTCCAAACAAGAAGGGGCCACTGAGAGGGCCTGCAGGTTCCTCACCCTCTTGTAAGGAGCCTGGCAGAGGGCTACAAGCACTACCGCCAAGTCCCAAGTGAGAACTTGACCACACTAGAGGAATCAGCCTAAGCGCACCGCGGAGGAAACGTGACACCAAAGAGTCCTGCCCACTGAGTTCCCACCCAGAGGGGTGTGGAAAGCAGAAATTGCTGCCCCATACACCTTGAGGATGGAGTGGGTCAACCCTGTGGACAACCAAGCTGTAAAAGCCGGACTCCCTTCCGATAAGCGGAACCACCTCGATGGCTCCCTTCCTTAAGAGAGTGCTCACTTCTTGTTCCAACATCAGAGCCTGCTTGGGACCCACTGTGGTGGGAATAATTCTGTTGTAATGAGGCGGCGGAAGACCAAACTGAATACAGTATGTGCCCTCTATAGGTCGCAGGACCCACTGAGATATATTTGACAGTAGTGTCCACACTACCAAATACTCAACATTAGAGACCAGTCTCAAAAGACTAGTTCCCTTAGTAAAGAGCAGCGGCTGCTCCACCCCCCCGCAGCTTACCGACCGGGGGCAGACCAGATCACTGAGACAACCCCCTTGGGGGAAGCACACCCCCTGGCCCTGGCAGAAAGAGGAAGCAGGTGCTGTAACTTGCTGCAGCAGAGACCACTCCTCCCCTCAGGGGCTCACTCTCAGAAGCCCTGGGTCACACGGATTAGGACCTCTTACCGCCCTGGGACTTCTTCACCATTAGCACTGCCTTCAGATCATGCTTAAGTTTAGAAGCCCCAGAGCTGGAGCGCCACTTCGACCCCGAACCCCAGTCTTGCGGGGAAGCGCAGGAAGCAACACTCTCCTTCTGGCTGTCATGGTATAAGGAGGTGGCACTTTTAGAGGGCTGCTCCCGCCCAGCAGCCCCCTGAGCCAGCGAGCGACGAGGGAGGACCTTCTGGAAGGCTGCCACCTGCTTGCGTGCCTCCTGATCTCTCTCGACAACTGTGTTGTCGAGCGGGCCTCAATGATGTCCTCTGCACCACCTTGGTCTCGCTCGCTGAGCTTCTTCTGTAGATCAGACTTGTATGCCTGTAACACTGCGAGAGTGTGCAGACACGCACTAGCACTCAGGTGGTCCGCAGCGGCTTAGAGGGTAAGGCCGGAGCCTTTAAAGACGATGCCTCCCACGGCAACAGATAGCTTGCAAGCGTCTGTTCGACTAGGGGTATTGCCTTATAGCCCCACTACGCCAACGGGAAGTCACTACCTCCAACAACTTATGACTCAGAGAAAAGAGCCTTCCGAGAGCTCAGAGGCAAACAACACACAACTGGTGTGTGTCCCGTGTGCCCCACATCATACTCTTTCTCCTTTTTGTTTGTTTGGAGAGACCAAGAGATCACACACTGAACAGATGCACAGAGAGCGCTTGCTAAATGAATGAAGCTAATGCCAGTATCTCCGCACAAGCTCCCTGGTCTCTGACATCACCCGTCTATGACATCTCTCCCTTTCATTGGACTGATTGCACAGCAAATTCAGAACGCCGGAGGCGTTCCCATAGCGTTTTGACGCAGTTCGAGGTCCTTTAAAAAGGAACCAAATCTGCAAAATCATATGCTAATTATCAACCTTTGACTCAGTTTTCAATTTCATAAATCTCTCTATTTTTGAAAAACACAGTACACAATTCTCTATGTAACGCACAAAAACAGCAAGTATCTTGATTTCCTTTTTAAATTACCATTAATCAAAAAGCCACAATAACAAATCATCAACCAATCATGGCTTTATTATAGGCCTATAAATAGGACAAAGGTCAAGTTGGGTTTTGAAAAGTGGATGTAAACAATGCAGAAAGAGTAAGGACACTTGAGGGGAGAACCAGAGGATGAGGCAGAGTTCAAATTAGTGGAGGAGTTCAAAGAGAAGGAAACAAGAATGAGTCAGACGGGGAAGAGGAGGAGGGCAAAGACGAGGAACAAGAAGAGTGGTCTCTGCTAAGATTAGGGCAACTGTCATTGATCATTTAATGAACCACGTTTAACAATAAGAGAGGCTGGACAGAGAGTCTATTTATGGTGGCAGGTATAATTCTAACCTTTAGAAATGAGAACAGGTATGTAACACAATGTACACATGTTCCAATGTACACAAAATAACTATTTCAGAATAATACTGTATACCGTAATTTTGGCACCCAATGCATCCATTTTTGATTAGTTACAGTCTGCTGTGTTATCATACTGTACAATAATACAGATGGCTGTTCTACAGAGTTCTACAGAGTGGAAAGGCAAAGGTTTCATGGTGGGTGAGGTTCCATGTTCAATGAAGGTCAAGAGATGGCTATCGTGAATTTGAAAAATCTGCAATCCTATCATTAATAATGCTACAATATTTGCTAACATAAATGCTGTAAGCCCCTTAACAATACATTATGTTCTCCAGAAAAATTAACTGAGAATGAAACAGCACAGGGTCCTGTTCTGCGACACAGACAAGAATGTGGAAGTACACAACACTTTCTCCAATATATCATATATATATATATATATATATGTATATGCCTAATATATTCCTATGAAGTCAGGCTATTGGGTTGTGCATACACTGATCTACATATTATTTTGTCTTTTACAGAGAATTTTGAAGGGACAATTCCCATGGTATTGTCCATGAATGCATTTTTGTGGATGAGGTAGCCTTTATACTTAGCAAAACTAGAAGAAGGATGAGAAATATCATTGGACACAGGGCCATTGTCAATGTCCCTGGACAATGTGGCAGAAACATTACAATGTATGCGGCAATTAAACAGAATGGTGTCCCAATCAAGTCTGGTTTGTTACTAACCCCCATTTCTCTGTTGTCTAATGTCTACCTGCGTCCATGTTCACCATTTCTAAACCCTACTGAGGAATTGTTCTTTGCATGGTCTTTGCATGTGTATGATTGTCGTCCCTATGTCAACATGACACTTCTCCATCAATGGAGGAGGCATGTGGAGACATTGATGTTGCTTCCATCCAAGGTTGGATATGCCATATAAGGAGATTCTTTCCATTATTTCTTTCCAAAAAAATCTGATGGCAAATGTTTGCAACATGCAACAAATATTTGCTATTGAGATGTTTCTGATATTTTGAATACAGTGCTTCATTTAGCAAGAGATGTTAAGTATCTTTTGCATTTTGTGTGTGCAATTCTTGGATTTGTTTGTAAAGTTTAGAAAAAAAAATATAAAGAAAAAATAGAAATAATGTACCCTGTATACGTTAAAATGTATCTTGGGCTCAGTATTTCCGCTCGCATGCAACGTGATGTTTGTTTACGTGTGTGTTTTTAATTAAACCAGACCAGCCGCGTTTGTACAACGCAACCATAGGAAAGTAAAGCGCTGTATATCACGTGACGTCGTTAGTGACGTTAACGTACATTTCCGGAGGTGTGCCACCCGCGAATGCTGAAAATAAGCGTTAAACTATGTAGTGTGGACACGACATAAACACAACCGAGGTAAGACATTTCCCCCTAAACTTTCGGTTAGATAATGCACACTCATAAACGAAGCGCGGTGCTGTGTTGCCGCTTTGTACGTATTTCCTAACACCCACCAGAACATTGATGGCCATAGTGCAATGGTTTGCTGTCAACCATATGTCTCTGTTAAAACGTGCATGACATATGTGGTCACCGACCTTACCTGTATTAAAACAAGTAGTGAATATAACCTGTTAATTGTGGCACAATGAAGTTGACATTTAAAAGTGGAAAATAGAACCAGCGTATTTTGTTTTGTCCTAGAGGTCTCAAATAAATGGATAGGTTTGTAACTCGGCACAGAAAAAGATCTGCTGTTGAGGCAGATGAACGCAAAACAGAAGAACCGTTCAAGAAATACAAAGAGACATGTGAGGTGGAAGAGGAGTTTTCTCAGCCCATTCCCTGGCAGAAGATTGAAGCAGAGGGATTAGATTGTGACTATAGTTTGCTGTTTGACAAAGAGGAGGCTGAACACCTTTTCAATCTGCTGGAGGAGGAGGTGGAGTATTTTACAGGTATTGAAGGCACCTTTGTATCATGTACACTGAAGTTCGGATGCTTGGGATCCTTAAGATTTTATATTCCTGACAGAATCTCTTATGGTCACAAATGTTGCTCTTACTTAATCAAAGTAAAACTTTAATATTTAAAATTATTACAATTACAAGAATTGTTGTTTTAATATATTTTTACAAGTTACTTATTCCTGTGTTTTTGACAGGGTGAATATTCAGCAGTCATTACTCCAGTCTTCAGTGTCACTCTTCATGAACCTTAATAAATCATTGTAATTTGACAATTTGGGGATCAAGAAACATTTATTATGATAAATGAAGATGAAAACAGTTCTGCTGCTAATATTTTGTGCAAATTATCCACTTTTAGGCTTCGATAAAGCATTTTTTTTACAAAAAATACTTTATATTATGTGTCTATATTCGCTTAATCAGTTAATGTGTCCTTGCTGAGCAAATTCTTTTTTTACTTACTGACACTAAACTTTTAGAATATGTATATTATGTTTAACATGCATGATCTTGCATCAATTACTTCATTATTATTCTTGCTGTAAGTCATATGAATATAGCACTGTATGTTTTGTTTCCATTCCATTTTCACTGTTACAAAGGTGACAACACTAAACTACAAGTGTATGGAAAGTCATACAGTATTCCAAGGAAGCAAGCAACATATGGTGATGAAGGACTGGTGTACTCTTTCTCTGGGGTTCAACTCCTGGCTAAACCATGGACACCCACTTTGGAACGCATTCGAAGTGCTGTTACCAAGGCAACAGGCCATACGTTCAACTTTGTTTTGATAAACAGGTAATTTAATTGTCTACCATTGACATGTAGACATTTCTATTCTTCTGAAAAGAATATAAAGTGAGGAAAGTGTGTGTTTGGTTTGTGTTTTCACCATCAGATATAATGATGGTCATGATCACATTGGAGAGCATCGGGATGATGAAAGGGAACTCGATCCTGCCTGCCCTATCGCCTCGGTATCGTTCGGGGCTGCCCGTGACTTCATTTTCCGTCATAAGGATGCACGGACTGGTTCTAGCAAACGTCAGATTGAGCCTGTGAAGCTTGAGCTGGCTCATGGAAGTCTACTGCTCATGAACTATCCCACAAACTCGTACTGGTATCACAGTCTTCCAGTGAGAAAAAAGGTCAAAATGCCACGCATCAACCTCACATTCAGACGCATAGTGAAAAACAGACAAAAAACTGGTATTAAAATAGTGTGATTCTTCTGTTAGCACCTCACTAGGTTTTGCGAAGAGTCATGTTAGGTTTTATTTCACATGTGCCTGTGAGCGTTTCACACATTATCACATCTGCAATGAATCCTTGATTGTTTTTAGCACATTAAGTTTTACTTTCTT
>JAUYWG010000038.1:11094262-11113601 GCA_034779775.1 Enteromius afrohamiltoni
GCCTGTGAGCGTTTCACACATTATCACATCTGCAATGAATCCTTGATTGTTTTTAGCACATTAAGTTTTACTTTCTTTTCACATTATGATCTTCATGATTTGGTGTTTTAACGTTTTATGATTCACTCACCATTAAACTGGTCTTTACAGTCATGTGTAGAAAAGCATATGCCGTGATCTCAGAAAATCAAGCTTCAAGCTCATCTCAGGTTTTATATTAGGCAACAAAATGCACTTTCAAGGGCACTCAAAGGAAATACTTTCTTTTATTTGTTTGTTGTTTTGTTTTGTTTTTTAGAAAACCAATAAACTACATGTGGAATAAATAGGTTAGACACAACCATACTTCTGTACAAGACATTTCTAATATAGACTGGGGGGAAAAAAACAATATGGTCCCAATGATTACATTTTGCTAAAGGTTTCAAAGATTGAACTACAGAAGGCAATAGTTTGGCGAAATACTGTGGCAAAAACATAAGGGTAGCAAAAAAGTAATCGTATAAATATATACATTTTATTTTTCAAGCATACGTAACAGAGTAATTTTGAGAAAGTCATACTTAGTGTTTACATTCCAGCACTGCTGGACTGAGTATGAGGTATTCGCACAGCTGTCTACCCATAACCTGCCTGTGTTACAATCTAATCAATGTCACGTTTTCCTTGGACGACGACACACGCGGCCAGTACAGTTGCTGCTGAAAGAAACAGTAATTTGTGAATTCCATGCATCAAAATGATGCTATTATTGTATCCCTTGTGTACGTTGGAAGGTTGTAGTGCTGTTGAAATGACAACCAGCATTTCAAAGCTTGGTTTGAACACCACAGTTTAACTTGAACATTATTGAAAATAAAAAGTTGTGGGTTACTTAACTTCAAGAAAAAAAAAGAAAAAGAAAGCAAGACAGAGAACCAAAACGTGGGCACTTGGAGAATTGTGTAGACAAGACAATAACAAAACATTCCTTCTCGCAGTAACACAAAAGTACTCAACCAAGCAGGGCCTATGCTACAAGCTATGGTCTTCACAGGAGAAGTTGAATAACTTGTGACTAGTACCATTTGCATCTTTTTATATTTAGCTACTTGTGGTGAAATCTCACTAAAATACAGCAGCAGAAATCAGTTACTTTCAGCGTGATTTAAAAACAGTGTGTTGACCTTCCTGAGTGAACAAGAAAAGGTGAGTGATACATTTTTTTTTTCTTTTGGCAGTTGATATCAATGCCAATTTGAAAAAAACTGGCAGTTCCAATGCCGTTTCAATTGACAATACCGATCTTAGCAAAAGGAACAGCATGTAGTGATTGTAGGGCAGCATGAACTGTTTTAGGATCAGTACATTATCTCACAGCTTGATTCATTAACCTTACTCATACAATGATCCCGACATGCCCTCCACACTTAAAATGACTGCAAGAGACAGGTTTTCTGGATTAAAGTGAATAGATGGTAGTAGGGAAGAGTGTAGAACAGAAGAAAACCTATGTTGTGATGTGTTTCAGGATAAGAGATGGGAATCGCAAATGCCGGACAGCTGGCAGAAGATAATTAACTTTCTTCAGAGGAAGAATCGATTTTCCCTTTTTTGCTTGGGGGAGCACCATCTTCCAAATCCTTCAGAAGAAATCACTGAATTAGTTATAAAGCAGAAACAACAGCTGGTATGTATATATAAAACATTGATGCATGCATGTAAACGCGTACCTGGGCTGATTTGGAAGAGTCTAAAAAGTGCTCTGAATCCCCCTGTGACTTGCTGTCCCTTTTGGCTGTTATAGATTCTGATGAGCAGTGGTTTTGTTCTGAAAGTAAAGAAGTGCTATTAGAGACCGCCTAAAATCCAACAACACAGAAAAGAGGATAATGAGCTCCTCAAGGCCTCATTGCAGTCACTAACCACTCTTATGGTCTTGAACAGATGAAGGCTGTTTGGAAGGATATTGGTCACTTTTTAAGTCATTGCTGTCATTCTGAGAAGCTGCCATGGGTTCAGGTGCAGGACTAGTGTTGTTGCTGGTCTCTTGCTTTAGTGGGGAGGAGTCTGCAATGGAGCTCTGGTTACTGTTATCATCTGTATGTGGAGAAGAGAAACGTGATTGTTACAAATTATTTGATAGATGCTTGAAAACTTTGAAGAAGTTGATGGATAGCTACAAGACAGAAAAACAATCAACATCTATTCATGTGTAGTAAAAATGTTTCATCAACCCCCTCTATTGGTTAAAAAGGATAATGGCCCACTAAAATCCATGAAAAATAATAATATTCAAAAATGCACAGTTGATGTGAATTTACAGATTATTTCTAGCATACTTAAATATTCCAGGAATCCTTAATATAAACTGTTTAGAAATCACAAAGATCACAATTTGGTTTAAAACCACTATAATTTACAATAATTGCCAAATAACAGCCTAAAATAGACTTGGGAGTTATTGTGTGATTGGAGCCAGGTAATGATCAGGTCTACAGCATTACCATGCATATCCATCATTCCAGGAGAAGAGCTGTTCTCAGGGGTCGTGACCTCAGAGCCATATTTGTCATCTTTGCCTTTCTTCTTGTTCTTGCTCTTCTGTAAGACGAAAGTGCATTGTCAAATGCAGATCAATTTTTTTGCAACTAAACCATGTGGAGACTGGTGAACCAATTAATTTCTAAATGAAACAGTGTAGAAATATATTGGCTTTGTATGTGTAATGCTTTAGCTAAAACATAATGATCCGGGCCAGCAGCAAATGAATAAATGGCACCAGTAACCACAATAACAGAATGAATTTACCTTTACTTTTTTTTAATTGTATGACAAGACACTGTGGGTGAATAGAGTATAAAAAATAACCGATAATCATTTTGTTTGCCCAGCTGTTTGATTACACTGTTAATTGCAAAAATTTTTTGTATTACAAATTTTCTAAAATGTTAGGTTTAGATATGCAAATGAATAATTATGTAATGAAATATGCGCCAGTTTGCATACATTTCTAGTACAAAAATCTAAACACTGGATGATGTCAGCTTCAAAATTCTTGTTAAATGTTTATATAAAGTTTTTAAGTTCCGAATTTTGGGAGGATTAAATTGATGCATATACTTGTGCAAATTCTATACCAACAAATCCCTATGTAAAAACTTTAAAGATATAGACGTTTAATGTGTGTATTTGCTACTGAAGTGAAGATTTATGGCTCATTGTACGAGAAAAAAAAACTAATTTTGAGAAAACATGTATTGTAATTTAAATCTATTTACACGTATAAATAAAGTGCTATAAAAGAAACACAGTGTCTTTTTGGATGTTTTTTTTCCACTAGTCTGAGAAAAAACTACGAAAAACAAAAAAAGTTGAAAATCTCAAACTTGACAGTTGCACAAAAAAAAAAAAAACAGTTTTGCCTTAACCTCACAATATTGCATCAATATACTAATACACAATAATCCAGATTTTAGTATTGTTTTATTCATTTGTTTGGGGAGAAGAGACTGAAAGTGATTTATCCATTATATTGGCCATAACATTGAAATAATTATTGGGTAATAAGTAGCAAGCAGAATTGCAGTAACTGTATTATGATGATTAAAGATGACTTACATCATCTGACTTGGGTTCTGTCACTGGTACCCACTTGTAGATTCGCAGTGATGTGTCTCCAACAGTCACCCATTTCTTCTCCCTGGAGACGCATGTCATTGTTAGATATCAAAGACAAAGGAGACCCAAAACAAATGAGTTTAACAGAAGATTGGTTATTTAAACATTTACAGGCATCTCGATTTACTGTGTAAAAAAAAAATTACAAAATATGCACTGTCACCGATTTCAACATGACATATATGCTTTTTTTCTCCAAATACACACATTTTAAGTTAGATCAAATCTTTAGTGGAGACTAAATGGTAGTGTAGAACAATACTAGCAACCGTAATTAAATTTAAACGGATACAATGTTAAAATCGTTTTAGTATTTCAAAGTTTAGAAACATACTGTTGTGGTGGTTATTTTTAATTCAATGCCCTTTTGTCTAATGTATTTTAATTTAAGTCTTACTTAAGTTTAAGAAAAATGTTAGGAGTGTGAAAGTGGAGAAGCTTGAGCTCCGCGCTGAGTTTAAAGCCCCGCGCGCGGATAAAACTCTTCTCACGCGCCGTCGTTCAGGAGCGCGATTCAGCCGCTCTCAGATAAGATGAACGAGTCAAACGTCCGTTCAGCGCCACTTTTTGTTCGGCACGGATGCATGACTCGAGTTCCTCATGTCAGCCCGTTCGGTTACTATTCAGCCGGCATTACAGGCTCAAACAGCAAAGCCTTCATGTGACTGCAACGAAATGGCTTCTAGGTTCAACCCACATAAAAATTTAATGGATGAAAAATGCCATCTACATTTTTTCTTAACTATTTTTTAAAAAGCCGACAAAAAAGCAGCCGCGCAAAGAAACGCAGAAACGGCACATCTGACTGAAATTGGAGTGGAATAAACGCTCTCTTTCCTTTCATTTCATTGTTTCTCGTTGTCTCTCCTCCCCCACAAGCTGTCTGTGCTGTTCGTTAACGACTAGACGCTCTCTCTTACCATTTCCGCACTTTTTCAATTGCAGCCATAACCCGCTTGATGTCATCTTTCGCCCTGCTCCGCGTCTCCGCTCGAACCGACCTGCCCGACATTACTGCTGTTGGTAAAATATCTTTTTGCTCGCTGCCTGTTTAGACACAATGCGAATGCACACAGCACAGGAGAGAGGCGGGGTTTGTGCGCCTGCGCTGAAGCCAAATGCCCTGGAAGCATGAGAGACACGGTCAATGCGGCTACGCGTTTCGCTCCTTTGTCTAGCGAACAGAGCAAAGAAAACGGTATTTTAACAGATTGCCAAACAACACTATTATATCGAAACGGTGACTACGACATCCACACACGTTTTACACACGTATCTGGAAATAAATGGAGACCGACAACCCACAGTATGTTGTCAAATAACAACATTTATTTCCGTACGGCTTTAACTCCATCTGCGTTACAGAAAACACGCAAATATGAAACTACACCGAAGCAACAACAGCTTAGTTACCACAAAATACTGTTGAAACAAACATTTCTTTGACTGTATAAAATAATAGTTTCAGAAAGCCTCAGATGTTATAGATTGTGCCCATGTTCTTGATGAAGTTCCTGGGTGGCTGCAGAAAACCCCAAGATATCTGAGGCAAATGTCTCCATGCTGATTTCAGGAGGTAACACACTCTCAAAAAGAGATTCTGTATGGGACAGACACAGTAGTCAAGACCAAAATATTGCTACATTTTGAAATCCACAATGAATCTTTTTGGCCAAATATCACTTAGTGATGATCATACAATGCAGAGTACAAGCTACACATTTATGTGAACAATCAAAACCCAAAACCAACCTGCAATCATGTACTGTTTCCAGGGACCTATTTATAAAATATGTTTAAGAAGATTCATTTTTAGAGAGTCTGACTTCTGTTGATTTGGTTCAAAATAGGTCAGATTAACTAAAATAAGCCTGGCTTGTTTGGTAAACTTGTTTTATGAAACAGCTCCCAGGTCCAAGTCTCTAACTCCTTTCAAATTGAGAATACTATATCAGTAATATAATCTAAGATAAGATTCGGTATGGAGATAAAGGTTAGGATCATGTTACAATAACAACTAGTTATTCAAGTATATCTGCAGCAATAGGCAACTATATACAGTGTCTACGGAAGGTATTCAGACCCCCTTACATTTTCACTCTTCATTATATTGCAGCCATTTGCTAAAATCATTTAAGTTAATTTTTCCCTCATTAATGTACACACAGCACCCCATATTGACAGGAAAACACAGAATTGTTGACAGTTTTGCAGATTTATTAAAAAAAAAAAACTGAAATGTCACATGGTCCTAAGTATTCAGACCCTTTGCTGTGACACCCATATATTTAACTCAGGTGCTGTCCATTTCTTCTGATCATCCTTGAGATGGTTCTACACCTTCAATTGAGTCCAGCTGTGTTTGATTATACTGATTGGACTTGATCAGGAAAGCCACACACCAGTCTATATAAGACCTTACAGCTTATAATGCATGTTAGAGCAAATCATGAGGTCAAAGAAACTGCCTGAAGAGCTCAGAGACAGAATTGTGGCAAGGCACAGATCTGGCCAAGGTTACAAAAACAATTCTGCTGCACCTAAGGTTCCTAAGAGCACAATGGCCTCCATATTCATTAAATGGAAGATGTTTGGGATGACCAGAACCCTTCCTAGAGCTCACCGTCCAGACAAACTGAGCTATCGGGGGAGAAGAGCCTAGGTGAGAGAGGTAAAGAAGAACCCAAAGATCACTGTGGCTGAGCACCAGAGATGCAGTCAGGAGATGGGAGAAAGTCAACCATCACTGCAGCACTCCACCAGTCAGGGCTTTATGGCACACAGCTAAAATAACGAAGTTATTAATATAAGTATCTTCACAACAACTCTGTGACTGTTCTTGAATGGCCCAGCCAGAGCCCTGAAATAACCCCAATTGAGCATCTCTAGAGAGACCTAAAAATGTCTATCCACCAACATTTACCATCCAACCAGACAGAACTGGAGAGGATCTGCAAGGAGGAATGACAGAGGATCCTAAAATCCAGGTGTGAAAAACTTGTTGCATCTTTCCCAAAAAGAGTCATAGCTGTATTAGATCAAAAGGGTGCTTCTACTAAATATGTTTGAATACTTTCCGTATCCACTATATGTGTTCAGAAATTAATTTGGACAACTTTAAAGGTGATTTTCTCAATATTTAGATTTTTTTTGCACCCTCAGGTCCCAGATTTTCTAATAGTATCTCAATAATGGCCTAAATAAACCCTACATCTTATTTATTCAGCTTTCAGATGATGTATAAATTTACATTTAAAAAAACTGTGCCATTTACTTTAACCAGCTGTTTTGTGGTCCAAGTTCACATTTGTTCATTAGTATGGTGGTTTCTGGGAGTTCTGCATACCTGTGCAACTGGCTTCCTCTCCACTAATACCTACAAGAGTTGTAAAGCATTCAGCCAAGTCATCCTCAGTCATATGTTCACCTGAAATGAATTACAAGTAGTTACTGTTGTAGTCTTTATCTGTTAATTACAATTTCTCTGTTATCTCTGTTATTTTACTAGTTACCAAATGTAAAGTACTGGTAAAGCTCATAAAAATGCATTACCTCTAGCCTGCAGTAACTCCAGCAGTTCGTCTCTGTCAATTGTGTATCTGTTCTCTTCAACTGGCTTTCCAAGCACCTGGAAGGCATTGCACAGCTCCTGTCTGCCAATGCCAGAGGCAGGTCTGTGGTTGACATACAGCTTAATGAACTCCTCCAAATCGATGTGCGTTACGTAATTTCTGGTCTCAGCATAGCGGCTGAACTTCACCTCATTTTGCATGTCTTCCAGCTTCAACAAAAACAAAACAACCATGCGTTGACAAAAGATTGAGTAGTCATCCCATCAATGACAGATCTGTATGGTAAAGTCGACCTTGATTGCTACAAGACTCGCACCTCTTGCTCTGTTGGATAGAAGCCAAGTGCTCTCATTAAGAAGGGCACATCAGCTAGATGTATACGTTTGGACACAAGCCGTGTTTCCATGGTGTCAAGGTCCTGATTTTGTAGTTGACAGTAGTAAAAATATTCTTCCATTTCCTAAAGGACAAATCATAAGATTTGCTGTCTATTGGTAGGCCTGGTTATATGTTTATGGAGAATTATGAAAATTACTAGGATGAAATGAGGTATATATATATTACACATACATAAAGGACAATAAGAAAAAAGAAAGCATAAGAACGGAGATCTGGAGATCTCAGACCTTGAAGAGCTGTCCATCTCTCCCTCCCTCCAGAAGACTGTAGAAGGGCAGCATGTCTTTCCCTCCTAGAGCAGCTGATGCCTCGAGTGATCTGCATATATTCAAATGTAACAACAGAATTGTGAGGTGGCAAACAGAAACAAACCTTAAACATTTTAAAATCATTATACTACTATTAAACTGTGCCATTTTTATACATATATAATTCATGACCTCACATTAATTAAGTGACTACATGATATATTATGACTATAAAACATAAGACTTCTGCATGGGATGCATGTTCGCCAAACTTACGACAAATTGAGCTCCCATGAAAAGACAGTGCAATCTTGTCCTCCAGCAGTAAAAGCATATCTACCATCATATGAGCAAGCTAGAGTTGACACGCCTGTGGAGTGACAGATCGTTGCAAAGGACTTGTGAGGGTTTCCATCCAAAGGCAGAATCTGAATGCCAACCTACATCAAAGAGAGAAAACAGGAATGAAAATGAGATTTAAAACATTAAATGGTAAAGACAATACAACTGGCATGATGACTCGTGCTGATACATCAGAGGTATCAGTACAGAAGATTCAGTATTATCAAATGCATGGTTTGATTATAAGGCCTTAAAAACACTTTATACCTTATCTTTTGTTATATATGCCATGTAACGATAATTAGTGTCGCCATCCTTAGATGCAGGCAGGATGACCATCTTTTTCACTGGAGAACCATAAGAGGGCCCGAAGACTGTTTTTCTGTGCAAAGCACACCATCATGAGCAGATATGCAAAATCAGAAAAATAGATATTTTTAAATGAGAATTCATTTTGAATCAGATATTTTTACAAGAGATTAAAAAAAGGAAACCCTGGTAGTAGACTGTATATTTAATTAAATTCAGTGCTATTTATAACAGCTGAAAAATAAATAACATTCCCTTAATTTCTAACTTAGTGTGCCAGCTGGTGGCAAGTCATTGAATCATTCACTCTAATCGATTTGTTGAACTTTTCATTCAGGAACAAAATTTAATCTTTCACAGAACATTTCATTTAATTAAAAATTCACATTTTATTTAGGAAAAAAAACACTTCTGTGGCTTTGTTTGAATATATCCGCATAAAAACAGACAGTAACTAATAAAATTATTTCTAAAATTTTATTTACTTAATGTTTTGTTTATTGAACTATCATATGAAAGAAATAATCATGCTGCTTTTAGTGCTGTGATTATTTTTGGCACTCTGATGCAGCATTAGAGCATCACAAATATAGCATTCCTGCTTTCATTTGTATAATCCTAACCAGAGCATAAACTCATTTACATTTAACCAGAGCATAAACTCATTCATTGTGTTTTACTTCAAAAATCCAAGCAATAAAACCAGACTGATTGGCAATCAAAAAATTATTTTGAGTTTCAAGAGACCTGTACATCCATTTTTAAATTAGTACTACCTTACTTAACATGAAGTCATTTCCCTTCACTTATGATGACAAATATACTTCTGTTCTTTTGTCTGTAGCCATAACAGAGGTGCTCATCACCAGAATTATTTAACTTATTTCCCTTTTGGATCAGAAGAATGCTGTATTAAAAATCAAATATAAAATAAAAATATCCTTGAAATTCCATTTTATTATCCAATTTGAGGTAGGAGTAATTCTTTATTTCCATTTTAATTTCTCTACAAATCACAGGGAGACAGAATGTTTTGATTTTTTTTTTTTTTTAATTCTGCAAACAAATCAACCAGACTGCTGTTTCTTATTTCAATTATATTTCCATTTGTTTTGTCTATAAGAAAACGGCAAACCTGCACATTTTGGAGGTAGCATTGAAGAGCTTCATCTTATACAGGTTGGAAGCTGTAAGGAGGAAGTGTTCAGGTGTCAGAGGAGGATACCACACCATGCAGGTGGGCACAGCACTCTGCTCGATACGTTCAGAGCTCAAAATCAGCAACCCATCTTCACCGCTATTCTGCAGATCATACTCCACCTGTTCAGAACAGACAGGATAGATGTGATACATTTAGCACAGTTCAACAAGTTAAACGCATACCAAGGGAGCAAGATCATACAGGAACACAGGGACTCACCAGCCTGCGATCCATGCCAAGAGAGAGGAGGCGAGGCTGACTGCTGTCTAAATCCACTCCAAACAGCAGGTCCTGAATAGGTTTATAATGTGAGTGGTGCCTGCCCTGGTATTTCCAAACCTCCTGAATCCCCTCTTTACATCGACAGAGCAATGTTACAGCTTTTCCAGTGTCCTAAAAATAAGAGAAATACACGTTAGAAAGATAGGTCTACATTTCCTCTTAAAATCTGTAACGTTGCTGTTACTGTCAAAGTTTTAAGAGTAAAAAGTAAACAGTAATATTTTTGTCCTTGAGGTCTACTTAAAATGTTAGTTTTTGTGCCAAAATATTTAACATTTCAATTTCACATTATTTCTCCATGTTTCTCAATGTGTCTGAAATGGGCAGTACAAATTTAGCTAAAAAAACATGCAACTCCTACTAACTGCGGCAGCCAGATAGCGTGAGTCCTGGGAGAAAGTGAGATGGGTAATGCTGTCCTGACTGTACTGCAAACACTCTTTACCGTCACTCTGAAGTGTACAGGCATCAACAATCTGCAATGCCCCACTGGCAAAGCCTACTGCCAGGTAAAAACCTAGAATATGACAAATTCATACACATGCATACTCCAAAAGCATACATATAATCACATCATCCATACAGACGTGTTATAAATTCAATGCAAGCATGTGCCATGAAACAACGTGATGAACTGTTTTATAATATGAGTGAGATCTTGTTTTCTAGTTCACCTTGTGGATCGTAGGTAATACACTGGATCTGTTTGTGGGGTTGGAAGACCCTGCTGCAGACTGCCTCTTTATGCTCATAATCCCAAACTTTAATAGTGCCACTGTGGCTGCCCATAGCCACCAGTGGCTGTTTGGGATGGCAGGCAACTGCTTCTAGAGGTTCTGGATGTTCCTTCAGAAGGGTCTGTGAAACATTTGTCTGTGCATTTACATGCACTGCAGTTGCATCAGTTGTGGAGACAACAAAATTTCTGTAAATGGAGGGAAAGAAACATTGTAGAGTTTACAAAGTGACTGATCACTCAAAAATTTTTAATCCTGACATTATGTACTGATCCTCATGTTGTTCCAAACATTGCAAATTATCACAAAAGATGATATTTTGAGAATACATCAATATTTTTTTCCATATGAATGGAAGTCAACATTTTTCCAAATAAAAGTCATACAGGATTGGAATGACATTAGGATGAATAAATGATATGCTGAACAAAATAAAAAAAATCCCCTTTTTATTGAAGATCTAAATTTACTATGTTACTTGGACTGGTGTATTCAAACTTGTTAAAAATGTTATCTCCTAACTGAGGACTTGAAATGTATCTCACACATATTACAGAGGTATGTGCTTGCCACTAATATTGGCACCCTTGGTAAATCTGAGGAAAGGTGGCTGTGAAAATAAATATGCATTGTTCTAACCTATTCTAACTTAATTATCATTGAAGTAAATCAATTGAAAATGGGGAGAAAAACGTATATAACATTTATCAACAAATAAATGTTTTTCTCCAATACATGTTGGCCACAATTATTGCTATGTCCTTTTCTCAAGATAACAGCTCTGAGTTTTCTCCTCTAATGCCTAAAGAGTTTGGAGAACACCTGATATAAGAAAAGAGACCATTCCTTTATACAGAATCACTCCAGAGCCTTGAAATTACCAGCTTCATGTTGGCCAAATTATTGGCCAACATGAATTATTGATTTTTATCTGTTGGTGTTTAGTAGAATCCATGATGTCATGTCTCTAAACAAATTTCCAGGACCTCCAGCTGAAATATAGGCTCACAACATCAAAAACACAGCAGTATACTTCATTGTACACATGGATAATTTTTATTCCTGTGTTCAACAAACCCATCTTGAGTGATTGCTGCTAAAAAGATCATTTTTTATAGAAATCATCATAGAAGCCAGTCCCATTTGTTGTTCCAGTCCTGTCTGACAACTGAACATGCTGGAGCTTGTTTTTGGATATGCGAGAAGAATTTTTCTTAAACCCTCCCAAACAACATGTACTAATGTAGGGGCTGTTTAACTTTTTTTTTTTTTTTTTTAAAGGTTTTCTGACCCTGAGACGCAACTATTTTCTGCAGTTCTTCAGCTGTGGTCCTTTAAGAGTCTTTAGCCACTTAAACTCTACTCCTTTTGTATATTGGGATGATATAAATACACATCCTCTTCAGGCAGTTTCCTAACATTGCATGTTGATTGGAAATTCTTAATTATTCCCCTGATGGTGGAAATGTTCACTGCTCTAGCTCTTTTCTTAAAGCCACTTCACTAACTGGTGAAGCTCAATTATCCTTTGCTGCAGGTCATAAATATATTATTTGTTATTTTTCTATGTGTTTTCCCTCCTATATATATTCCTGTGAAACAGGAAGCCAGGGCTGGATATTTTCATGTTCATAATCATCCTTGAGTGCTCAAAATTGTGAATATGAATGGGAATATACTTCAGAGATATTTAACTCATAAAAAATTCTAAGTATGCCAATAATTGTGGCTAACAAGTATTGGAGAAAAACATTTATATCACAGTGAGATATTCTCCCCATTTCAATTGCTTTACTTCAATGATAGGTTAGAATTTTGTGAATTTTTTGAGTGAAAGATCAAAAGGATAAACTATGCAGATTTATGCATTTTTTTCACAGTCACCTTTGCTCAGATTTACCAAGCGTGCCAATATTAGTGGAGGGCACTATACATACATATATAATGTGTGTGTGTGTGTGTGCGTGTAATACTGACTTGCACATACATTATACAGTTTTTAAAGCATTATTTTTAGTCCCCCACCTTATGACAAATGGCTTGGCATCCAGTGTGCAGTCCTTTATATATCCCAGGTCACTAACGGAGGGCTTTTCTTTGCAGAAGGAGATGGATCTGATAGGATCCAAGTTAAAATCGTTGTACACGTTGATGAGCTTGAGATTTCCGTCAAAGAATTTGATGTGGCCATTCACATCGCCTGTTACTATAAAACTTGACAGTATACACATAATATCTTGGAATAAAATAATGTCAGACAGACAAAAAAAAAACAAAATCAAATGCATAGTAAAGTGTAACATACAGCTAGTAAAAATGTAATAGGCTTTAGGATTACTGGAAATTATTTGAAAAATCCTAATGCACTCATTTGCCTTAATATGTATCTATGTATACCTATCAATCAAAGTCAGTACAGTGAATGCTTCCCTCTGGAGAGCCACAAGTTTTACAGCTTTCCTCAGTACTGGTTGACGAGAGACAGATTGAGTCTGCTTGTCCCAGAGAACTATATTCCCAGCTGAGGTGGCTGTAAAAGCTTGCACACCATCATAGTGGAAAATGGACTGGCTCAGGAAACCTAGCTCCATATTGAAGGTCTGAATGGTGACAGATTTGCAAGAGGTCAGTGCCAATGGCAGAGAAAGATAACATGACAACAGCACAAACATTTAATCTGATGAAAGATTCTGCTGCCAACCTTGTCAGTAATTTCGGGAGCTGAGTATTCCAGATGTCCCGTTTCCTGAGCAGCAGAATTTATTATTAATGAAGACAACTACAACAGTAAATTAGTAATATAAATAACCAATTAATTCCTACCCAGTTGTAGAAGAGAACCTGGGTGCTGCTGTTGCTGACCAATTGTGTGTTGTCAAAGGGATTGAAAAGTAGTTGATTCTGTTAAAACAAGGAAAAATCAATTTGATATTTTTAATGTGACAATCAGTATTCATAAAGAAACAATCCATTTTAAATTAAGGCATTGCTGCTTTTCAACCCTCTATGTGTTATCTCTGTGTAATAACCACATGACTGCACAGTTCTGTAACATACCTGGCGACCATATTTTGGGCTGAGGTCAGCTTGGCATTCTGGGCTTTCACTTTCATCTGTCCAGTTCCAAATACATACTCGCTGATGCACAGAAAAAAAGTACACTGATCAGTATATGTGTAGCCAGTGATGATCTTCTGTGGTTTGATATTTTTACAGCAATCGTATGGGAAGCGCTGGGAATACATCGCTCCTCATAGGTACATTTAAGGTGACATAAGATATCTACAGTGAATTTAGGTAAAAATATGATAGACAACATTAAACATTAGGTTTCAGACCTGTACTTCTCCAGCTCCAACAGTCGCCAGGTATTTTGAATCCTTTGATAGGGCCACGGCAGAAACTCCACCCTCTGGATGAGAGTCAAACATCGTCCGCACAGGGATCCTGCAATATGTTATGGATCTTAACTTGATTTAACCCAATGTACGTCACAAAACAATGCCTTTGACGGGACCATGAAGTAGATTTACACAAATAGTATTAATTGTTGTGTAGAATATTTGGGTCAGTGTTACCCTGTATAAGCATCCCATATAATAACTAGACTCTCCTGCCCCATGTCAGCTGTCACAAGCCAACGTCTGTCTTCACTAGCACACAGGCAGGAGATGGGACTACAGTGGCCCTGTAGACAACACATAAGCAATATTTTTAGGTTTTACGCCTTAGATCATATTTACCTTAATTATTATTTCCTTTCTTAGTTTGTAGCAGTATGAGCCTCTTACTTGTAAAAGATGCTGAGCATTGGATGTGTGATCATACATGACAGCAGCATGGGCACAAACATACAAGATGACAAGTCTGTCTTCATCCTGCAGACTGAGAACAGGTAGAGTTTGGTTCATCCCATAAGCCCAATCAAGGACCTGCGAGTACAAAGGACAAAGATTTAGATTCATTATTTAAAAAACTGAGGTATCGTGGGTATAGCATTAAGAAAGTTTAGGTTTTAGAAAATAAAATAATTTAACTTTAGGTATTGTTATTTAAGGTATTGTTCCTTGCTCAATACTGTTAACTTCTAAAGCAACCTGTAATTACATAAAATATTTTAACATCTTAAAAGCAATTTGATTGAATCATTACCAGTGGGTGAGTTTTGGTTCTGGTCTCCTTGGGGATGACAGACAGTGATATGGCTGTGTAAACTTGTGAATCTGAAATATCCTCCTGCAGACTGTATTCTTCACTTCTTCCTTCTTCATATTCATCTTCATCGTGTATTTCTTTCTCTATCTGATTATCTGCGTTTTTCTGCTCACCTGCATCCCCGGTTTCTGCATCTGTCCTGTCAGATGCAGTCGATGTCCCGTCGTTTGTTGTTGACATTATTCTGTGTGACTTGTGGGAGGAAAAGCTGGATTCCAAATTCACAATGTTACAGAAATAAACACCAGACTTTCTGCGCGTGGTGGTTAGCCAGCCTTATTTAGTCTTTGTGCAGTCAAAAAAAATCAAGGTTTTAAACACGTTCGAGTTTATAAATACGCCAACTCACGCGCAATACAGTTTGAAATCTTGCCAGTGGTAATATCTACTTTTCTTTACCTATCCAGTCTTATTACCCACGCGCACCGTTGCTAAGATACTGGTCACGTGTAGGGGCAACGCACAGCTTAGCTTTGGGAAAATCCTTCCCTAAAAGAAAGGAAATATTGAAATGTAATATTTTTACAAGATACAGGATTTTTTTTTTTTTAATTGAAAGATTAAAAATATTTTTTTCAAGCATTATTTGGCATTTCAGTGTACCCTTTCAGAAAAAAGTAGGCTATTATTTTATAACGGTGGACATGTTAGCTAAATATTAACAGCAAAACATTTAGGAAAAACTGAACTGTTTATGAGTAATAAATAGAAAAACGGTCACAATACCTGCATACTAGCTGCATTTACCTGCTTGAATGCCAAAGTGCATTTATTTTATGTTCATGCTAACCAAACAGGTATTTCAATTATTAGAATTTATGTCAGTTTTAAGCACTGATCTATATAGAGATCAGTGGTTTAAAGCCATAAATTCAGAAAACAACAACATATAGTAAACACGGCTACTTGTATAATTGCTTTCTTTTTTTATTTGAAACATTTACTGAAATGTAAATTTAAATTAATTTGAGTAAAGTTGATAAAGTAGCTGGTTTCCGTATACCTTGCAGTATCCAACTGCGATTGTGAGTGTGCTTCTTCCTATCAATGTATAATTTTCTATTCTGTGTGTGGTTCACGAAATTTACGAAACTCAGTTAAATGCTGCAAACCAATGATGAATGTATAACCACTCTGTAAAATATATTTCTCAATACCTTATTTTACTACAAGCTTAGAGGAAAGAAACCGTTACATTAAAAAAAATCATCTGGAGAACCATGCGGATTTGATTTCTTAAGAATACCATCGCATTTTAACCATTGCTTAATGCCTGTCCAAACAAAATGCATTAAAGCAAGCAATCAAACAATTTAAATGATCAGAATAATTGCGCATAGCGCTTGAGGAATTTAACAGTACACATTACACCAGTCACCTGGCCTACTAGTGTCAAAATGAGATCTGTGCATTTGCTGAAAATAGTGCGTACTACGCAAGAGCAGCGTTCACCAAAACCAACATCTATTATTTTCCATTATCAACTAAAAAACGTATCACGTCCCATGCATATTTACAATAAGTCCTGATGATCAATTCTCTGTACAACAAATAAAACCGTGAAAAGGAGTACACACATTCCTGGGATGTGTACATATCCCTCCGCCACTTTTTGTGGCTTTTCAGACTGTTTAGGTCTATCGGTCAGTGCTGAAGCCCCGCGTGAACTGTGTATATCACTTAAAATATCGCACTTCAAATAACAACAAGCGAATTTACCGGGTTGGGTTTTTTTGTTGAGATTTAAAACCTATGGATAGTCCGCGCTCTGGTTTTAAAACGGGTTGAATTGCCTCTGTTTATGAGGAATTAAATCAGCAGAGCTAGCTGAAGTAGCAGGCAGCGTTAGTGGAGACTTGAATAACTGGAGGAGTAGCTTTACACGTCGGCTGTCACTAGATCAACTGTCAGCTAACGCGTCAAATAGCATATTCTGCACTCGTCCGCGGTGTGAAACGTTTTTTTCAAACAGTCAGAAAACTCTGCTCAAGCTGTCGTTTATGGGATCACCATGTCCATGAAGCCGCAGGCCGGTGGTAATCGCAAACCCGGCGGAAGCAACAGCGGAGCCGCTGCGGCCTCCGGTACCGGGGGAGCAGGAGGAGGCGTCGGACGCCAGAACATAGGAAGGTGAGAACCAAATCTGCAACACGACGGGGTTTTAATTTGGAGGACGGGCGAGCGTGAAGCTACCGGGGAATGCGGCATGCCTGCACTTGTGTCGTAGTTTAAAAACGCAGGTTGTGAAGTTGCAGTGGTCGGGATTGAGCGCAAGTAGGCCGATATAGGCCAAGTTCACAGGACAGAGATTCACACGTTAATGAGCACAAACCCATCGTGGTTATAAAATAACAGCTGATAGCGGACAATATGTTCGTGAATATTTCAGAGGGGCGGGTTGTCTGATGTGGTGAACACGTTCAGGATGAATTGTCTTTTTGCCGGTGGAAAAAAAGACCATGACAGCACTGCCCCACAAGACTGATGCATTTTTATCCTTTCCGACTGTTTTATTGGATTAAACGGGTTTCACATTTGAGCTACTTAAAAAAATATTTGCGAGCCATAAAATGATAGTATCAGCAATGATACAATTTATCGGAGTGTTGTTAGCTAGCGTGGCTAACTGGCTAGCCGACGTTTATTTGCTTCCACCGTTACTATCCGTCGCTCTGATCCTAATGACAGTGTAGTTTGTTGATAAATTTCATTTAGGAATAGTTCAGCATACAATCAGGAGCTCCTTAAAAGATGATCACGTTATTTCTGCATCGTTTGATCGTTAGCCTTTGACTTCTGTCAGTCCCAATAAAATGCAAAGGTGGCTACAGATACGTCAGCTTTTTGCTTTTAACATCATACATCTGTCTAATGTTTAAGGACTGTAAGGTGACTTTTTTAACAGTTCTGAGGGCCTGTAAATCGGAATTCATCGTCCCATACGAGAAGTCACATGTTAGTTCTCTGTGTCACTATTGAGAATAATAGCAACCCAGCTTCAGTTTTTGCTTTTCTTGCTTTTGGTTAACTCGAGGGCACGGGCCACAATTGTCTCTCCTGTTACTGTCTATTTGGGAAACCGATGTTTCACGGCTGGAACTATTTGTCAGTCGCGTGCGTTTCCAAAGAGAGGCGGTGCGCGCTCACATGGGAAAGTCAGATCACTGTACCAACCTTGACGCTTCCATGAGGTTGCGAGTATTAAATCCGTCCTTGCTTGATGACATCTGTGTACGTGTGTTTCTTTAGAGCACGCTGTGATACACGAATAATATTGATATGATTTTAAGTGTTCATTAAACGTACATGCAAATGCATATTCCTACAGCCTGAGAAGCAGAGGCCTTTATTGGCGTTGCATAGTCACACTGCGTGGTGAAAATTTTGTATTCTTGTTTACAAGGAACAACAAGAGTATTATAACTTGTAGAAACTGTGGGAATCGTGAGTGGTGCAGTGAAGCCTTACACCGTCTGTAATGCAGCATTTGATTTGTACTTTGGCTGCTGAAAAGGGGCTGTCATTCACAGGTTTTATTCTCTAATTTATTTTAATGGATTTGAAGCACTTGATAGTTTGTGCCTAGATCATGTGCACTGAACTCATTTTTGTTACACATCTCATTGGTATTTCATCCAACATGTGTAGATTAACACTTTATAATTTAGGAGCTCTCGTTCTTGCGTGTTCGAGGTGTAATGTTGTCGTTGGCAATGAATCCTGTCCTTTTCAGTGAAATGCAGATTTTTCCTAAGCCTGTTGTTTGGGAACTTCACCAGCGCTTCTTTGCACAATGAAATGCATGAAGCATATGATTATCTGTTAGTCCCTTGTCATTGCAGCTCTGGGTGTATGCCAGTGCATGAGCAATCGACAGTTCCATCGGTATCATATGAATTATTGTTCCTGGTAAAAAGGGTTTTTGGCTCTGCAAACTGTGTATATAGCATGTCAAACTTTTCCATGTATCCATCTGATTATAAATGATCTCTTATCAATCGTTCTGTTTCCTCTCTTCTCAGAGGACGGAATAATGCCAAAGGACCCTCCACTGCAGTGAGTATCTTTTCTTTCAGTTCCTCGTATTAATTCATAATATAGATTTTTCTAAATTGACTCCCAGTTAAAATCTCTCCACTTGAAGGCGAGTGAGAAAACATCCCCTGTTGAACTGTATATCAACACTGCTTAACCAATAAATCTGAATACAGTATAAATGAAAATAGTTTTTATATAATGCTTTACCGCAGACCAAAATAATATTTTTTCAATTGTCTTTTAAGGTGGCCTTCAGTGGAGTTTATGCAAACATGAGGATGGTTCATGTTTTGACTTCAGTTGTGGTGAGTCCTGAAGACTGAAAAAAATGTTTGT
>JAUYWG010000038.1:11120048-11164780 GCA_034779775.1 Enteromius afrohamiltoni
TGCATTCATTTTTTTGCTCAATTAGTTTAATTTCAATGCAGAGTTTTCTTCTTTCTTCTGTTTGTTTCAACAGGGAGAACAAATACATTCCCCCTAGTCAGAGGAACAGAGAACCAGGGATGTCATGGGGAGCTGGTCGTCAAAACTCACCCAGACTGGTGCAGTGCAGCCCTGGGCCACCCACACCCAGATCTGGACCTCATGACTACAACGCAATGGATCAGCGTGTGGTCAATGGAGGTATAAGATGATTTTTGAACTCTTTGATTGTACCATGACTTATTTTGGGTCATGTTATGTATCCAAAACGACTAGTGACTAGTGTTGTACCTTGATTACACACTCAAGTTTAGTGTATGCAAACTAACTGTATGTTTGGTTATGCAGTTCTGAAGCTTTAAATATTATAAGCACTGGTTACTAGCACAGCTTAGACAGGCAATGTGCTGATCATTTTTGATAGATGTCTCAGTTTTCCCTGGTGTCACTTTTATTGGAATCATTTCTTATCAGTCCTTGAAACAGAACTCAAAATGTCCACTTAAAATACTAGACATCAGAATCTATTCTCTTGGATTTTTATGTTATCTGTTAGTCCACTGTTTTCTCCTTCACTAGCAATCGATCTTCCAAATCATCTATCTGGCTTTCAGTCCTTTCATGATAAAAGGATTTGGGCAAGGGAGTACTGCAGGCCAAGACTGCTGCTGTTCCAAGAGAATCTGATTGATCTTTCCAAATGTTCTTTCTTTGAAGTCCTGTTTCCCGTTGTTTTATGTTTCACTGCCTTAGAATTAACCAAAGCAATCTCAACATGGGATTTGTGGCATTTCGTTCTTGTTCTTTGGTGTCTTCTCATTCCTTCTCAACTCCTTCCCAATACTCTTCCATACCTCACTCTGGACCTTTTCTCCTCTGTAGTGTCAGTGTTCATATCTAAATTGCTCATTCTGTAAGGCCTTCAAGCTTTTCTGTTTTTCTCTTAAATTGATATGCTCCTTTGTTTCCCATCCTTCACTCTCTTGCTCCAATGTAGTTTTTCTTTCCTCTCATTTCGACTCATTTCATCTCTATCAGGTGCACACCCTTGGCCCTCGCGCTGCCCATCTCCCTCCTCTCGCCCTCCATCCCGTTACCAGTCAGGCCCCACCAACTCTCTCCCGCCCCGGGCGGCCACGCCCACCCGGCCTCCTTCCAGACCCCCATCCAGGCCCTCTCGGCCACTGTCTCACCCCTCTGCTCATGGCTCTACAGGGCCCCTGTCCACCATGCCCAAACGCCTGTCCTCAGAAGGTATCAGAAATTCCAGACCGAGTAGCCATTTTGTTGTGGCACCACTGCTCAGGTTCAAGTTTTGCAATCCAAATGCCTGAATAAAGGCTGCCACTAACAGCTATGGGACTTTTCTGGTGTTTAATAAAATGACTCACTCTTCTTCTTGTTCCATTTTTGCTATTGCTTTCCCTGTTTTTATGCATGGTTGACGTGAATTTGGGGCACGTTTCACTCACTCTTTTTCTGCGGTGTGTGTGTGTAAGTGTTGGCATTGTGTTTTGGCCACGGGGACACCACTGGCAATGCCCAAGTGTTTCTTTCCATGTCTGACATCGGCTTGACATAGTGTTCTCACATAATAGATGAGCAACTGTCACAGCCTGTTCAGTTCAAATGGATTTCAGGTAGATTGACTAGAATTAACATTCTTATCCATTAACATTTCATAAATTTGGAAAAAGGCACATGCCACACGGAGGAAAAGGTATTGCAACAAACTAAGAATGTGTTTCCATGACTTATTAAATTGTGGCTACAATGTGCTAATTTTTGCTTCACTTTAGTTATCATGTGGCCGTGTTGTACTAATTTATTTTCTCATGTTAATTAAGTAAAGTTTTGCTAATTAGTTAAGTTTTCATTTTGTTAAATCATGGCCATTTTATAATAATGCCTTTCTGTTAGTTAAATTGTGATTGAACTGCATTAATTTCTTTCCTTGTTTTAGTTCAATCATATCAAAAATTTACTATTTTTCCCATGCTTTAGTTTATACCAAGCCAACAAATTATGACCTCAATTTAACATGAACAATGGAATGATAAAGGCCACAATTAATAAAATGTCAGAACAAAGTTTTACTTTATGGAAACAGCATTTCTTCCTTTTTCTTGTGCATGTCATGTTTGGTACTCTGTACATGACAAATGAAATTTGGTTAAAGCTACATTTTCTGGTACGTGTTATAGTGTGTCCAAGACACATTTAAACCACAAACTTCTGTTGTACATAGTTATGAGTGCGTTTGCTTTTTTCCCCCAGTTTTTGCTTCATATGTGGTATTTTGAATGTCACATACACAGAAACTGCTTTTGGAGAGAGCTACACACTACCACACATTGGTGAGAAATGCTCTAATGGTGTGGGGTTTTTTTCTCCTAATGCTCACTCATCCCTGTGTTTGTAAATGCAGGTCCTCCAAGAATGTCTCCCAAGTCCCAGCGTACTCCTAGACCTCATAGAGTAGCCTCTTGTCGGGGCGGTGGGCCTCCTCCGTCTGATTATATGTCCCAAGGTGCATCAGTGGAGGTTTCCGCTCCCCCTCCTACTCGCAACAGTCCTTCTGGGGGAACCTGGTCATCTGTTGTCAGCGGTGGTAGGTCTAGATTACAAATCAGTATCCAGGTTTTAGTTTAATTCAGAATGATTTGCTGACCTTTTTTTTTACTTCCTCTTAAGCACACAGACCTCGATCACCTCGACAAAATAGCATTGGCGGGGGTGCTCCAAGCCCCTCCTGCTTGTCTTCCCCTCAGGCTGGTACACTGCCAGTAGACTCTGCTACAGCTTCCACAACAGCGATGTCACCCACAGCAGCCAATCCGGCCACCAACTTGGAAGCATCTCCAATTGAAGAGGGTATGGATGTCCATTACACAATATGTGCCAATTTAAGGCCTGTTTTACAATTTGTGTTAATGGTTTCCTATGTACCAGATCTCACAACCTGTTTGTTTTTTTTGGGGGGGTTTAAATAGCCAAAGAATCAAGAGTACTAGAGACAAGACAAAATTCTCCCAATGCCAACAAGGAGAATGTGAAACCTACTGAAGCTTCCGCTCGATCCATCGGAAAGGGTGTGTATCTGTGAAGCTGTCATGCTATTTACCATGCATAACCAGCCATTTTTAATTTGAGCTTTTGCTAAAGCCTTTTTTTTTTTTGCACCATGCAATTTTGCTGTGTTGACAAAAAGCAAGAAAACAAAAAATTGCCAGTTGTCAGTATGAATTAGGGATTTGGCTTCTAAGAATTCTTTTTTTTTCTGCAGAATTGCTGACACTGTGAATGTAGATAGAGCGGGAAATTACCTTTTTTAGTTCATCGTATAAATCATACACAAACTGCCATACAAATGTAGGTACAGCATATGCATCAAAGTAGGGCTGATACAATATCTGATTATACCATTCATTGAATTCTCAATGATTATTCCTGTATCTAAAAAAGTTTGAATTGTGTTGTCTCTTATTTTTCCAATAATTACACTCAAAATGAAAGTTTATGGAGGTGAAGAGATTGTAACCATAACTAACAAAATAGATCCTGCTGTTGATTATTACTTGCTGTAGACTGCAGTGTCTAGCACTGGAGTGTCTCACTGTTGCCTGTCATTTCGCCAACAGTATTTTATGTGACAGTAGCTAATGTGTTTTAAAACACAAAATATCAGCATTTTTTTAGTGTATGCTTATATTGTGACACCACTGCATCAAATCTGAATAATCAAATGAAATGATGTAATTTGTTTGTAATAAATGTGCTTTTTTGATCTTCCTAGGACCTCCCAGCATGGCTCCAGACCACAGGAAACAAATAGATAATTTAAAGAAATTCAGTGTAGATTTTAGGGTAAGTTTTCTTTCCCTCCCATTATGTGTGTTTCATAACTGTATTTCCATTTATTGAAGCTCTGCATCATTTGTAGTTGCAGCCTAGCTCTAATCCAGATCCAGTTTTTGAGTCCAAGACTCCTCGGGACCTTGTAGAAAAGCCAAAGGATCAATCAGCTGAGAAGAGCACAGTAGATTCAACAGGACCGAAAGTCTCCATGGAGTCTACTATTAGTGAAGAAGCCTCCACTGCTGGGAGTGTCGCCCCAACAGGAAGTAAATCTGGTACTCCTTTGCTTTCCCCTTCCTCTGCTGTACCTGAGCAAAAACGAGGGCCTGATGTGACGTCTCAGGGCGTTCAAACCACCTCGCCTCTGGCCAATGCTGCTGTAAAAGACAAGGATGAGAAGGAGGAGAAGAATGACCCTGTAGCAGAGTAAGTCAGAAGAAAATGGAAAAGCTCTAACATTATCAGTCTGAATCACTGAGAGAATCTTTCAAAAATGATTTTTAAAAAAAGAGGAAAGATAAGGTTGCTTAAAAGAGTCTTTAAAATGTCAGTATCGTGTGATTTCAAATCCAGACTGTATTATCAGGAATGTGTTCATTTCCCCAAGAAATATTCTTGTCGTATTGTGAAAAAAAACATTTATTTATTGTTTTTGCATGTTTCAGGAGTGTTAGAAAATCTACTCTCAATCCCAATGCCAAGGAGTTCAACCCAAGGGTATTTTGCTCCCATGTAAGTATATCGGTGGTTCATTTTGTGATAATTATTGAACTGAAATGAAAACTTTTCCCAAAAATGACATGTGTTGTACTTTAAAGGGATAGTTCACCCAAAAGTAAAAATTTTATTTTTTCTCAACCTCAAGTTGTTTCAAACCTGTATGAATTTCTTTCTTCTGTTGAACATAGGAGATATTTTGAACAATGTGGGCAACAAAACCGTTGCTTGTATTTTTATTTCCATACTATGGAAGTCAATGTGAACCTGCCAGTATTTGGTTACATTCTTCAGAATATCATGTTTAACACAAGAAAAAAAATCATACAGGTTTAAAAAATATTTAAGGGTGAAAAAGTTTTTACTTTTGGGTGAACTACGCCTTTAAGGTATAGCATATATTTGTTGTCTCAAGTTTTTGTTTTTCCATTGGGTTTTCTGGAAGTGGGCAATTAAATATAGGATAGAAATGTACTTCTATTTATCTTCCTTTTATTGTATTTGAACTCTTGCCTTAGCCTAAACCAGCAACAACCCCTACTCAAACCCGGCCCCAGGGTCAGCCCAGCCCTTCTATAGTAGTGCAGCAGCCCCCTACCGTCTATGGCCAGACCATGTTCCAGATGTACCCTCTGACGCCTGTCAGTCCTGGCGTTCAGGTGAGCTCCATTACATGACCTTTCTGTTGAATTCTGTTAATTTCATTCATTCTGTGCATGGAAGCCTACATCTATCCCAAAACATTTGCTCTTATTTTCATTCATGTGCCAAGATCCTTGATGTCCTGATTGCTTTCATACTTCAACCATCCCTCCTACATTTTCATTTGTCAGCTGCATTTCATCAGCATGTATATCCAGCACATAATTGCTTTTGTTCAGTGAGTAGGGCCAGTAGAGGCCTGTTCAGACTAAGTCGGGTTTAAATAAAATGCCACAAATTCTTTATTCTGTGTTTAAAAAAAAACCAAAAACAAATAATAAGTCATAGGTGTGCACTAGTTTATTGTGCAGAAATGTGGACTTTGTGTGAACAGACCTTAAAGTCAAGAACATGATTATGAAAAATGATTTGACTGGTAGCATGCTAAAAAGCTTTGGAAGGGCCTCATGGTTCATCATCAGCCTGATACGTTACACCTCACTAATGTTTGATATATGGTATTTGCTAATTTATTTATAATGCACTGAGAGAAATAAAAGCTTTACTGTTATATATTGTGGTGTGCAGTGGAAAGATGCATTTGAGCAATTGCACAACACAAAAGCAACAATTAGACTTTTTCTCCCCCTCTATAGCATCATTTAAAATGCTTTTGTTTCATCTTTAATCACTCACACATTTTCGAGAAAATGCATCTTATGCTGAAAAAAGCAAATGATTATCACACTAAAGACTCGTTCTTTTTTTTTTCTTTTCCCTCTTTCCTCTCTCTCCATTAGAAAAGCATTATCTGGAAGGTTTGTGCAATTCTAAGCTTCTTTTTTTCTACTGAAAACATGTATAATATTTTTATCTGCATAACTGACCAGCAGTGGTTGGTTTGTCCATTTCTTATTTCAGCTGATCAGTTTTATTATTATTATAATTTAATACTGTTGTCAGTAAACACATTTTTATATCTTTACCTTGTCAACTAAAATATATCAGTGTTTTTTCTGTAAAATTAGTCATCGATTTTGTTTTTAACATTTTTTCCTTTTTTTTTTTTTTTTTTTGTCACAAGTATTGAAGCTTTGTTTGCATGAACACTTGACCAGAAAAGGAAAAAGCCTTAATTTGGCTTGATTTCAGTCAGAAGCATTAATGTGTGTATTCTTGCAGTAGAGGACAAAAGTTTGTTGGCACATCTAAAAAATTATGTCTTTAAGAATCAGAAAATGCGATTCAACATATTAATCCACAATCACTAAAAATGTTTACCAATAACGATTTCCCCACGAGCACTGTGAGCTAAAAAAGTCAATTACAGTGGTAATCAATACACATTAGTTTTAAAATGCATTCAGCAAGTTTTCAAGACTGAAAAATTCAAAACGGATGTAGTTCTGCATCTCAAGTTCTGCTCCTCATTCTTTAGCCTCCAGCCATGTACCATGTTCAGGTTCCTCATATGACCATGAGCCAGACCAAGCCCTACAGACCAGGTAAAGGTGAGAATGCTTCACACTCAGAGTGTGTGTGTGTGTGTGTGTTTTTTTTTGTTTTGTTTTTAATACAGCTGCTTAAGGCTTCGTTCTCTTGTGATGTTTTTTCAGTGTGAGGGAGTTTTGCTAAATGTTTTTGTGTATTGATTTTGTAAAATATTTGCAGGGCTGTGCTATTAAGAAATAAGATCTGTGTAAAATGTTTTTCTTCCTCTCAACATCATGCACATTTCATTCTCTCTACTTTTGCTGTATCTGATTTCAGTACCAAACATGCCACAGCAAAGACCAGACCAGCATCACCCACCTGGCACGTCTACAATGATGCATCCAGCTACAGCTGCTGGGCCGCCCATAGTGGCACCGAGCCCAGCCTACTCCACCCAATACTTTACTTGTAGCCCCCAGCAGTTTGCCAGCCAACCTCTGGTACAACAGATGCCCCACTACCAGTCACAGGTATTTTCTAATAAAGAATTACCAAATAAAAAAATTCCAGGCATCCAAATATGCTAACCTCTCTACTTTAAAAAGGACAAAAAATAGTAATAAAATAGTATGATAAGTCTAAATTCATAGTATTTAACAGTAGGTGAGTATTTTTACAGATTACTTAATACTTTTTGAGAATCTAAATTGCACATTCAGTGGACATTTTTTACTATGCTACAAGGAAAATGAGTTGTGCGTTGCAGTGAAGTGACACAGCTGATGCCATATGTCACACGACGAAGCCAACATGGCAGATGAAGTATGCCTGGATAAAAAAAAAAGGAACAGAAAAAAAACCATTTCAGTGTAATTTTGTAGTGAAGCAGTATATTAGGATTCTTTTGCAAATAACATTGTTATGGGTTGTTTGGATTATTTATCATTTAAAAGCTTTTCTTTTAAACATAGACAATTAACATATAACATTTATTATTTTTAATCTCTTAATGGAACTGAAATTCACCATTTATTAAAAATAACTAAATAAATCTTTTGGACAGATACTATTTATAAATAAAGTCTTTCACTTCTCTTGTTTAAGTCATTAAAATAATCTATGTTTCAGGCCCAGCATGTGTTCAGTCCAGTGATTCAGGGCAGTGCGAGGATGATCACCCCTCCTGGCCATGGTCAGCCCAGCCTGGTTTCTTCCTCCACCACTCAGTATGGTGAGCAGACGCATACTATGTATGGTAAGAACTCCCACCAGCACAAAGCCTGAACCTTGCCAGCCGTTTAACCTCTTTACTATCATGCAGTGCACCTGTGCTAATTTTACAATGACTTTTTATAGCTTCTGAGTAGCTCGATGCGACAGAAATGAATTGATGGTCTTTGTAATGAGTCACACATTAATGACTCAATAAAATAGCACCTAATTTTCAGTTGATGCGTTTTCTTTTTATTACAGTTTTAATTGTAGTAACAATTTTTTTAATGATTTTATATCTAAAAGTAAATGTTAGTTACATGACCTTTCGGAGTATGTAAACGCAATGATATGATTGTGTTTGTCTGTTTCTGTGTTTCAGTGTCACCTACCCCCATTCCTCAGCAGTTTTCCCACCCGAGCTCTACCCTTCACCCTCATCCGCAACACCCTCAGCCCTCTGCCACCCCGACGGGACAGCCACAGCAGGGTACTCAGCACGGAGGCAGTCACCCAGCCCCCAGCCCCGTTCAACATCCTCAGCACCAAGCGGCGGCCGCTGCAGCCCAGGCCATCCATCTGGGAAACCCACAACAGCAGCAGATGTACTCAGCCCTGGCCCCCACCCCGCCTTCCATGACCCCCGGCCCCAACCCTCAGTCTCCTCAAGCCAGCTTCCCCTCCGCTCAGCAGGCTGTCTACATCCACCCCCAGCAGGTGCAGCATGGGTATAACCCTAACCATATGGCTCATGTGCAGCAGGTTAGTGTTAACGGGTTAGACACCAAGATTATAGAATTCTAAGAAATTCTTAAAAATACTCACTCACTTGTTTCTAAAGGCCCACATGCAGTCAGGGATGGTGCCACCACATCATGGCACTCCTTCCCACCCCCCCACTATGATGTTGATGGCCACACAGGCTCCTGCTGGCCCCCAGCCTGCGCTGCCCCAGGGTACTCTCAACCCAATCCCTGTGTCCTCAGCCACACACTACTCCTACACTCTCACCCCTGGTAAGGCCCCATCTCGAAACGACTCAAAAAACGCATCAGAATCAGAAAGAGATTTATTACCAAGCATGCTTACACGCAAGGAATTTGTGTGACAGAAGACCTTCGGATGAATGGCAGCAATACACTGATATTAAAATACAAAAATAAAGATGTGTGACACTGATATACAGTGGGGGCCAAAATGATTAGAACACTAGTATTTTCACCAGTTAAACATGCTTCGAATAGGGATGCATCAATCCTATACTCGGTCGATACGGTCATTTCCTGCTGGATCAGGTATGAGTCAGACGAGACCAATCCGATATTGTGCATATACTATTCTGTGTTACTGTTGACCCCCGAAAAGGCACACAAAACATAAAGCACCATAAAGTTTCAAGTGCTTTTAAGCAGTTCCATAGTTCAGTGTGAGGTACAGATGAATATTAAGTCATTAAGTCCTCATCCTCCATTCAGCATAGCATTCAATGACTAAGATTTCATTTAAAAAACTAAAACAGGAAAGCTCAAAAGCATCACTACGCATGAATGTCTATGCAGACACAGTGACTCCATGTTGTTTCAAGCGCATCATTTTGCACACAGGATGTGCATACGTGCTTTGTGCCGTTTTCTGTGCAATTAAAGATTAGTCTTTCTTATTCTGTCCTATCTATTATGTGTTCCTGCCTTCACTGCTATACTGTACATTTAAAAGAAATGCACATTCATTTTATAGTATATATCTATACTATTCTATTAACTACATTAAATCAACATTTCATGTGACCATCCTTTGAATTTAAAACAGTTCAGGTAGCTTTACAGGTAGCATTCTTGAAGCATCTTGGAGACGTTGCCACAGTTTTGAGTTGGTGGTAGTTGCCTTTGTCTTACATATTCCTCTATTTGGGAATAAGGCAAATAAGCGATTCTTGTGTATTTCCATGTCGTCTTTTGTATGAAAATATAGCGATTGGCCAGTTCAGTTTTGCCTGCAATGTTTGTTGCATACTGACCAGGCAGGGATATTAATTGTAAATGGTTTTTTTTTTCTCCCACCAAGTTTCTCTCTTCGTTTAGCTGTGGTGGTTATAATATAAATCTTTGTGTTTTTGTTCAGTGCAAGGTCACCATCAGCAGCAGCTGTAGAGGATGAAGATCGGGGAACGGCAGTCGATTTGAGTGGCTCCTGATCTTCGCAGAGCCATCTGGTCCCACCTACCACTTACTGGCCAACAAAACTTCACCTGTCTCTAAACTCCCCTTAATGGCCACGAGAACCTCAATCATGCTGCTCTTCTGCTACCCATCACCAGTGATTAAGATACGAGTACAGGCAAAGATGTGGTGAACTCTGGCTCTTTTTTTTTTTTTTTTTTTTTTTTTTAAAACAAACATAAGAAAGACAAGAGTTTTAACGAGGAATCATTTTTCACGTTTCAGTGACACTAGAACTCTTGCAGTGGGTCCTTACAATAACAAAACAGCCCAGATGAGTGAGAAAACTGTGCATAAATAACTGGAAAATTTCGTCTGCACCTTCTAAGTTAAAGATAATTCTTCCATATATTGACAGTATTAACATTACTGTTAAATGCTGCTGCTATAGCTGTGCTCAAGACCTTGGGGTATATCAACACCAACAAAGTGAAACGGTTCTAACCAAACTAAACACAAGAAACTTCCATTAATGAAGATGTTCGGCAAAAAAAGCAGATAAATTATTTATTAATTTAATCTGATGGCAAAACCCCATTAGACTTGACCGTTATAAAACTGTTAAGTTAAAATAACTTTTACTTTGTAGATAATATAAATGAATTAAAAAAAATTAAAAACATTAAAAAAAGTTTTAAAAACTTAACACGTGTTGACTTTTTTTTTTGTTTCTTGTATTGTCATTTTGTTACTTCACTTGACAATAATTAAGACCCTTCTTCATTTTTAAATATTGATTTGCTCATTTTTGTGATTGTGATGCAAGAACATCAGAACGCACTTGGACTCCACGCCGCCAGGGGAAGCACTGAACCCGTCAACTTCAGGGATGCAGCGTCAGAAAACTGCGCTCTTCCGGTTTGAGCATGTGGAATGGCAATGGCAGGTTGAACTAATCACGCGTTACAAAAACATTTGGGAAAAAATATAAATCTTTTGAAAACCAGTAAGCAACGGGTTTGCCACCATGGGCAAATTAAACGTGGTTATATTGAGGTACCTGTCCAGGGAGGATTTTCGAGTCCTCACAGCGGTATGTATCTTTTTAAAGGGGTCGTGTCTGTTTACATCAAAAAAATGTTAATAACTAAAGTAACGTTATATGGCGCGCTGCAGGCGTATGTGTCTGAATTAAAATAAAGGTTCAAGCTTATTGAACTGTGTGTATCGTTGTATCATGACACATCGTGAAGTTTATGTTCAGTTTATGGTACTTGATTCATTAGATGTCAGTCAGTTTTAATGTTCCAGTTCATATTTAGTAGTCAGTAGTGGTTTGTTTTTATAATGATTTCTCCGGGACACACAGGTGGAAATGGGCATGAAGAACCACGAGATCGTCACAGTAAGTTTGATTGCGTCTATTGCCAGCCTCAAACATGGAGGATGTAACAAGGTTTTGCGGGAGCTGGTCAAACACAAACTACTGGCTTATGAACGCAGCAAAAGTAAACGCGCCAGTCTTCATTTTTTTTAATTCTATAACGTTTATGCGACTAAGTGCAGCTGTTGACCGCGGTCTCTTTCTGTAGCTGTGCAGGGGTATCGGTTGAATTACGGCGGCTATGATTACCTGGCACTGAAGACGCTTTCATCCAGGGATGTTATTTTGTCAGTAGGAAACCAGATGGGAGTCGGCAAAGAGTCAGGTCTGGGTCTGATCTCTGGCACATTTTCAATGAATCGTTTCCCCCTTAACCTCTCGGATATTTTCACCTATCATAAGGGAAAGTCTTTAAACGCTTTTTCTTATTTCAGATATTTACATTGTTGCAAATGCTGAGGGGGAGCAGTTCGCCCTGAAACTCCACAGACTGGGTCGGACATCCTTCAGGAACTTGAAGAACAAGAGAGATTACCACAAGCACAGAAACAAGATGTCATGGCTGTACCTGTCCCGGCTCTCTGCCATGAAAGAGTTTGCATACATGAAGGTAATATCCAAATATTCCAAGAGGATATTTTGTGTACTGTAAACAGAGACAAACATTTGTTTTGGGGACATGCCTGTGTCAGTGCGGATTTTGAGTATTAAAAAAGTTATTGTTTTATCCATGCTTGTAAAAATAATTAGTTATTCACATTCTCCCTTTCCCCCCTTTCTGTCTGTATAGCAGATGCTTTCGTTTAAATTTCCACAACTTCAAAATAAAATCCAATCAAATAAAAACTGTTTTATAATTTTCCTACTGTATAATTACCACAGCTAAAGCATTCTTGCAACATGCAACAATTGATGCTGGATGTATTTTAAGAGTTCTTGTTTTTCTACAGGCATTATATGATCGAGGGTTTCCTGTTCCAAAGCCAGTGGACTATAACAGGCATGCAGTGGTTATGGAGCTTATTAATGGTTACCCACTGTGAGTTTACCTGCACTTTGCTTCATATAAACAGACCTTCACACACTGCTTTATTTCCTTGCATTAAATATTTAGAAAGGACATATAAATGCATGGTATTCTTTTGTTGTTTTTTACACAAGTAGTTACATTGCTGTATTTTTTTATGTAGGTGTCAGGTTCGAGAAATTCAAGACCCTGCTGCATTGTACAGTGAAATCATGGAGCTAATAGTCAAACTTGCCAATCATGGGCTGATCCACGGTGACTTCAATGAATTTAACCTCATGCTTGATGACAACGACCACGTCACAATGATCGACTTCCCTCAGATGGTCTCCACCTCACACACAAATGCAGAATGGTGACTATCCAACCTCGTGTCAAACTTATAATGATAATTAGTCAATAATAAGTTTTGGCACTAAAATGAAGTATTTAATTGTTCCACAACAGGTATTTTGATCGGGATGTCAAGTGTGTTCGAGATTTCTTCTTGAAAAGATTCAACTACGAAAGCGAACTCTATCCAACATTCAAAGACATCAGGTGATTTTTCAAATAGCTTTCTTTATTATAGCCAGTCTTTAGATAGTCTAGACTTAATTATGTGACACATTCCTCTAAACAGAAGAGCCTGCTCGCTCGATGTGGAGATCTCAGCTAGTGGCTACACCAAGGACCTTCAGCAGGATGACCGTTTGCTTCATCCTGAAGGTCCGGGGGGTGAAGAACTCAGTGGAGATGAAGATGAGGACACCTCTGAGTCGCCTGACGATACACATCAGGCTGCCTTGGTGGACGTTATCAGCATAGAGGAGTATAAACAAGCCATGCTTGAACTGGAAGGGCTGAATATTAGTAAGGACACTCCAACAGAAGAGAACGACACAGAGGTACCTGAAGGAGCTCAGTGTGAAGAGGAGATTCCCTCAGAGGACACTCAGAAAGAAACCGTTTCTGACATTACCAAAGACTTGGAGAGGGAAGAGGACAATGAGGTAGAGGATGAGTGTCCTGATTTGGTTGACCTTTCTGCATCCAACAAAGAGTTTAGACCATTCAGGTAACGTATCCATATTTCAATTGATCTGATGTGACTCATCTCTACTTTTGTAACTTGTTTGCACATACGCAACCTTTTCATAACTTTCATACACTACCCAAAAATTTACATTTTTATAATTAAATTTAATTAAAGCAGTTCATCATTTAAAATAACTGTATTCTTTGAAGATATATATATATATATACTTTCATTGGATGTGAAAATGTTGAAATATTAAGTATAAATAATAAATATTATTATTATTATTATTATTATCATTATGTGTTTGGAACAATATGATGGTGAGCAAATAATGCCAGAATGAACAGAAAAGTCCTAATTTAAGCATTCTTCATGCTGCCAGTTATATAATGGCATATTTGGTTCGAGAGAAATTACGTAGTCAAATCATGTTGTCCTTTTTACGCATGACAGCCTGTGCTCACTGTGATCTTAAAGATGAATTTAAATTTTAGCATGACCTGTTCCGTCGTGTAAAACCTTTCTTATACATGTAATGATATGATGTGTGTGACTTCACAGAGACCACTTGAGCCTTGAAAATGAGCACAGGAGGAGAACCACCAGTGAGATGAGCATCGGAAGTGTTGGCAGTTGTTCCACTATACCACCAGTGAGTACAACCTTTAATGCTATATATTAATTCTAGGATTAAAAGTTTACCCCTGTTGCTAGCAGAGATAGCCTCGTGCGCAGGGATCCTGTCCCCCTCCATCCCATTTTATAAATGGGAAAAAATAAACAATTTTGCTTTCCTGATGCAAATTTTGAGATTTATGTTGTTGCAATGAAATAAAGTATTGGCTATCCCCCAATGCAGGAGGTTATCAGGCAGAAAGTAAAGAAACAGCTCACAAAACAGCAGAAGGCTGCTCAGAGAAGACGTTTACAGAAGGGTGAAGCCAACCTGGTGACCAAGGAGAGGAGAGAAAATCAGAACAACATCAAGAGCAGTTTGGAGACGGCTGACTTCTGGGGCTGAGGGTGGCCCTGGAATCTTTTGATGATGTGACTTTAGGACATTTTTCATAGTTGCTTCTGTATCTGTGAAATTAATAATAAAAATAAAAACTGCTGGATGGGTTGTCTTAAGCTTAATTAATGGTTTGACCTGATTTATTTCAAATAACAGAGAATTGTAATCAATTACGTGTTATGCATTGCATGTGCAACGCCATGCAACAAGTCTTAGGCCATTAGTATTTTCACCAGAAATTAAATGTTTGTTTTTTCTTTCTTTCTCTTCTTTTGGTATACTGAGTTAGTAGGAAATATCAGTTTACCTTTCCAATAATCCAGTGAGATTTGATCTCCTCATCATCCAGTATGTCAGGAATGACATGAAGTAACTAAGACATACTAAACACAGAATATATATTTATTAAACAACAAAAACATGTCGTCTAGTGCTAAAGTGTTCTTAATGTACCTAAGTAGTTTACGTTAGTTAAATATAAAATGTACGAACAGCACTGTAAATGCTGCATCTTGTGTTGTCTTCGCGTTTTGACCCTTCCTGGTCGCCATTGAAGGGTGGGGGGACACGTGACCTGTATTGCGATAGCGTCCAGGAACAAAACAAACCCACAAGAACTGACAGCTCTGCCAAAGCTTTATGGCTGACCGACAGCTTCTGTTTAAGAGTAATATAACGTGATATAATTTAGGTGAGTAATACTTATCTTCCTCTCACGTGAGGTGATTCTGAGAGGATTGTGTTGTGTTATAGAGAGCGAATCACTAACGTTAGCAGGGGTTATGTCGGTTGATCCGCTCCTTCCTGCAATCTTATGATGTACGTTAGCTACGTCGCTTTACTTTTTACTACAAATTGAATCTTCCTTTGTGGAAATAACAGCTCCTTCACTGTTAAGAATGGTAATGAAGTTATAACATCTGTGTGAACTACAGTTCGGGTTCTTTAGTGTTTTGTTGTTGTCGGTTGTCTTCAGTTGTTTACCTGCTGATATGGATGGCTCTTACATAGACTTCTCGTTGTGTGTTTTGCTTTCTGGTGGTGTTGTTTTTCTGTTGTCATATGAACGTTATTATTTTATGTGATAATTTACTAATGCCTATGTTGTTACAACCCAAGTGGCTTTCTTGGATGAAACACAGAAGACACACATCTGTCTGTCTTGATTGTAGTGCCATATAACGTTGTTACAAACACGTCCTGATTTTGTCAAGCTGGATGTGTCCCTAGTTCAGCATATTTCTGGAACAGCATTTTTTAATGCAAAAATATAATCCTGATCATATCTCTACACCTAAACCTACCCTTACCCACGAGTAATGCCTAATCAGATGACATGATAGATGAATGACACTGATGTACAAGCACCAAATACCGATTGTAAGCCTAAACTTCACAAAAACTGTTTCTTCAAATCTGATTGGTCAATCACAGTGTTGTTCCAGGGTCGACAAATCAGGTTAGCGATTGTTACAAAACTTAAGCAAAACACAAAAAAGGGATGTTTCTGAATGTTGAGCAATGCATGTCTCAGTTACCTTTCACTTTTATTGTATCTTCTTTGCATATAAAAAGTAACTTAGACTGTTTTTTTCACAGCAGTCACGTTAAATTCCATCTCTCCTTTAAGCTTCACGATTGTTTGTTGCAGGGCTCTGTGTGGATCTAGAAAAGTTATGTGATTTTATAAAAGATAATGTGGATATCTGTTTGGAGATGGAGGCTGTAAGACCCAAAAGGTCAAAGTCCAAATCCAGTGGGAAGCCACAGGTAAAACTCACCCATATACTTCGTTTACTACATAACATATTTTGAGAGTTTATTTCTTGTTTTCATTAAAGATGCAAATTTCTCACGACCCTAAATAAAGTTATGCTTCATTAATAGGTCAAAAAGGAGAGACAGACAGAGAGTGTTAAACAGCCTACAGGACCGTCAATAACAGTTAATGAGCCTGCTGAGTTCACTGATGTCCCCCTTAGCCTTTCTTATGTGCCTCCAGCTCCTGATTTGAAACCACCTGCCACTCAGACCTTACTAGACCATAATGACAAAGCTGAAAAGCATCAAGACCAAGTTCTCTTGTCTAATACGACTGAAATAGTGAAGAATCCATCTTGCAATGAAGAGAAAGAGCATGAAACACCATCACAAGAAACGGCACCTCGGGTGGACCATGCTTCGTCACCCGTTCAGTCCTGTCAAAGTGATCCCAAACCTCTTAGTGCCACCCCTGAGCCATTTAGTGTCCCTTCTATTTATCCAGCGGCCTGCTCTGAGCCTCAGCTTACAGAAGACTCGTACTCTATCACCTATGGACTGTTAGATGCTTCTTGTATGATAGTGGCTTCTGAGGGACAAGTAGCTCCAGCTGTTCTTCCTCTGGCTAACCAGGAGTCCTCCCCGCCCAGCTTGATCCCTGTGGAGGTCGCTGACGTGGAGAGACCCAGGGAGAGGCTTTACCCAGAGCTGCCCAGGACCTGCCAGTCTGTGAAGCCCTTCACTAGCGAACAGCTACGTACATGGGAGCCTGGTTCTTGGTTGGAAAACGTGGAGATTCATGAAGCAGAGTTCCAGAGTCTGGCCCACCAAGAAGGCCACGAGCTGTACGAGCTGCTGCTGAGCTACTGGAGGTGCCGAAAACAGCTGACACAGGCCCAGACTGAACTGCAGGCTGCTAATTCAGACTGCAAAAATGTGCAGAATCGCCTGTGGAGCTTCAAGGATGAAAGGCTTTCATTGCAGGTTTGTCATACCCGATTATCTGTTTGTCTGTCATTTAATTCATCTATTTGCCTCTATGTTGTTCTTTTTACCTGTGCTTTTATCTGTTTACCTTGCTTTCTCTGTCTCAAGACTATCTATCTTTAAGATGTCAAGACAACCCATATATCTGTTTGTCACTGTGTCTAATGTTCTGTCTGTCACTTTGTCTGCCTGTCAGATATTTATCATTCTGTATAAATATAGTTTTATTAAAGCTCAAGACAAAGAAATTGAGAAATATCAAGACAGTCTTTTAAAACAATTCTCCCTCTCTTTCAGTATTTAAATCGATATACATGTCTTTGAATATCAGTTCATTCTACTTGAGTTCAAATTTGATTTGTGACTCTGGATCCTGCTTGTTACCTCAGTTCACATTTAATGAAATTTCAAGAACTTGTTTGTGAATGATGCACAAACCTGATATGTTTATTAATTTATTTATTGCTGACTTTTAGTTGCGCAATCTCTGTTCTAATAAAGTTTTATAGTATGTCCCAGCTGTTTGTTTCACACAAGTCACACTGTGCCTTAACCATAAAAATGTACAGCATCGGTCTATTTTATTAATCACAAACACGCCTGTTTGCTTTACAGGGCGTATGCGCGGATCAGACCAAGGTGTTTGCCTATCACTGCTACCAGCAGGTGACGATGAACGAGGCTGCATTAGCTGAGCTAAAGCATCTGTTTTCTGCGAAAGCAGAAATTCTCCATCAGACAGTGGCCCTGCACTCATACACCTCCATCCTGTCCCGTCTACAAGTGGAGTCTTATCTCTACCGCTTGCTCAGCAGTAACCCCACCACCAAGTGTATGGCTGTGCAAGATACAAGCACAGGCAAGTTCAGACTGATAAGTCCAGACTGTACATAAAACATGAATATTTTGTTAGTTTACACTGTTGCTAATTAGTACAATGAGTACACTGGTTGCTTGGTCTGACAAATCAGTATTCATTGGATTTAGCTTTTTCTGTGTTTGTGTATTCAGCAGGCACTTTTAACCAAAACTGATAACTGTATTACTTTTGTGTTATTTTGTCTGGTCACTGAAAAAGGATAGGATTACTGCTAAAAGTAATTATGTTGTTTAATTTTGAATCTCATGCTCTCTATTGATTTTCTTTGTGTGTGGTTTGTTTTCTATTGAATTTTTCAGCGAGTCCAAAGTCTCAGCCCTCTTCTTTGCAACCGCTGAAGGAGAGCATCAGTGTGCTGTTCATCTTCACCCGAAGGGTCCTTGATGATTCTCAGTTTCAGGCTGACATTCATCTGTGGCTTCAGAGGCTGGTAATGACCCCTGATAACCAGCTAATGTATTGAGAAATTGCCATTTTAGGATAACATAACAAACTAAGAAAATATTAATTAATTATTTTATATATAAAAATAGTACACAGCTATTTTAAAATGTATTTATATTTCACCATATTAGTTTTTTTTTTTACTTTATTTTCAATCAAATGAATAAACACAGCCTTAATTATGCATAAGAGACTTTCAAAAATTCATACCTTTTCATACATTTCCTTTATATAAAATATTAATAATAATAATTTCATTTATATGAAATATTGTAAATATTCTATTCTGATGTTGTTTAATTTCATGCAAGCCAAGTTTGCAATATTACTACAGTAGAGATACAGTACTATTGAGATAAAAGGAGCCAGTTTAAAAGATTAGCTTTTTCCCCATCCAGGTGTCTGTGCTGCATCATGTCGGTTCTACAGGAGATCATCTGTTCATCCTAAATCACCTGCTGTGCTGCCCGGCAGGTGTGGGGAAATGGGCGGTGCCATTCTTACAGGTACTGATTGATATGTGACTTAAATGAGCTAAAACAATGTTAACAGGGAAATGTAAAAATATATGTTTAAACAAATCTCAAATATCTGCTTGTATCATAATAGTCATTGAATCTGCTTTCCTTCCATAGATCAAAGTATTGGATAACCCATCTGGAGTGTATCATTTCATGCAGGCCCTGGCTATCCTCATGTCTCCAACAAGGTGAAGATTAGCTTTAGTGGAAACAGAACTCCAGATTCATTGAATTTTGTTCTGTATTATTATCTGTATTATTGTTTATATTATCACCACTAGTCTAACTTGAAAAGCTATTGTTTGGGTTTAAACGAGGTATAACTAAAAGCATGAACTGGAGACAAAAACATTTTGGCTTTTATTTAATATGGAGTTGCGTGTGTGATATGCAGGCACCGTGCAGACTTCCTGGGACACATGAAGCCCAGTGATGCGAAGGGCAACAACAGTCTTGCAGGGCCTGAATCTTGCAACTGGACTCTAGTGGATGAGGGGGGAGAGGAGGTGAGGGTTCATCATGAAACTGACATTTCTGCTCAGCCCCTGTGTTAATGCTTTATAAAAGATTGTCTCAACTCAAATTGCTCAAATTATAAAAACTGAAGCGTTTTTAGTTGCTAATAGCTTCAGACCCCAGTGGAGGAATCAGTTACAGGTTGCTTTAACTTCTGATTAGACATACCAGCCTGCGGTTCTGACTCATGACAGATCAAAAGTGTCAGTATTTGTGTCTTTGTTGTGGTTGTTATGACTACACCATACTCCCTTGTGAATCCCTACTGTAACACTCTTGTGAACTTTCCCAGGATGAAGACCCAGAAACTAGCTGGATGCTGCTGTCTGAAGATGATCTGGTTTCTCTGTTCTCTCAGTTTCCCTTTGATGAGCTGTTCAAACACTTACTGGGTATCTGCTCTAAAGGTGAGACTGTCTTTATCCCCCATAAATGAACTGAAACAGCCAGTTCATTGTACATCTGGTACTCCTTATATACTGGCCAGTACCTTTTCAATAGAATGCAAATGACAAAATATAAAAAAATGAAGTGAGAAAGTGAATGGGCATCCGAAATGGAAAAAGCTTAAAAAAGCTATTTCCCCTAAGACTTATAAATCCTTAGAACAGTTGTTTGGTAGGGCTGGGCGATATATATCGAACAATATATTATGCGTGTCTCCGGTTCTTTGATTAGCGGTAAATCTTCGTCAGCTGTTTTCAAATGGAACGCCAGCTTATACACAGAGCCATAGATCACTGAGAAGCTACGCGTTAGTTTCGTGGGTGATTCAATAGCGCAGCTTCTCAGTGATCTACGGCTCTGTGTATAAGCTGACGTTCCATGGAGATTTACTGCTAATCAAGGAACCGGCTTTACAAATGAGATGCGCATAATATATCGTTCGGTACATATCACCCAGCCCTAGTTGTTTGTATATTGAAATTGTCATTTTATACTGTTTTTACTTAGTTTACTTGTTAAATGTCACTCTTGCCAATAGGTGACTATCAGCCTCAAGCCACCACCAGTCAAAAGATGATGAAGATATTTGCGTTTGCTTCTTCACTGGTCGAACTACTTGCTGTTGGTTTGCAGACTTACAACAGGGCACGTTATCGCCAATTTGTGAAGAGAATTGGTTACATGATCAGGTTTGTAAGCTTATTGAGCTTATTAATTTAGAGTTTTTTTCATACTATAAAATGTCTTAAATAATTCTGCAAATAATAGATGTTATTATGAATGTATTACATTATTATAAGCAATTTGGTAGGTTTTTTCAGTCATATTTAACCAACCAGTATTTTGAGGGGTTTTTTTCTCCTTATTCTAGGATGACGCTCTGTTATGTAAGTGACCACTGGGCGCAGTACATCAGCCTGACAGGTGTGAGCAGGACCACCATGCAGGAACAGTCATTTTCAATGGAGAAGCTGCAGGTGGAGTTTGACCATCTCTTCCTGAGAGCAGTGCTTCATGTGCTCAAGGCCAAGAGGTATAGAATCATTTCAGATCTGGGGCCATACTATTAGTAAACATGTTCCAGACATTAAACTTTGGTGCCTAAAAGGGAGAAGCACATCTTGGCCTGATTGTGCCCTGATCCCATTGCCCCTCTCGCCATATTCTCCTCTCTTTGTTTGCTGTCACTAATTAACTTTACTATACACAGTTCTTTCTAAAACTATTCCCATTTAACTAACCCTTTATTGGTTCACAGACTTGGCATATGGCTGTTCATGTCTGAGATGCCATATGGCACGTTATCCAGCTCCATGCTGTGGAAGATCTTCTACATTATGCAGTGTGCAGAGATGGACGGACTTGAGAAGCTAAGCTATAGCTTGAGTGCTGATGACTGTATCCAGGGGCTCAAAGGTGAGACACCGAGCATATCTGATGCTAGTGATCACAAAAAGTATAGTTTACAGCTCTGGTTTATGTATGTCCAGAACCAAGTCATCAGGAGAAGTTTCAGTGCTGGCTGTCAGAGATAAACAGCTCAGATGGTATCTGTTTGTTGACAACATTTGCACATATGGCCCAGCCTAGACGTACCGACGTAGACCCTGAATTTGTCAGGAACATAGTGCTACAGATTTATGAGGTGACTCAACTTTTTTCTTAACTCTTACTGAAGACCTTTTTGATGAATCCATCGTCTAATCACAATATCATCTAGACGTTTTAAGTTTGTTTGACTACCCTTTCCTTTAAGGTGTCCTATGTTAGTATCGCCACCCGTGAAATCTTTTCTAAAGTTGGGCGGGAGTTGCTTGCAGCTATAGCTACCGCTCACCCTCACATCATCTCTGTGCTACTGGAGAGACTGAGAGAGACTATAGAGAAAGTGGGCATGGTGAGTGACCTACAGCATCTCTCAGTCCACAAAAGACATAAGAACCAATCAGAAATTGATGAAGAACAACAATTAAGCAAGATACACTAAATATGCATTCAGTACAGCTGTTGTAGATGATGCAAAACAGAATATATGGTTTCTGGATACAATTTGAACTGCTTAATTAGTCAGTCATGTCACGAGATGCAGATCTTTAATTATAGGTAAGACTTCTATGAACTTTATGCCAGTGATAGGCTTATTTTCAGTGATAGGGAAATAAAACGGAAATAACGGAATCTAAAATTTTCCCCTAATTATAATTATCTCTCCAGGTGTCACTGTACCTTTTCAAGGAGTTACCCCTGCACTTGTGGACACCAGTTCAAGCTGAGGTGGGCTTGATCAGAGATTGGCTGTTAAACTTCAGTCTCACTGCTGTGGAGAACAGATTAACCTGCATCATACTAGAAGGCCTCAACTGGGGATTTCAGCCTGTGAGTCTCAATCATGAATATGAAAAGAAATGTGCTGATTTATTTTCTAACAGATTTTTTGTATCCACAGATACAAGGGTGCTTTTGTGCTAAATCATGATATTCTCTGATGAGTCATTAATAGACCTAATACAAACTAATTCCTTGTGTAGTTAATCTGGCTATTAAAATAGCTTTATTATGTGTTATATGAAGTGTAAGTATATATGAAGTATACCTTTCTCGCCAACAGAATGGTTGCCTCATTTTACCAGCTTCTCTGCATAGTGAAGTTGCACTTTTGGTGATTGAGGCATATCAAAAATATCTCACAGACAAACCGTATGGTGGAATCCTCTCAGAAGGCATCAAGCAGGTAAGGTTCACTTAGTGAAATAAGGCTCCTAATCGACATTGATTGTTATCAGCATTTATAAGGCATTGTTTGTGTGTGTGTGTGTGCGTGAGGGGGGTTAATGCATAATGAAGCTAATACAGACTGTTATTTTATGTAAAATGTCTAGTTTGCAATTGTTCACCCCTGTTCATCAGCAGAAATAATAGCCAAAAGTTAATAGTTTAGCTTAAGCTTCTTAATAGTTAACAAGTTTACTCAAAGAATGAACATTATCTTCCGAGTGCCATTTGTACCGTTATCAGCTCCCATTTTCAGCATGATAACTCTCTGCAGGTCTCTTACCTGGCGAATGTGGTGCGGCTCGGCCAAACTCCAGAATCCTCGTTTAACCAGTGGGCCTGGGATCTGGTCCTTAGGCTAAAGCTCCATGTCAATGAAATAAGTCCTCAGGATGCCTGGTGCCCTCTTCCCTCCTCCAGTGCCCCCAGTGTGCCTGAGATTACAGACTCTCCCCTCATGCACCCAGTGTTCAAAGCAGTCAAAGCAGGCATACCCATCGGCTGTTTTCTGGCTATTGACATGACCACCATCGGGCACAGGTTTGGAAGGAATACACTCTTTTGATTCTAGTAGATGAGGTGTTCTGACCATAGACTGACTGATTCATAAAGGGTAATGTTCCAAAATTGCAAATCTAGTAACATTAATTAATTTTCAGTGTTTTGTATTTGACAGTTTGGAGAAGTTCTGCAGTGATGGAATATCTCTTCTGAAGACTTTGGTTCAGTCCCGTCATCTCAAAGCTGTAGTGCACATACTGGAAAACATTCTTCCTCTGGTCTATAACTGCCAGTTCTACCTGCTCAAAAATGAACAGTTAATAACATTTATGTCATATATTTATCAATCTTCTGTTGATTGTTTTGTAGTAATTTATTGTAGTAACATATATGATGAATTTATATTGCTGTAGGTATGTAAGTAATACTAAAGCTTTTTTCTAAATGTTAATCAGGTTTCTGAGCTGCATCCAGCTCTTCTTGCAGCTGGATAGTGGGACTCAGGGTGTAACCCAGCAGGTTACACAGAAGGTGGCCCAGCATCTTACTGGCACCTCCACATGTGAGAACATCAAACTCCTTAACAGTGTGATCCAGGTGGGATTTTGAAACGTCTTAATGTGTTATATGTGTTGAATTGAGATAAATAAGCTTTCCATTGATGTATGGATTGTTAGGATAGGACAGTATATAGCCAAGATACAAGTATTTGAAAATCTGGAATCTCAAGGTGCAAATAATTTAGAAAATCGCATTTTAAATCTTGAAGTTCTTAGTAATGCAAATTACTAATACACAATTAAGTTATTGTATATATTTTTTATGTATATTTACGGTAGTAAATTTACAAAATATGATCATGGATATCTTGATATATCTTCATTTACAAAATATCATAATTTTAATATATATTATAAAATTAAATGTTTTTCTGTTGTGGTAAAGCTGACTTATCAGCAGCCATTGCTGCAGTTTAAAAGAACATTCTTTTGTACCATCATAAATGCCTACCATCACTTTTAATCAATTTAAAGTAGGAAAAAACATTACGGAATATAATAATAAATTATAAAATATTTAAAAAATAAATCTTTCTTACTTCAGACTTTTGTGTGCATAAACATTTATTAAAAATTGAAATACAAAACCTTACTAAAACTAAAAACCTGAACTTGGATCAAAGAAAGATCTTCCTGTCCTCAGGCCCATATTCTGGAGAGCTCCAGGTCTGGACGTGTTGGTGCAGTAGCTGTTCTTGAGTTCTGGCTTCAGGTTTTGACAGAACAAAACCTCTGGCATCGAGACAAAGCTGTTCTCTATCTTCTGGACCACCTGTGCCGTGCTGCATTTCTTCACCAGCAAGAAGAATGTCTCCAGAAACTTCTCTACCAACAACATAAGGTTTTCTATTCTTGGATTTGTTACTTCTTTTAACAAATGTCTTCAAGCAAACTACTTAGAAATGTTTTTTATACCATATTTTTTTTGGATTTTAGAGTGCTTTAGGTTACCATGGAGACAAAGGTTTGCTGTCATCCTTTATGGGCTGGATAGTGGCAGGAAATATCACTCCATCCTTCATTGAGGGCAATTCTCTCACTGGAGAGGTATGTGTAGGTTATTGCTTAAGAAGCACATCTAAATCTTATAACTTTTAGTCATCATTTCCCTCTCTGTGTTTTTATTGTGTCTTAAGGTGTGGTTTGCTTGGTTGGTCCTCAACATGGAGACAATGTTTGAAGAAGACTCTCAGCTGCGACGCTGTGTGGAGCATGAGCTCCTCTCGAACCCTGCTTGCACACCAGATCAGGCTCTAAAGGTACAGTTTCATTCTTCTCATACTCCAGTACAATTATCATGTGCAGTCACATCAAAGAGAACATTTCAAGCACAACTGAAATGATCAGGAAATGTTATTTTTACTTTGTGTGTGGTTTTTTAAGAGTAAAACTCTACCTGATACATCAGTCTTTTCCTTATGAAGTCCCTAAGGAGACCTGGTGATGAAAAAAACAAGAGATGTGAGGGCGATGAAAACTTTTTGCAAATTAAATAGTTCAACCTTTTCCTTCCGGCTCAAGTCCCATGTTCCCTTAGAGGCTATGTATTTTGTCTTATTGGTGATTGGTAATTTTAAAGATTACAATTAAAAAAGCAATGCATCTAATAATCATGAGAAGTATGCATCAGGTTTGGGTAACAGTGCATTCATAGTGCAATAAATGTGCAGTTCCTTAGCCTCTTTTTCTTTCGGTTTGTCAGAAAGCCCAGGTGCGCCTTAAGCTTCAAGTCGTCCCGTCCCTACATAGACTGATGATTTATCGCTGGGCTCAACAAGCTTTAGCTACCCCTGCAGACCATCCACTCCTGCCTTTGGTCTGGCAGAAATTTTTCCAACTTTACCTCCCTCAACCTGGACCAGAATTTGGGTGCGTTAAACAAAGGCATTCTGTCTTTATTTGTCTTGTTGTTGTATTTTTTAGCGTCTTGCTTCTTAAAATGAAGATTTACAAGCTTTGTAGAAATATTATCATGCTATTTGACTTCACTAAAATGCAGTTGTTACATAATGCATGTTGGTTTCAAAGTACATGTTGTACTTGCTATATTCAAGTGAAAATGTTCACCCTGTTCCTCTTTCCTTCCTTTTTTCTCCCTCCCCCTCATTTCCCTTTTTGTACTCCTTTCTTATTGATGATTTCACTCATTTCATGTTCCACCAGATTTTACTCTAAGCTTTATGTAGCAGTACTGATGACTCACAAGACTGATGTTCCAGCTCTTTGACTTACACAACGTCTGTGTTCTGTTCTCTGATATGTGTTGAACATAATGTCAAATGCATTTCATAGCCTCTGTTTGTTAAAATATTATTATTATATCTTCACAGTATCAGTTTTTATTACATGATTCTAAAATGCTTAACTCCACAATCCCTTTCATTTAAAATAATGAAATAATTTCAGCACAAGTATTTTATGTCTGTTATTTATTTGTTTATATATCTTTTGGGCAGTGTAGTGTTTCACTCAAGGTTAATTTTGCAGTAAGGACCAAATTAATGGTTATTTTTTCTTGTATATTAGGTAAATGTTTGTAATTTGTGAACTGTGTGTATGGTGCAGTGGTTTGTTTGATTATGTGTGTTTCTGCACCTTTGCCTTTTTGCATTTGACTTTTTTTTGTTTTTTTCTCCACACCATCAGGCTGGAGGTGAAAGGTTGTATTGGAAGGCGTTACTTCCATAGTGCGGCCCATCTATTCTTGTTAAAAAGCCTCAGACAGCGGCTGGTTGAAGTGTCTGACTTCCACCACGCTGCTAGTAAGGCTCTGAAAGTGCCCTGCTCAAGCGGTGAATCCAGTGGTAGTCTGCTCACCCCAGGGACACCCATCACCCAGTACATGACCTCTCCTGAGCTGCACACTGAGCTTGTGCGGTAAAGTTCAGAGTTTTGTTCTCTCAGCATCTATTCTATCTTCTATTGCGTGCAATTGAGTGTTAAGCAACTGAAAGAACGTTTCATTGGTATTATTTTCAAGATGAGTGTACTTATGTGTTCTTCATTGGTATTATGCTCAGCTTCAACACAAAATAAAGTGCAACCATGTTTGCTTGTATTTAATTTGTAAATAAAAGCCCTTATAATTTAGCTGAATTGTTTGTGCGTTTAATACATTTTTAAATGTCTAACTCTTGTTTTTCAGGCTCTTTACAGTGTTTGCTTTGTGGTTGGATGATGAAAACCTTCAGAAGCAAGAAATTTACTTGCCTTCTTTGCCAAAGCAGTATGACACCCACCGCCTAGCCAAAATCATGCAGCGCCAGCAGGTGAGGGTTTGTTTGAATCCAGCAGAGTGCATTCTTTCTAATCTTTTTATCTGTAAGAGGTCGGAGCCATCAGAGGATTTAGTAAATAGTTTTGAATGAAAACATGATTTAAAACAATCCCTTACAAGTTAAAAATAAGATGCCAAACTGTCTATTATACTTTAAAAAGTATAAAAAAATAGAAATCTTTTGTAGCAATGAAGATATCTTTATTTTCAATTGAAATAGAAGTATTCATTTCTATTAAAAAATACTGACCTCAAATATATAGACTTTTAAACAGTAGCATTATTGTTTAAACATATATATTACACATGCTTTTTCTGGACATTTGGAAAACATTCTGTCACATTTTACATAGCTTCAAAAGATTAGGGCGGTGAAGGTTGTCAGAAGAGAACATACTGTATGGAATCAGATATAAAAGCTATAAGAGTTACATTTGTCATTTATATTAAACCCTTAGCATATAGAAAAATCATCAGCATGTTCTGATAAAAGTCATGTATGTAGATTTGTTTTTTTTACTTGTTTAAATGCATATTTTCAGTTGATACTGAAGATGTCCTTGACACAAAACATTATCAGATATGAATTGATGCCGAGTCTGTGTGTTTCTGTGTAGGAGGTGTGGATGGAGCATGTGGACATTGAGCGAGTCCAGCATGAACTGCAGGAAGTGCTCAGTCTGTGGTCAAAGGTCAAGAGTGAACCTGCGCTCTCCCAGAACACCAGCTCCTCCATCTTCACTGACTTCATCAATCCTCTGGCTGGTACTGAGCCCAATTTCCACGATGTCTGGATTCTCTTATTTATTTAACAATCAGAATATATAAACAGGATTGCTCTTTAGGAATGTTACAGTTGTGTTCTTCAGGCGCATTTATTGAAAGCTCGCATGACTTTCTAATCAGAAACTGCATTTATATATAAAAAAAGGTTTTGTGCATGTTCAAGTTAGATGTTTAGATGTCTTTTTAGATATTTAGAACTTAGTGATTGTAACAGTTTGCTGTACAAATGCTTTTTTACAATAAATAATATTCCTCAACTATTTTTACAGCAAGGGAGCGTATTCTCAGTCATCTGAGAAAGCATGATGCCCCCCAGGGGGCGCTGTTACTTGTGCCTATGAAGGCTCCAGTGCCTGATATTCCCACTGAGAGTCTGTCTGATAAGAAAATCTCCACAGCCTTAATTCAGGAAGACCTTGCTAAGCTCCAGCATCAAGCCAAGTAAGAATTGTAGTAAGCATGTATTGACTGATAAACAGATGTCAGAATGCACTTACAGTCCATAAATGAATGTTAAGTAAGTCTTCAGTGCCATGATTAAAAACCGGTGCCTCTCAAATTACTCAATGATAAGATGTAGTGCTGTATTTTGTAAATCATGACTGTGTACTCTTCTCAGGTTGGCAACGGTCCGGGAAACACAGCAGGTCGCTCTAGACAATGAACTGCTGGAGGTTTTGCCGCAGCTCTACATAAACCAAGAAGACCAGCTCTCAATGCAGTTAGAGTGCCGTGGCAAAGGTGGACAGCCCTGCCAGAGTCCCGCACATGTCACTGTAAAGGTGAATAGCTGCCATCTCAGTCCAGCTCTGTATACTCGCATGAAATGAGACATCAGTCATATTCAGATGCCTAATAAAAGTAGTTTTATTGTGCGTGGAGTGGGTCAGTTTACTTTTCCAATCAACGATTGGAATAATCTTGGGGGATTTTTGTTTGTCCACATAGAGATCTGATCTGATCATCAACCAGTCTGTCTGGAATGACATGAAGTAACAGAACAAACTGAGACAGACTAAATCCAGAAAAATTGTGGAAATGTCTCCAACATGCTTCAGGAAACCTACCTGAATAGCTACCTGTAAAACTATGTGCAAGTGCACTTATAGGGCAAAAGCCCAGACCAAATGTTGATTTAGTTAATAGAAGTTAATTGATAAAGAAAACCTATTTATGACATTGTTTTTGATACAATCCTCATTTTACAGCCTTATTACTAAGTGCCTAAAGCTTTTAACAGTACTGTAGCTTGAAGCATCTTGGAGACGTCTCCACAGTTCTTCTGGGTTTAGTTTGTCTCAGTTTGTTCTGTTTCTTATATTTCCTACTGACACATTACAGCAAAATACAGCAAAAAATCAACATCAAAGACAACATAATATTATTTAATTAAAATAAAGCTTTAATAATAATATTAACAACAGGAATAATAAAACATTATCTGAAAAATGTATACTTTGGTAACTAACTAAAACAATATCAGCATAAACTGAAGTAGTGAAATGTGAAACCTCATGACAGTCACTGTACAATGATGATGGATTACAGCCTGTGTCCAATTCCCATTCCCCTGTTTTTCTCCCTAACTAAATTCTTGTTTTAACGGCATTAATATTATAAACAATTTTGGCAAATCCTGAAGTTTTCATGAGCTCTCTCTTTGTCCCTCATTGTGTTCTGCAGTACTCAAGAATGCACAAACTGGATCCAGTGCAGAATCAGATCCAGTGCCTGAAGAGCGATATTAAACAGCTACAGGCTGATGGAATCAAAGCTCCTCCTCAAAGTCTGGCTGAGGCGGCAGTGCACACAGAGAACTTCATCACGTCAGTACCCACTCAAATCAGTTTAGAAACTTTCTGTATTTGTGTCACTAAATATGAACATGTTTTCTTGTTCAGGGCCTTGGTTAATGCTTACAAACTAAATCCTTCCCCTGCCGTACTGAAGGTGGGCATCGTTGCTTTCTATCAGATAGTGTCATTTGTGTGTGAGGACACACAGAGACATCCACCCACCCGACAGTTTTTCACATCCTGTATAGAGATCCTTGGTCAGGTATTGTTTTAATACTATGTTACATTATTTCAGCATTCGTTTCAAAATGCAATGATGTTTTCTCAAATTTGTTTTCATTTAAATTGACTTTTTTTATATATGAAGTACTCTGTTGTTTTATATTTAAAACTCTTAAAATGAAACAAAAATGTATCTTTGACTGTAGATCTTCATCCGAGATGTCCAATCAGAATGTAAACAAATGCTAAAGACCATCCTGCTCAACAGACACCTCTGTAACCTTCTCTCACCCTACTTCACCCCAAACGCCTCTCCTGGAGAGCTGGTCTCTCTGTACGAGGAAGTGGTCAGCACCCTCCACATAGACAGCGGTGATGTCATATTCATGCTCCTCACCAAAGTAATTCATCTTCATTGAATAATGTTGTAAATGTTGAAGTCAAAAGCATTATGGGTTAAAAATGATTCTAGAGGTTTTTCATTTATTCTTGTTTTGTTCATAATTATGTGAAGCAGTGTTGTCATATCTTATTAGCATATTGCCATATCAAAACCCTCAGAGAAGTTTATAAAATTATTTTCGTGCAGAAATAGCGGGACCAAAAACATGTCTAATTTCAGTGTACAAGAAAATCTGCACTTTCCAACCACCTCACGCTGGATCCTTCACTTGGCCCTCTGAGACTTTGATTGCTCTACTTTTTGCTTTTGAATGTGTAGCTCATGTTTGCAGCTTTTTAAAAAATGATATTGAGCAATCTGCTCTGTTTCTAGTTTGACTTGACTCAGTGGCTGTCGGTGTCGCAGCCTCTGTTCTCTGAGCGCAGCCGATTGATGGAAATAATCCATCAGGCTCTGTGCACCTGTGGCCTGGAACCTGAGCCAGAAGTCCTCATGCCCTTCAACATCTTCTGCAAGCATTGGACAGAACTGCTGCTTTACCAATTTCCAGATCACTACAGTGACTTCCTTCGCTTGCTCATGCAGAGTATGTCTTTCCTTCACCCTGACCAAGTCTCTAAGCATCCTTTTTGGCCTGATTTAGTAGTTTATCATGACAATCATAATTTATAAACATTAAATGTAAATTCTAGAAACTACATATGAAGGGCATAAGTGAAAATGTACTGTAAATTATTTTCAGAAAAACTTCTGTTTACTTTCTTGCAGGCTCCTCTGAGCAGCTTCTCAGTCCAGACTGTTGGAGAACATCACTAAAAGTGCTGGGCTGTTCTTCTCATCCTAAGATAAAGACAAACAAAATCCGCTCCATCCTGCTCTCCCCTCAACAGGTAATGCAAAACATTCCTTAATTATTTGTCATGCTCTAATTAGTGTTACATACTTCAAAGGGAGCCAGAGAATTAAAATTGTACCTTGTTTTTCTAGGTGGATGAAACAATTGAATGGCTTTCAAAGTACTTTCTAAAGCTCCGTCTGTCTAACGGGGACTTCAGGAGCTTTGGTCTTCTCTCAAAATGGGGACCGTACATTGAGGAAGTCAAGATGCTTTGGGAAGATTTGATTACTTACGTCATTGATCTGGAACTGAACAATTGCAGCAAAGAACCAGTAGGAAGTACAAGACTGGTCAAGGGTACAAATATGTATTTTTCTATTATATGGTATAAATAAAAACAAATTCATGCATGTATTCATTTAAGAAAATATGTTGTTTATATATAATAGGAAATATAAGAACATCAATATATAAATGTAAATAAATGCAGTCTTGGTGAGACTTATTTGAAAAAATGAACAAAAACATATCCTAAGCAAAACTCTTAAATCCTGTACACACTTTTGAACAGTAGTGTATATATCTGCATAGCATCTATTTGTATGATTAAATTAATTCATGTTAAATTCTCTTTGATGTAGCTCTTGAGAGCCTGCATGCAAAAATGGCCAAACTGTTTGAACCGTGGATTCTGGTCCTTGACACTGACAACACTAGGTATGATTTGATGTGGCTCAGCAGTTTGGTTGATATAACACTGATGACAGAAGTGATGAGTAATGACTCTCTTGTGTATGTCACAGTCATCCTCGCTGTTCTCCATGGCTTGAATCTGATGCCGCAGCTGCAGCGAGCTTAGTGAGCTTATATGCACGCTTGGTGGAGACTATGCATGAGAATTTCAAAGGTAAACATTTTTGGAGAACAGGACAACACACAAATGTCCTGTTTCATTCAACCGTTTTTCCAGCTTTTGAAATACATGTTTAAAATCGGACCAGTTGATCAGTATGCCATTTTGAATCCGTAATGTACTGGTGCAGATCGCTTGTTGCCGGGACAAAGAGGAGGTCTGTGGTTTCATCTCATGCATTACTGTGAGACCTGCACCTCTCCCAAGATGCCAGAGTACCTGCTGTACACCTACCACACTGAGTACAGCCGTTTGCCATGGAAGGACCTGCATCCAGATCAGACATTAATGAACCAGTTTTTCAATGTGAGAGATTTACAGAAATCCTAAACCTCTATACACAACCATCCAGACATTTGGGGACAGTAAAATAGCTGTTTTTTATTTTATTGCAGTTTAAAATGCAATTTATTTTTGTGATGGCAAAACTGAATGTTCTGCAGCCATTACTCCGATCTTCAGTGTCACATGATCTTTTAGAAATCATTCTAATATACTGATTTGGTGCTAAAAAACTCATACATACCTTATTATTATTAATGTTGAAAACGGTTGTACTGCTTAATATTTTGTTGTGAAAGCCGTGAGATATTTTTTAGGATTCTTTGTTGTTTAGACAGCTCCAAAAAACAGCATTTATTTTATATAGACATTTTGAAACATACACCTTTGTTCAATATAATGCAAAAAAGTCTTTTGAATGATTGCAATGCATACATTCAATCACTTCCAAGGTAGTCTGATAAATAATTTAGTGAACGTGACAGGTTTTAATTTTCTGTCTCACTTGCACTAACTACACAAACATTAATACTTTAATGGATTATTGTCAGTATATCGATTTAATTTTGTGCTGTTCAGGTGGAGAGAGGAAGTCCAAAGAGCTGTTTCCTGTTTATGGGAGAGCTACTGTGTGAGGTGAACTGGGTCAGTGTACTGAGTGATTCTCTCAGCAACCAGCTGAGCCCCTCAGCTCAGACGATGGTGGTCTCTGTCCTCTATCTGATGGTGTTTCTGGCCAAAGAGGATCTCAGCAAACCTGTGAGTAGTCACCTGTTTACTCTAACCATCTTCAAGGGCCTATTGGAGGTTAATTTACCATGATTTACTTCTACAGGAGTCTTCTGTCCTTAGTCTCCTGGACCAATCAGCTTCCCTGCCTTGGCACCTAGTAGATTTTCCTTCTTATCAAAATGTTACACGCTACGTCAGCACACATTACCCAGCATCCCTTGTTCTCAGTAATGATACTTCTTCACAAGACGTCATCAAATTGCTTAGAATGGCTGCTGGGTTTGGGATGACCACACAGATGTTACATCACAAGGTTAGATGACACACTGTCGTCAAATACTGTAAATTACTGTAAACTTCATTTTTACAGCATTGTGATTTTTATCTGCTGTGTGATTTATGACTGATAGGACATGACTTTAAAGTGCCAAGTCTTCCTTCACTTAATGGTGCAATTCCTGACTTCTCTGGATCAAAATGGAAACATCAGTCTGGCATCTCTGGAGACAGAAATGGAGAAATTACTGGAGAACATTGTCATTTTCAACCCTCCTGGTGAGAAGAATGTTTCATTTTTCTTTCATGTTCATTTTCTTGTCTCAACCCTCAGCAGGCTCTTCAAGATTATTGCGTAATGTTAATTTTTAGTTCTGTTTACCACTTTAGTTCTGGATTTTATAAGAATGAAAGCAGTTGTTTGCTTCGGTAGCACGTAGGCTATGTTTACACTGCACACAATTCTTTGGATTGACTCTTTGTATTGTCATTTAGAATGTGACAAAGTCATATCAGTTTGTTCAGTTAATACCCAGTATATTGGCTGGAGTAGTAATCACGCAGGCATCAGCACAATGCCAAGAGTGAGGAAAGAAAAAGAAATTAGATACAGACACTGTAGTAAATTAATGTGTAACTGAACATATGCATCTATTACCAGAAACATTTAAAATACCATATACTGATTTGCAGTCTTGAGTATGGCCTTGGCATGTCAAGGAATGCTGAATATTTATTTTTACTATATACATGCATATGTGCATTAAAGTAGCTTGTCAGAAATTAAAAAGGAGGGTCCTTGCACTTGGTTCTATTCTCATGTATCACGATTTCAAGTCAATAATAGAATCTATCAGTGCACTTCAAAACACTTTGTATGAATAGAAAAGATGGCTAGGATCTCGGCATGTAATCCTTTTATTTAGATACATGGCAAACTGATTTCAATAATTGATTTTTATTTGCTCTTTGTTGGATTCTATCATAGAGCAGCTTGTGCAGTCATTTTTTAATTACATGCAGAACCAGATGAGGAACATGTTTTTCAAACCAGATAATTATGTAGTTTGTAATAGTGTTTATCTTGTCATTCAATTGTTCATTCAATCAAATGTTTTAATGTTTCTGAAAGAGGTCCTTAATAGTAATAATATTAGTAACATTAGGGATTGTTCACACCAAAATGAAAATTCGTAAATGTCGTTCCAAACCAATAAAACCTTTAATGAACCATGATGTCACATGGATTTTTTAATGATGTCCTTACTAAGTTTCTGGGTCTTGAACGGTTGTGTTGTTGTGAATGCAAGGTCTTAAAGCTCTCTGATTTCATCGAATATATCGATTTGTGTTGCAAACAATGGGATTGGAACAACATGAGGGTAAGAAATGACAGAATTTAATGCATGATCTTAATATGTCTCATTCTCGTGTTCAGAGACAGACCTCCAGCAGCGGCACATGGCCACCTGCAGTCTGTTTGCGGAGATGCTGACTCTGCTGAATGAAGCTGGCATATCTACAGCAGAGGGACTCGGGACTAAACTCCACTCCTGGGTGGAAAAGCGAGCTCGGGGGCCTTTGGTTCTCCCCCTGCTAACCGCTGCATGCAGATGCCTGGCCTCAGTGCGTCATATGACACAAACCACCGAGGCCTGTATTCTCTCCTACTTCACTGATGGTAATAATAGCTCATAGTTGTTATGGGCTTAGTCACAGATTTTAAACGGTCTGTCTGCGTAAGCCTTTAGGAATTATTCCTCTCCCTAATCACATTATAAGGACCATAAAAGCAAACATCTGGGCTGAAGCATGCAGCGTTTTAGTGTCTTAAAAAATCTGTCCACAACTTCCAGTTATATCTTGTGTGTTTCTTTCAGGTGGATGTGCTGATCAATACTCTGGTTGGGGGCCCATCCTTGTCTCTCTTCAGGTTCCTGAACTGACCATTGAGGACTTCATTCAGGAAAGCCTGAGTCTGGGCAGTTATCTCACACTTTACGTCTCCATCCTCCAGAGGCTGAACCTGGAGCAAACCCTCCTGAATGAGAAGAAGACCTTAGTGCTTCTCAGCACATGGATCAGTGAGGTCTTCCCCAGGTAATATCACATTTAAATGCTGAAGGATGCACACAGAAACCCAAACTGGAAGTAGTGTAGGATTGCTGAGTTCGCAAATAACATTTATTTTATTTTTAGTGTTTATTGTCTGATTATTTATGACTTAAGCGAGTGTGTCGTCTGTTACTGCAGTGGTCCAGCTGATGAGGCAAAGCTGTTTCTATGGTGGCATAAATTCTTGGAGCTTCTGCAGATCCAGGTGGATCAAGAGGACACCTGTGCACTTGATACTTTGATTCTCACCTTAATGGCATTCCAGAACCGTCTAGCCCAGCTCAGTGAGGAAAGACTGAACTCGGGCATCTTGGGAGCCATAGGGCTTGGGAGAAAATCCCCACTTTCTAGCAAGTGAGAGAAGAAACGGCTAAAACAGTTGTTTTTTTTATTTTTTTTTTATGTCCTTATCAAAAGGGACATGAAAGGTCAAAGGTTGTGTGAATTGCATGCATCACAATTTCAGTTCTTCCTCTTTTAGGTTTCGGGTTGTGGCACGCAGCATGTCAGCATTTTTGTTAGTCCAGGTGCCCTCAGAGAATCAGCTGCGTCTTCATCCAGGAACAGAGCTGCAGCTCTCAGCTAAAGCCCAACAGGTAAAATTTTTTAGGTCATGTTGAACTTGAAAAACAAAACAGAAAAAGATGTTTAGATGTGTTTTAGATATTTGATATAGTGCAGACAAATTTCCTATAAACCTTGCTGTACCTTTAAAACTGCTCTCTTTTTTCAGGCTCTATCTGTACTGGAGCAAATGCAGAGTAGTAAGCAGTATTCAGAGCTGCATGTGTCTGTGAACCAGGCCATTCAGTTCATCAAGTACCCAGGTCATGTCCTGCGGGACAGCAACCATCTTTTGACTCTGCTAGTCAATGCACTCTACACTGACCTTAACTACCTAGACATTATCCGTTAGCTATAACCTCAAAACAAGAGTGGACTCCTGCTGTCAAGCTCTGTGAATCCCACCAAAAACTCCTGGATCTAGCTCCAGGTGTGATGAAGGACAGAATTGGAAGTTATGCATTAAATCATGGCTGTAGTCAATTTATAAACTGTGCATAAGGTTCTAATACACACCAGATTATGCTAATTTCAATAATATCACACTTGCCCTTTTTTCTTAAAACGTATCTTTAAAGTATTCAGATCTTCTGTGTTTTAGACCAGAAATAACACACAAACATGTCCACACAGTTCATGGTCTCATTACAATATCATATTCATTTATGTGATTTATTTTAAAGTGGCAAGGATTTTACGATTATATATGTATAGTGATGTTTAAGACCTCCCATGTTGGGGGGCTTTTGGTGATATGGGATGATAATCCATTGAAACGCAACGTAAATGTACCTCATAGCATGATTTTGGTTGATTTGCACAACAGATATTCTGGTGAATTTACAAAATATAATTTTTGTTTTCTTAGCGGTAGGTGTTTTTGTAATGTGCTTTTTACAAAGTACATTCTTTATGAGCCCATGCAAATAAACCAATAATGGCTGGATATCTACATTTCAATGCAAAGAAATGAATTTTTCAGAGACTAATATATCTCTCACTGCATTTATTATTTGTATGGAGGCCAGAAATTTCCAAACAATATGAACTGCTCTAGCATGTGATCTGCCTGATAAGTGCACTTAGTTTTTGTTTTTGTTTTTTTTTTTTTTAACAGAAGTGCTCCCTTAGAGAACGTCCACAATTGACATCACACATTCCTTTCTTCATTTTAAAACTGTCTAGCTCCACAAGATGGATGGTATTATATCATATAGGCATATTAAATTGAAAGCTTGCTGCTGTATTTGCTTAGATACATAGAGCTAATTTCAAAATTAAAATTAATTTGAATTAGAGAAAATCTATTTCTGTGCTGCACTATTGCCAGCATGGTATGTCTATATTTGGTTGTAGTTTTATTGACTTGAGATCAGGGGTCAGCCCTTCTGGGGATTCACTGCATGCTTCTATAATACAGTCAGAGGTCTTTTTCTGTACTTCCTCATACCACAGCATTCACTGATTTCCATAATATTGCAGCATAAACATGTTGTGCATTGAATTTGTGGTCATTTCCCCAGGCAAACAGATAAAACCATAACCCCCCCAAAAAAGTTATATAAATGTACAGTGTTAAGACGTCTAATGTTGTATAGAGCTTGATTTGCCTTAATTTGTGTTTTCAATTTAATATTTTTTTCCATAATTGATCTTCTGTTTTCTGTTACAGAATTATGTGTTGTGTACATGGAAATGTAAATGATAATCACAGTCAAAAATACCTAAAATCAAAGGAAAAGTGTGTATGTGTTTTTTCATGTGAAAAGTTTCTTGCTCTTAAAACAAGATTTTTAAATTATTATAGTATTTTCCTAAAAACATTTATCTGCCCCCAAACCTCATGGAAGTTTAAAGGCCGTATTAATGTGACGTATAGTATCGGTCAGTCTTCTTAGGCGAGTGTAAGACAGAATTCACATCCCAGGATATATGGCAGTTGCCATGGTGATCTCATCCACTTTAATAGATGGTACAAAGGGAGAGTTATCAGGGTACCCAGACAGCAGATGGGAGACTGAGATGTGGCATGCCAGTGTCTTTTTTTTTATGTTTAGCTGTTTATACATTCTGTCACATCTGAGCCAGAACAACACACTGGAGTATCTGTGACTAGTAGCTGTGGAGCAGCATGCGTGCACATATTAAAGAAGTAAACAGAGGAGAATAAATATGCATATGCTGAAAGTTCTGCATCAACTCCCTATGGGTTGGCATGGTGTTAACATGTAAGATTTGACGTTTGCTGTAACGCAAAAGATGTTTTCATCCTCAACAGCATGTTGATACAAATGAATAGCAGCTTATGGTGATCTGACCACGTACCATCAACTTGTGCAGCTTATATCTAATGCAGTGTCAGCTGGACATCTGACGCTTCTCCCACACTCTACCACATTTAATTACGTATCTCACTTTATTTGTTTATTTATTTTTCCCAGTCCTGTAGCTGTGGTCTGCAGCCTTAGATTAAAACAGCACTTTTTATGAATGGTAATTGCATGGAGTTTGCTTAAAAAAAATAAAATAAAACCCTGAGGGACTCCACGATGGTGAGAAATAAGATTCTCTGGTCTGATGAGACCAAGATAAAACTTTTTGGCCTTAATTCTAGGCAGTATATTTGGAGAAAACCAGGCACTGCTCATCACCTGTCCAATACAGTCCCAACAGTGGTGGCAGCATCATGCTGTTGGGGGTGTTTTATAGCTGCAGGGACAGGACGACTGGTTGCAATCGAGGGAAAGATGAATGCAGCCAAGTACAGAGATATCCTGGACCTAAACCTTCTCCAGAGTGCTCAGGACCTCAGACTGGGCCGAAAGTTTACCTTCCAACAAGACAATGACCCTAAGCACACAGCTAAAATCTAAGAGCTAAATCTGCAAAAATGTCAACAATTCTGTGTTTTTCTGTCAATATGGGGTGCTGTGTGTACATTAATGAGGAAAAAAAAATACTTGATTTTAGCAAATGGCTGCAATATAACATAGAGTGAATACTTTCTATAACCACTGTATATGACCCTGGACAACAAAATCAGTGTTAATATAAATAGATATATTTCTATTTTTATAAATAGATTTATACAACATTTGAATGCTTTCCGTTGATGCATGGTTTTTTAGGATAGGATAATACTTGGCTGCGGGGGTTTTTGTTGTTGTTGTTGTTTTTTCTATAATCAGATGATTCTGGTCTGTCAATGTCAAAATATTGAGAAAATATAAAAGTTTTCCAAATTAAATTCTTAGCAATGCATATATTTACAGTAGGAAAAGAAAGAAAAAATCTATAATTTTGACATTCCACTGGTTTTGTGGTCCGAGTTCACACATGCTGATTTGCTGCCCAAGAAACATAACCACAGTAAAATTGTAAACCATTAAACTGAGTAATAAGCATTATTACATTTAAAACTCTGAGATGATGTTTTGAAATCATTTTAAAAGCTTTTACAAAGTTTTCTTTCTTTCTCCGGCTGTCTGGCTACTCTTCAATGTTTGTAATACACCAGAGCTGCAGTGTAAGGGAGTTATTGGTTCTTTTCCTGTCTCTCTATAGTGTGTTAGGGCAGAAGGCAAGCAGCACTCTTAAGGGCTGTCCGTGGTCCAAGCGGCCGAGACCTGAATACTCTTGCTGTAGATTAACTGCCAGTCTACCTTTTTTCACCCCGGTTCTGTCCCATTTTAGATCAAGCCTGTGGCATAGAAAGATGTCTGACACAGCAGATATAGACTTTGGCCTCTGTATAAACATTCTTTAGCTTCCAACAACTGAATTTGGGCTTTTTTTGTGATATAAATATCTGCTATTAAGGCTTTATGCTTCTAATAGCCATCATTGAATTTTTTTTTTTACATATACACAGAATAATTAGTTCTAGAGATTTTTGACTGGTAAATAGCCCAGTATATTATAGAAACAATAAATCCTGCACTGAAAACCGAGCGAGTGCTGGCGGTGCATTGCACTTACACGGGAGATCCTATCTGCAATACAGCACTAATGAAACACATGACTTATGAGGATTAACTGCCAGTTGTTAGTGATGGATCTCTTTTAATATATCAGCCAATGTTACTTACCACATTTCCATTACTAATTCTAAAAAAGCTTTAAGGAAAATCTTGTATGGGTATTTAAAACCCTCTATGTAGACGTGTTTCTCACTGATTATCTTATGAGTGTATGAATGAATGTTTTACAGTGTTGGAAAAGAAAGCAGTACAGTCCAATAAGCCGAGAGTCTGAGTCATTGCGCTGTTTTACCAGAGGGAAAACACCATGAGAGCGAGAACATAGCTCAGAATTTCCATTAGCAATGATTGGATGTCCACTCTACCATGGCACTACATACATGTATAAAATTACTTTCTTGTCTACATACGGTAATATAAGTTACCATATACCACATATGGTGTTAAGGCTTATGACCTATAGCATGTAGAAGGGACACTTCTTAATAATAACAACATATACATGCTATGACCGGTGATTTCATTTTAAATCCCTGTGAGCCATCAAATAAGAGGGTCTCCATCACAATTTGTTACACAAGCAGACACTCACCTCATGCAAACAGAATGTTCTACTACAAATGTATTTTGAAACAGATATTCTTTACAGGCGGAAAATACCAGCCTCAAAGATAGCACCGGTTGTGTCATCTTCTCGTTTCTGTTCACTTCTGAGGTAAACAGATTTCAGACACTTCTAGAAAGCATTCAGTTTTTTGTGTTTTTTTCTCTCGCTGGCTTGATAATGACAGGGACAAGAGTCTCCAAGTCCCTGCGGCACAACATTTTCAGCTGAATCATGCTAATAGATGTCTAACCTTTAGGTCTGCAGCCCACAGAACTGTGTGATGACTAGCTATACTTCATTAATGTCAAAAAGTAATTTCTCTGTGCAGTTGTTTTCATCTCTTCTCAGGAAATATTAGACGTTATAGGATTTGTCTTAATAGTAAACTGACTGGTTCGTTTAAACAATTAAGTGTTATAATGATCACGTAAGAATTGCTTGGTAACTTGCATTGTCTTAAAGTGACGGCACTTTTTTTTTTATGTTTAACACCATAAACAAAGAAATCACTCACTGCTCTTGATTTAATAGCTTCTGTAATTCTTATCAGGATTCATCTTTAATTTCTACATGCAAATATGCAATGCTATTTTACAATTAAAAAGCTCACAAAAGTTTTATTTTTGAATGGACTGTCCCTTTAAGAGTTGATGAAAACTAGTAAACCTCCAGCAGAGCACATCATCAATTACACTAAACTGTCATCTCTAATCTCCCTAATGAAGCAGACTTTTGTTTGGTATTGTTCTGTATTGACAGATGTCAGTGGTATCAGAAGACACTGACAGAGGCGTGGAGCTATAGATACACTGTCTAGCTCTGGGTCCAGTTGTCATGGCTACCATTATGCTGTCTGGTGTTGAAGTACATTTTGTGTGTGAAATTTGTTCTGTTACCCACTGTTCAAACACAGTGTGCTGCCTCGCTCTCTCTCTCTCTCTGTTCCCCATTTGTACAGACTGTGCTCCCACTATATGCATGAACACAGAATGACATGCATTGTATCCTACAGGTGCTGTTATGTTATCCACAGAGAAATAGGTTTTTTTTCTACTTCTGTATGCCACCCCTGCTGTGTTAGAAATCATTCAGTTAGACGTGTGTGGGATTTTATTTATTTATTTGTCTATTAAGTCATTTAGTCATGAGGAGAGCTGAAGAGGTGGACAGTGAGGGCCGAGAAAATGCTTATCTAGTTGTGGGTTCAGGGTATTTCTGGAGGATGCGGTGCCTTTAAGGGGAGTGACGAGTGAACATCACCTGTGCTATATCCTTAACTACCATTACAACTTGCAATTAAATAATAATAAAAACAAGTATTTAACTTAAAGCCATCTTCTCATACTGCACATAAGGGGTTACATGACTGTTAAGTCACTGCACTTAAGCTGTCACCTGTGGGAGGTTCTGAGTCACTCAGTCATATACATTTTCTCCTCCACACTCAAGCGCTGTGATGATTCAGGTGCACTTATTCCCATCAGTCCACCTCTTTCAGCCTGCTTTTCATTCGTCTATTTAAAGATGTGAGCTAACTTTATGCAAATAAGTAAGAAATGAGGATTTTGTAATGACTTTTCACTCGAATAAACTAATAAATGGAATACAGGATGACGCTGGATGGTATGACTCATCTGCATGTTAATAGACCACGTATGTTATCCAAAAAGAATAAATAATTGTTAGGGGAAAGTGTACTGTTGCATAGTTACTCCCTCCTTAGAAATATGTCTAATAATAAAATATTTAAATCACAGTTTATCCAAAAAACATTAGAATTCTGTCATCATGATTACTTAAATGATTAAATAATATAAACATTAATAAAAATGCATGCCCAATTCATGGTGCATTGCATATCATGGACTGACATAGTTTTAGAAACATCAAGAAACTGTTAAATAAGCAGCTAATAGATTTAAATAGTTCAAAAAGTGCTGTCTTAGATGTTGACTTGTATAACAGCCTTCCTCAATAGAGTCTGTACACAGAGCAGACTGATTAAACTCATTTAGACTGTGGAGTGACATAAGACTCCAGACACCAGTGGAGAGTTTGTCTCCAGCCGTGTTAATTTAAAGCCTGATTCAGGGCCAGACAGACTATCGATCCCACTTAGTCCTACAGGCATGACTGCCTAGGTTCTGTAAGATTTAAGAGCACGTCCTGGGAAATGATAAGGGGCATAAGCAATAAAAATCACTGACAGTCTATTGTATCATCTCTCTTCTCGAAATCAAAGTTTTCCTTTGTCACATCCCCAGTGTTTCTCTAATGCATGAATGCTGTATTTGTTTTTATTTTATTGTAAACTCACGCTTGCACTTTGTCAGATATCTAAAAAGCACCCACGAGTCAGTTTTGATTTTGGAGGTGGACCGGCTTTTTGGGCTGGAGTGATTGATACAAGGCGGGTCATATGTAAAGTAGGGGCGTGGTTAACGGAATGGAGTAGAATGTCATGCAGCGCTAACCGGCAGACAGCTAAAGGATACTTAGATACGGTAAGCTCCGTTTTCAATTTTGTAAACCTTAGAAAAACGACTGTAACTTACACGTGCATGCGATTGAGAGTCTATCGTCTGCCGTAAGATATCACTGTGAGATTTTAAAGGCTGTAGTCTATTTTTTAACGCGTTAGTCTCATCGGAATGTGACAACTTGGATAGTTCACCGAGAACTGTTAGGCTATAAAAATAAAAAAACAGTGTCGATGTACAATTAATAGTAATGATTGATATTGACACTACAACTTAATATATCCTAATAGCATATAATGTGCTCTAATCAGCATCAGACGTTACATTTTTAATGTTAATCTTTACTTTTATAAACGTGCGTGTCTCAAAACCTTGCTGCCTGCTGCTTAGACATCTCAGAAGGTTTTGAGACACAGCCGGTATTGATTTCATCTCTGCTTTCGTCTAATTTAAGGAGGCTGTTTAATCGCACCCTGGTGTGCACTTTCTCCAAAGAGCTTATAACGTTACCTTAACAGCGAATAATCCCAAAATCTGTATTTATGCGAAGAACACATAAAGAGGTCAGGCTTGTCTAACTGACGTCAGTCAGATATCACTCAGTCACCAGTCGCCCGTTATTTTTTGATTGGTGGTCACCATGACATCATTAAATACCGGAGAGGAATACCGGGAGACCTTCGAGGTTCTGATTTAGCGATGAGGATTTCCTGTCGGATGCGGCAAACCGGCATCATTGTTCTGCAGATATCGTAACTGGTGAGCTTTAGTGAACCTCGTCGAATACAGTGTACGGTGGTTGTGTGTATTTTAAACAGCGCCGCTTTTATAGTCAAACGGAAAAGAGATACAAAATGACATTGTTTTAAATCAATGTTTGTTCTTCGTAAGTGTTTCTCGCGCGGTCTGCAGTGCCGCCCGAAACCACACGCTCAGATGATCAGATCGGGATCTGTTCACGGCTCTGTCCGTGTCATTAATTTTCAAATACATGTCGTTGTCGTTGTCGATGCCGTGATACACTGAAATCTTTATTGTCCGCTATGAGATAACTGTAGAATATTGCGGTGTTTTATTTCTGTCTACTGCCACTCGTAAGAATATCGTGAGCACTTACTGACTGCAGCAGAAGCTCTAGGCACAAGTAATAAGAGTGCTGCTGTTTCATATATACATATATAATAACACGACTGAAATGCCATGGGTAGAGGTTGCGAGTTTGGTATTACTAAACAGATAACTAATTTATTAATTAATTAATATCACGCAATGTACGTTTAAAACACAAATTGGTAGATTAATTTTAATATTTCTGTCGCGGTCGTCAATAAAAATCGTTTCAGTCAAGCTTCAACGCGGAGAGAGAGATACGGAGTGGGGCAAAGCACAGAAGTGGAGTGGATCGGCAGTGTTCCATTCAGTTCAGAGCGTTTTGTGATCATTCGGCTGTAGATCCACTTCTGGTTTTACATTTCACACTTTCGAGAAACCCACTCTGAGCGTTCAAGAAGCAGGAGAAACACAAGCAATCTACAAAACAAACAAACACACACACACACACACA